>VWZP01002787.1:1992459-2239735 GCA_013396995.1 Dicaeum eximium
CGGGAGGGGGACGGGGACGGGGAGAGGAACGGGGAGTGAGGGAGCGGGGAACCCCTGGCAGCGGAGGGGCCCTGTCCGTCCCTCGGGCGCAGCCGGTGTTCCAGCGGCCGGTGGTGGTGACGCTCGGAACGGCCCCGGGGCGAGGAGCCGCTCGGGCCCGCGGCCGGCGCGGGTGCGGAGCTCCGGCCGCTCCCGGTTCCGGGCGTGTCGAGCCTCCCGCGGCCCGGCCGGGCCGCCCCGATAATCCGGCGGTTCCAGGAAAGCGGCGCTCGGTGCGGGTTTGTGCCATGGGCTCAGTGCCGGGCTCGCCGCTGACATCGCTGAGGGAGCGGCTGCGGCAGGAAGCGTGTGCGCGACCAGGCATAGAGAAGCTGGTTGGTATCGAAACATTTCAGAAATAGCCGAAAATTATCGGCTCCCTAACCGAGCAGACACTTATCCCAGGAAACCTGCCCTGGCAGAGGTCATTTTATTTATCCTTCATATTTCCCAATTTGCAGCACACAGAGAAAAAAAAATAAAAATTCTCGGAGTCAAAAGGTTGTTTTCTCAATAATGGTCTTACGCAATAAATTACAGCCTTTCTACTGCTTTTACCCTTTACTTAATTGCTCTTGCTTCTGAAGGCAATTAATGATGACATTACAGCACTACACCGGGTCAGCCTGATACTGGCCCACGTTTCTTTAGTCAAACCTTGGGTTAGTTTGGTTTTGCCAATTATCTTCTCTTTAATAATTTCAATTCGAATTCAAACATAAAGAATCCTGCAAGATCTTTCAGACTCTTTATTTCATACCAGCCTTTAAATTTATGATACTTTATGAGGTGACGGGACAAAATTTATTTACTAACCAACATATGTGAGCAGAATTTGCATTACTCCAAACTAGCCATTGCAAAGAGTTAAGTATAAATTATTAATTTTCAAACAATTTCCCATATTATCTGCAGCTGTAGCTGTGCCAAGGTCTGGGTGCTGTTGCACCAGGCATTATACATATGGTACATAGGAGTTGCAGTCGAGGTCAGAAGTAGCTGCAGGTAGCACTCAGACTGCTGCTCTCATTAAATGGCAGCAACAGTTCAGTACTTGTGAAATATTCACAGGCATATTTGAGTTCTGGTTTTAAAAGCACAATTCCTCAATGTAATGGAAAACCAGAGTTACTGAGAGCAGCCAGCACCTACCAAAATCTGCTCCAGTGAGGAATGGCCTGAGCTCACCAAGTGGATGGTCAGCCTTCAGGCTGTTGGATGTCCAAGCACTAAACTCAGCAGTCTTGAGGCTCACAGCTGAAGGAACCCAGCATAAGACTGCACTGTCTGAGCATCACTGCAGAACCTCAGTGTAGTCTTAACTTTTTTAATGAAAAAGACAACATTCTACTTGAAATATGGGAAAAAATGTATTCACCTAGGACATGTTTCTGTTCATGGCTGTCCTTGTATATAGGAAGACCTTTGAATCTTTATACAAAGCTGATGTTAATGTTTCCAGAGTCTGGAGATAAGATAATGGTTGTTTCCTTAACAACAGGTTTTCCCTGCAGGAACAGAGCCTATGGCTGAAACTGTGGCTGATGGGTTGGTTTTGGCTGTGTTAAACTACAATCAGCTCACTGGAATCTCTGAAGCTTTTTCTGCCCTCCCTTTAGATGTAACTTAGGCAACACATGGACTAAAATTCCTGACCTCAAGATAAATATTTGTGCACCTGGAGTTAAGTTCTCAGCAGAGGCTTCTTCCATAACATGGTACGTGCTGAGCAAAGGCTGGAGGCAAAAGGCACTGGGAAAAACTGGGCACAAGCTGTGTCTGACCAGGGTACCACACTCTGGGCTTCATGGGATTCCTCTTCTAAAGCCAAGTCCCAGTCAGGTGGGAAAAGGAAAAATCTCAGAATATTTGAATCACTCAGTACTGTAAGAGTAAATCCTTTTGTTGGATTATTTACCTTCCACCTATCCTACAAAAAGACAAGAGACTAAATAATGCTTATTAATTTTTAATGTTTCAGTATCCCATGCATGAGTATATGGTCATTCTGAGAAATGGCAGCCTGCAGGCTCTAGAAACAGATCTCTACAGTCAGGAGCTGCTTTTGAAAAGAATTACTTTAATCTTTTGGAATATGTGAGGGAGACATTTAGATGCCTTTAAAAACAGTGCTTGAGCAGGCTGTAAAATAATAGGTAATATTTCTTCTCCAGAGCTACTGTGATGCTCAGTTCATTTCTCTGTAATGCCCACATCAGAATTTCATAGCTCAGGGCAGTTTAAAGCCTCTGCTTTTGTGAGAAAAGAACATGACATGAGCTTTGGGGTTCCACATGGTTTTCACAAATCCCATTGCCATCAGATCCTGGGGAAGACCAAGAGCTGCAGGACAGCCCTGCTTGTAATTTTATGCTGAGAAGCTTTAAGAGGAATGAGGCAGCAGCTGAGCCTGAATGTGTGAACCTTGGCAAACACAGGATTGTGTTCGTGAGAACAGCTTTACTGTTGGTTTGTTTGGTTGTTGCCAACGTTAAATGCAACGGAAAGAAGCTTAGCATGGAAAAAACCCAAACAAGGCTCCAGCCCACCCAGTGTGTACAGAGCCAAACAAGGACTGGCAACGCTGGGGCTTCCCAGTGCTTCAGCTGGCTCTGATCATGGGTATGGAGGGGAGTATGAGCTTCCTGAAAGCCACATTCCTTCCACAGCACTTGTGGGCCCACCTTCTGCTTATCAAACACCTCAGTGAGAGTATTCTCAGCACCTCCCAAATTCTTTCTCTGCCAGTGGCTTCACTGCTGTCTTTGGATCTGAATTGTCTAACTTACAAATTGCCCATCCTGTCCTCCACCCCATCACTTCTCCCCACACTGATCCCAGCCCCTGGGCCTGGCTCCTTGCTGGCACAAAGGGGCACAGCCTGGACATACCCTCCCCAGTCAGCTCCCCAAGCCTGGCTCCAAATCTGCTTCTCTGTTTCTAAAATCCCCCTAGGAACTGCAGAAATTCTAAGCTCTTGTTGCTTCCTGTTCTAAAGCACATTATTCTGAGGTTTGGGGTTTTTGTTTTTGCTGCTTCATTTTTAAAGCTGAGCTGAGGATATATTACCGAATCATAGAATCATTAAGGTTGGAAAAGACATCCAAGATTATTGAGTCCAGCCTTTGACTGATCATCACCTTGTCAGCTAGACCAGAGCATTCATAACTCCTCAATTACAAAAGCAGGCAGGTCTCAAATCCAGCTGTAAAACAAAAGATCTAAAAGAATGGTGGAGAGAAACAACATTTTAAATTACAGGAATTTAGTCCTCGTTTGCCTTTGTGATCTTCATATTTCCCTTTGTATTTTTTTTTAAATTTATTTAAGGCTTCTAGACTGACAGGTATCTGTGGAGAAACAGCTCTATGCAACTGCTCACATCAGGTCCTTGCACTTAGAGAAAACACATTGCCAGAGCCAGAGGAGGTTCCACCTTGTACCTGCCTCCAGCACAACCTCTGGTGACTGCCAGGAGCTCAGGTGGATTCACAGGACAGGCTAAAGCAAGGCCAGCAAGGTGTGCAGGGGCAGAGCCTGTGGAGGTGTGCTGGTGCTGCCAAGGTGACACCCAGAGGCAGAACTGTTCCCAGGGAAGGTGCTTTGCAAGCCAACCTGGGTCAGGCAGTTTAACTGCTGGAAATTTGCACTGGTTGCTCTCAGACCTTCAAAACATTCTGGATGGTTCTCACATGTGTTTGTCTCTCTGACGCTGAAGCCAGACTGGGGAAATGGCCAGAGCACAGCTGCAGAGATGCCACCCATCACTGGGGAAGGGGCAAGCCCCTGGGCCACCCAGAATAGCCACGAGCCTGCTGCCAAAGTCACAGCAAGGTTGTACGAGCTGCTATCTGTATTTCAGTGTACCTGGCAAATGTACAAAACTCTAAAAGCCTGAAATCTGATCTGTGCATGGGGGAGAAGTCAATACTCCTCCCTCCTGCGGGACCTTGGTGAGGCAGGATATTGTGGCTGAGTGCTGGAGCACTCCAGAGTGCAACTGTGGCAAAATCCAAAGCTGGGGGAAGGTTGGGGGATACAGTGACACTAAGGCTGCAGTTTGTCTGGGCAGGTATTGCACCACAAGGCCTTAACAATAATGTCAGATACTACAGACAATTTTCTGGTAATCAGGACAAGCAAAGCACAAAATAAACAGTGTGTCCTGACCTTTCAGCTGCCAAATGATTCACCTGTTTTAAATCTACAAGTAAATTTAGTTCTGACATTACAGAACAGCTGAAGATACATATTTAAATCAGCCACATACACTGCAAGTTTTCCACATGCACAGGAGCATTAACACCAGGCAGCAGCACCCTCCTGCTCCTGCCTGGACAGATGCAATGGTTCTACACTGATGGGCCTTATTTACATGGTTAGTTAAGGGAAAAGAGCTTTGACTATAGACTAGAAATGAACAGCAGCCTTTAGATCCATGAGTCCAAACCAGCTGTCAGGAGGTCCATAATGTTTTTTTGGGGGCAGAAGGAGAACATATGGTCAGGCTGTCTCTGGTGATTTTATTGCCCCTTGTCTTCACAGGAAAAATCAGAAAAATTAATCTGAATTAATAACACCTGTGACTTGAAAGTTACACAAACGAGTTTTGTTACTCAGAGTTAAGGTGGCCTGCATTTGATTTAGGTTTCTTCATTTTCCAAGTAAATCAGATTAATGCCACTTAATTCAGAATATGAATATCTGCATAGGTCTTAATAGAATTTAACTAATCTACTTTAAAATATAATTCAGCTCAGGTTCCCTGAGTGTCCCCTTTCCTGAAGGAAAGACTCTCATCAATAGACTTAATGGGAATCGTTCCTCGATTGTGCTGGCGTGAGATCAAAACATCACTATCATAAAAATAGCCACATCTTGCTTAGATGTCTTTGTTCTGAGAGCACTAACACCTGATCCAGAGCTGAATGTATATCTGGTGAAAGGGAATCAGAAATGGCAGCTTGGAGTGAACTCTTAGTTACAAAAGAGGGATAAAACACTGACTTTGGTTTCTCCAGATGAGATGGAGAACAGCCATAGGTGGTCAGGGTCATTTCCATGTTCTGAAGATGCAAACAATATCCATTGTTTTCATAAGGCTGATATAATTTAGGCTGTTGTGCAGTTCTAGACAGTGTAATTTCAAACCTGAAAGTTGTTAGAACCTTGATTTACATTAACTTCATGGAGGTGTGAGGAACTGCTGTCTCTGTGACAGTAACTTGTAACCTTCCACTAAGCAGTAGCACCCTTGTGCCCATATCTACACATCTTCTTTTTCCAGCTGAGCTTTGCTGGGGAGGCTGGGCTTAAACAATGAGAACATGAAGGTGCAATCACACCCTGGAACAAACAAGAGCCCAGCTTTGAAAGCAAACACAGGATTGGGTGTTTTCACAGGTTAAAGAACTGCCTCTGACAGAGCACTCAGTGCCTGTCCAGTCACACAAAATTACGACAGCCAAGATTCAATCCTTTCCTCCTCTCCCTACAGCCAACCACCAGTGGCAGCTCCAACCTGGCCCATTCCTCCAACAGATCCTGACCCAGCCTCCAAAGCCAAAAGTTCTCAGTGCCTCCATAACTGGATTCTTATTCTGGACTCCAAACTCTCCTTTAGCACTTTAGGAGGAAGATCTCAGCACAGAGATATATTCAATAACATCTCACTGTGCTAATCATTCAGGTGGCTAAATAAGGAATCTGTGCTCCTTAGGATATCTGTTATAGGCAATGAAAAGGGACAGGCTCCAAACAGGACTCTTAGTGGCAGGACTGGAGAGCAGAGCAGCCTCTTACCTCAGACATGCCAGGTAGGTGTCTCGTGAGGCACTGAGAAGATTCTGCTCACCTTCCCTGTGTAGTTTTCATGACCTGATGCATAATCCAGTCTCCAAACTTGCCCAGGTGCCCTGACCTTTCTGTCCAGCTCCCACAGCCATGCCCTGTTGCCACTTTCTGCAAACAGCATCACACTGAGCAGGGCAGCATCTGGCTCCGTGTAATCTTGGGGTTTTCTCAGAGTGCCATTAAATCTTTCAATTAAATATTGCTCAGCAATCTATCCAGCAAGAATTCCTAAGTCAAATTTCAAGTGCTGATGGATAATGTAATATGTTTTCTACATAAATCCAATGAGATATATTAAGGAATCTGATATGTATATGCAGAGTCTGTGCTGGAATAAAAAGTAAACTAAACACTTCTAAGCCTTAGAACATGAAATCCATATTCCAGACAATATTAAAACCTTCCAGATTTGAGTGAGACTCACCAGTCACTGCTGCCTTCCACTGCATTTAGACAGGGAATTAATTTTGATATTCAAAGCCTTCCAAAACCTGCATGTTGTAAAAATAGCAAAATTTATTTCTCTTGAAGTATGGGTTTGTTACAGCTATTTAGGAACCTCTTACTCAAGTCAGATGGATCTTGAACCTCCCCTGGGAATGGTTTAGATGTCAGTGTTCATCCATTAACAGACTGGAAACTGTCCAGGGCAATATTGCAAGAAAACACACCATGTCCAGGCTTTCTTCTGGTTTCTTCCTCTGTTAAACAAGACTCTCTGAGCAGTTCTCTACAAATAAATCCAAGGTTAAATATGATAAATAGGGCAAGGAGTGCAGAGAAATTCAAATGGGTATTAGCAATGCATCCTGCTCGTTAGTCAAAGGGGTATTTCTCTCTAGTTGGAAGGGGGGCATGGAGTAAAAACACTTGGGCAGTGAGAACCTCATCTTGCTCCAATTCCATCACTTATTGCTGCTTCTTGTCACTGACAATAAGTGTGCAAAGGTCTTACTCTTCATCAGCACAGTGCCACATGCTGAGTGTGTAACCCCAATTGACAGAGTTCAGGCAAAAGTTTATGAGAACCAAACAGGTTTAATGTTGCCTTCCACTGGATATTCTTTTGCAGAAGAAAAAAACAAGTTCTCATACACAAGCAGGCAGCCTAAGAAGGCAAAAGGGCAAATCTGGAGGAGAAGCTGGTGCATTCAAGGTTTCTGCCAGCTGAAAAAGGCTTGGAAGGGAGGAGGGCAGTGCTTGGGGAGACAGAGAGCTCCCAGCTCCTACAGGAGCAGCCTTCCCTCCAAACCAAGCAGAACCACATGAACCCCACAAAAATGACCTTGAGAATTAAAAAGTGCTTCTGGACAAGTGCTGGCTAAAATGATTGAAATTGCATACAGAGAAAGAGAATATTGTCTGATTCCTCTGATTGTAGAGGAAACAGAATTTTGTACTTTCTTTGTAAATAAAAGGGCTGCATCAAAGTACCTGAGTGATCAATGTTCTCTGCTATTAGAAACAATCTGCTGGGCATAAAACCTTTTAAGTGCTTTGGTCAAAAACAAGACATAAAAGCTCCATTCATTTCCTCATGGAAAGGCAGCAACTCATCCCTTTGACTGCAAGTGCACAGATCTTGAAAAGCCAAGGATGCATGAAGGGGACGTGCTGGGGACATGATGATGCTGCCACTCCTCTGCCCTCAGCCTCATCTTTCACTGACAGAAGTACAAGGCAGGAGTAAAGCAGCTTTGTGGTTTGTGCTTTGTGAAAAGCACCAAGTGATTTTGGACCAGTGCAATTACTTTAGAAGACACAGCAATGAGGAGCACACAGCCCTCTCCATGTTTGTATGCAATGAAGAAAGCACGGATGTGACTTTGTCAACAGTCAGTGCATTCATTGGTGTCTCAGAGATAATAACTCTAAAGCATTAAAATCTGACCCACATACGTGACAAAAGAGGAAAAGGCAACAATTTACTTAAGTCTCCATTATACTGTTACTGATTATAAGCTGAAAAACTAGACCATAATGCAGGAAACTCGTAATTAAAAAGCATCAATTATCATTTTCTCCTTGCAGGGGACATTAGTCAGGTTTGCTTTCCACAGTCCCCTTGGGAATACAGATAGACATGTAGGGCTGTGTGATTCATTCTGGAACAGTCAGAAAGGAAGCAACTCAGTGGGAAAAGATTAGCTTCAAGAAAAAAAAAAGGAAAAGGAAATGATAGTTAAGGACACCCCTTTCCATGTTTCTTGTTTGACAAAGCACAGGTGTGTGTCAGGTCGTTTCTAACAGACCAGCCCTTGCCTCCCTCCAGCCATGACTAAACTGCATTTCCAGTGCACACAATGTTCTGAGCTCCAGGGCTGAGCCAGCTAATACCTTCAGTCATGCTGAACATGCCATCCTTCTGCAGAGATCAACTGGTCCCCTAGCTCCCTGGGAGGAACAGGAATCTCTCTTCAGAGGGCTGCAAATTTCCCCTCTCTGCTGCCTGAAGGTCCCTGACTCCTGGCCAGGGTGGACAGATCATCTGGAGACTGTTCAGCATTCACAGGTGGAACCAGTTTTTCAGCAGAGCCAATGTGTGCTGTAAGCCCACTTAGAGTGGCTCTTGCAGCCCTGAGGAAGTGCCTAGAAAATGTGATCCATCACTTTGTGTGCAAGGACTGCATTCAGACACCCTTGGCTTTCTGTGTTTCCAGCTCTGCCATGGATCACACTGCAGAATCACAGCTCACCTCCAGCCACCCCTGAGCTTCTGCCTCCTAACAGCTACTGCAGCTCCCAGCATTCCTAAAAAGAATGCTCTTCAAACTCTGTTTCTTTAATCAGCATGAAGTTGAAACAAAAATATGAAAAAATCTCGAACAGTAATAAAATTAAACCTAAGCTTTGCATTATGGGAGACTATGAGATTTTCATCATGCCTTAAATAATTTAAAATTATTGAAAAGCATCTATATTTCCTATTGACAATCTCATGTTAATTTAACAACCTGTGTGGCTGTAATTTTTATCAATTGACTTACACTCTGACTGATTCTTAATAGACTTGACAATTTTTTCTCCTATTACACTCTCACAGCCTGTTATCAAGCAGGCATGCCAAGTTCACCCCTTCCAGTACCATGATTCAGCCCACTTAAGACAAAGCTCTGATACTTGTCCTATCTTTGCCAACTTCTCTGTCCCCTCTGCTCCTGGGACAGACCAGCAGCTCTCTTTATGTGCCTTGGAAGCACTTCTCCCCACACAAGGCAGAGTTTCCTAAGCTGCTTGGAGCTTGAACCACTCCAGAAGGTCCCACTGTGAGACAGGCTGGAGGCTGCTGAGAGCCCCAGGGAGCTCTGGAGTTTGGCTCAGCTTAATTCCATGAGGACTGCACTCACTCAGGGCTCTGAGAAACACAAGTTCTCAGGAAAAAAACTCTTCTGCCCTTGTAGTGCTGTCTCATTGATTTGCCAAGTGAAATTGTGTCAGTCACAGTGGAGACTTGGCTCTGCATGTAGTTAAAAAATGAATAAACAACAAGGCAGTGCACAGGATTTAAAGCCAAGCTCTCCCTACGCAGAGCTGACAGTGCTTTGTGGAAACAGGTGATTTCAGCAATCACAGCTCCTCTGCAAGCACTCAACAGGGCTTGGATGATGCCAGCTGAGTAACAGTGTAATAGGGTGTTTTCTTCTGAAGCACACATTGCCAGGCTGGTGCACCACACAGCCCCTTGGTGCCTCAGGACCCTGATTTCATCTCCCACTCTTACACTTTCAGGATTACACAGAAACATACTGCTAATCTATTCATTTCAGAGGTAGAACTCATCTTTACTATGACACACAGTCCAGATCCAGGCTGATGGGGGCAGAGCCTGAGAACCTTTGCAGTTACAGCCTTGCCCTTTGCTGCTTTGTGCCCAATCTTTCATTTCAGCTTCTCACAGCTGTTCTGTTTGTCATCAGACTTTGCAGTGACTCCTTCCCCAAGGAAACTGATTTCTTTTGCTATTACATTTAAAATTTAACTACAGTGATTGTTTCCTGCAATGGTGAGAATTTTTTCAGCCTTCCCACTCAGCATGCTTGTGGATGGTGAGAAAATAAATTACCTATATAAATAAATGCTCACATTTAGCTGAAACCTCCCATGCAAGCTACATTCTCATGACTGCTTGACTCTCTAATGGGAGCACTTGTGATTTACAGTGGAACACTTTATAGCATGAAAGCAATAAGCCCCACTTTTTGTGATTCCTTAGACATGTCAAATTGCTCATTACCTCCCAAATAACTGCAGAAATGATGTTTATTCTGCTTTCACCTATTCAGAAAGGCCTTGAAATCCTAAACAACAAAATGTGCTAGCATTTTAAATCTGTACTGATACTTTCTCGCATTCAGTTTGATTTCTAGTTTAATTGGTGGGGGTTTTTTTTCCATTTGATATCTCTGTTTTTCTCAAACTCCGTTACTTTTCCCTGTGCCTGCCCTCTCCTTGCACAAAATGGGCTGTACTCAGTTTGACAGTGTCACCTCCCCTGCCACCAAAAGCTGGGGCTCGAGACAGCTCAGTGATGAACACAAAGAACTTGAACCGAACCAAGCTCACAAAGCAGCAGGTGGAACAACACCACAGAAAAGTAAATAAATGCTGAGGTTTATCAGGAACCAGTGCCCCAGCATTCACAAACAACTCACTACCCTATGGGAGAGGGGGAGAAGCCACGGCGGGCAGGTTTCCACTGCATTTAGGCCAGTGCTCCCTAAGAGTGGCGGAGGTCGGGAAGAGCCGGGCGAGCGCTGTAGGAACAAAAACTTCCCCCGGCCCCGTTGATTGTTCGATGGAAGGGCCGGGACGGGCCCAGCCCGGCGCTGTGCTCCTGCAGTGCCCCCGCTGCCCACCAGGGGTCAGCCCGGCACCGGCCGCGGCCCCGCCCGGCCCCGCACGGAGCCCGCGTTAAACGCGCGGTACACCGGGAAACAACAGGCGGTACACCGGGAAATGCGCCTTACACCGGGAAACAACAGGCGGTACACCGGGAAATGCGCCTTACACCGGGAAACAACAGGCGGTACACCGGGAAATGCGCCTTACACCGGGAAACAACAGGCGCTGCACCGGGAAATGCGCCTTACACCGGGAAACAACAGGCGCTGCACCCGGAAATGCGCCTTACACCGGGAAATGCGCGGTGCCGCTTGGCTGTGAATGGAAAAGGAAAGTAACCGTGGAGATGAGATGAGGAGGGGCCTTGATTCAAGCATTTCTGTGTGTCACCTCTAAACATTCTCCTCTGCAATAGGAAAAATATTCCGAAGTTACCCCCACTGGGTCCCCACAAGGGACCCGAGCATGTGCCATCCCTTTACTCTGCTCAAAAAGTAAATATTTGCCAACATACCCCATTTTCTATTTGCTGAGCTCAGCTTGGTGACAACATGGAAGTCTCTTTTTTCTTGTTGTTTTCAAAAAGATACTGTACGAGGAGCTTTGATTTGTTCAGTAACAGATTCAAGACCTATTTCCCAAATATTTCCAATGGAATCATGAGGCTTGTTTGGCATATGCTCATCTCAGGACTCCTTGTGTAGTTGTTGACTCGTGTCTTCGCTGGCAATGTCTGCTGATTATTGTCCCATACTCTGAAATACTTTTGTTATCTGCAAGACAAAACAGAAGAGCTCAAAGCAGTGCAAAACACTCTGAGAAATGGACAGTTCACACGTTTCAGTACAGCAAACAAGTTATATTAGATAACTAAATCCAAAATAATTCAGGATTATTCCAGACAAGAGACAAGCTGGAAGCGAGCAACAAATTCTTCCACTGCTGCTCCATCATGCCCAGATGATATTCTGAAGTTTTCCAAACCCCAGTGTTTTCCCAAGCTTTGCCAAAGGCTGGGAAGGGTTTGTGGAGGAACTTTTACCTTTGTAATTTAGTGACTTTTGTGAATGCAAGCACTCCCCCACTCAGTTCTCAAAGCAATTTAATGCATTTACCTGCTGTTAAATGGGTTCCTGACTCCAGATCTAAGAGCCTGGAATCTGTTGCAGGGAGGGCATCTTCCAAATGCCAATCCATACGATGGATCTGTGGCTCATCACAAATAAAAAACTTCACTGGCATTCATTGCAATTTGAATGTGCAAGATCCAGTGCAACGTTCAATTCAGAGTTTTCTTTATTAAAATACCTTTTCACATTTCTTATACTAACGCTTTTGCATGGACACTCATGGGATGCTGAAAGAACATTTGTCAACAGAAGAGAGCTATGAAGTCAGTCAGTTGTGACAGGCTCACGATACAAACAACATTTGCACAGGGAACAATAAATTAGAGATATTAATCAGTAACTGGAGCTTGAAATTTTAAACATTTGGAATGGATATAAACCCCTTTTGTATTTCTTACTGGTTTTGCACCTTTGATGCAATGCTTAAAGCAGTAATTATATATCTATATACAAACCCATGGTCTCTTTTTTACTATTTTCTAATTAAAATGCAAACCTTCTTACCTGTGGCCCAGATGTTAGGAATTTAATTTTCAGTAAGAAAAAGAGAACAACTGCAATGTCAAAGGCCATTTGGTTAAAGGGTTGGGGACATTATTTTTTCTGTTTTGTGTTGTTTTTTTAAATTAACACAGCTGAGATGAACATGGGCTGCAGAATTAGATCTGTGTTAGTGGTTCATCATATTATAGAGAAAAAGGATAAGTATGGAATTCCATACTGGGCAAGCTGGGCACAAGTACAAATTCAGATCTTTCCTAAAATCAAAGGAATAAGGATTGTACATAACAGGATTTTCAGGTACAACTCACTGACCTGGGTGTTTTTATCACCACTCAATGAAGACTTATAGAATCATCCAAAGTAACTGTGATGGACAATCATTTCTTGAAGAACCATCACATCAAATAAACCAACAAGCATCAGAACTTTTAAAGGGGAAAAGCAATTTAGTGAAGAATAAAGACTGTTTGTGCCTCTGACAGAAGCACTTGGTAAAGTCTGAATCTCTGAACAATTATTCAAGTTTTTAGGGAGCCCAGAGCTCACTCTTCCCTCAGGCCTTCCCTGCAGTGTCACGTCCCTGTGGGTTATAACTGAGCTGGCTCCAAGCCTGGTAGCAGTCCAGCTGCTGCAGCACAGGGAGCTCAGCACAAGCTGCAAGATCATGTCAAGGTACAGCCACAGCTGGCCAGGCTGTGCTGAGCTCTGTTCTGCCACAGTGGTGGCACTGATAACCAAATTAGCAAGGTTAAAGCAAGCTTAGATATTTCTATGTCCTACTGGTATCACAGTAGTTGCTGCATTGTAGAAATGTACTCCCTCAGCTGTAGCTCCCCCTTGGTTTCCTTAGAGCATGATGAATTGGAGGCAAAAAAGGCAAAATTGCATTAGCAGGAGAAATTACAGATGAGAACCTGGGTCAGTGGTTTCTAGAGCCACTTTCCTATGAGAATTTTTATTCGTAATTTTTTTCCATTAAATGCTTTAGGAACATCTCTATTGTTCCTCCTAAGGAAATAAACTTGGAAAAGATGAGTCTGGCAAACTCATAAATAACTGCTGCAAAGCTTTTGAAACACTTGCAACATCTTCCATCTTGGGTTGTTTTCTTCTCCCAGCTGATCTTTGAGGTGACTGTTCTAGGTAGCATCAGGATGCCCATATATTCTCTGCTGGGAAAAAGAGCAAAAGAGAAAAAAACAAGGTGTGAGTATAACTGTGTCCCTACCCACTATCCTGTAACATATTCCTCAGAACCCTCCACAGTGAGCTAATAAATACTCAATGTTCTCTGGGGAGACGTTGGTATTATCTTCATCAGAGAGAAAAAGAAATAAGGCAGTGGGAGATTTAGAGTAAAAATTACAAGCTAGACCCCAAAACTGTTAATCACCAACATCTGTAAGTGGGTGCTTACTGATAAAAGTTGGATTTTTAAGGAAACTGCTGGCACTAAATACACCTGGAAGTCAGATCCCTTATTTACTAGGAGATGTTCAGCTGCCACAGTCAGACCCCAGTGTCAGTCCCAGGAGAATGAAAACCTTTCCTTAAGGGCTAATATCTCACAGGGAGCAATGCAGCATCCAACTTCTGGACACTGTGTTCCTGCAAGGGCCGTGCCAGGGGTCATCTCCAGCACACAGCAGGGGCAGAATCCTGGCACTGGCAAGCACAGAGGGCAGACCTCTACACCAGCCAATGGCAATGGGCACAGAGAGAGCCCAAACTTCATTGTTTTTGCATTATATGACAGAAATAATTTTGTCCACTGGGGATTCACAACTGTCAAGTCTTTCCTGGCACTGGTTGCCAAAGTAAGTCTCCCTCCAACAAATTTCTGCTCAGGGTACATGGTGGCCTCTAACCTAACAGTTCAGTCTGTCAGCCTAATTCCTTTTGTGGACTTACCCCCAAAGGATTTGCCCCATGAGTCAGAGGAATTCCTGGTTTATAATTCAGTGTTTATTTCAGAGTATCACCTTGTTTTTCATATCCTGACTGTTTGAACTCCCCCCCCAGTTTTAACTGGACACATCCTTCATTTTCCTTTCCTGTCTGAAACCACTGTGCCATGTTACTGTGCACAGCTAAACACAGGCCAGGTCCCCCTTTGGAGCTGGCAATGTGAGTTCCTTTAACACTGAGAAAATACTTTTGGGATCACTTGAGTAAGATGAGAACGTAGCTGAATAACACCTAGAAATTCCTCCAAAGAGATGTAAATTGTACAGGTTTCTGTCTCAGAGGGCACATGCTGAGCTTGAACAAATAGGCAGCTAGAAGTACACAATGTCCTCATGTACTGCCAGTCCTCCTGAACCCCCAGGACAGAACCAAACAAACAAACACACAAACATATCTAGGAGGTAGCAGGAGAGGAGGAGATATGAAGTCAGAACGTACTGCTGAGGTAAATTTGACACAATACCAATTAGTGTTTGGCGACGTGGCTATCTCATTGTCAAGATATTTCCTTCAATATGTTTTCAGAAACTGGGACCATTAAATAACTTAGAAAGATTGCCAGCTCTGATTTCAGGAAGGAAACCTCCTCCCAGTTCCTCTCTAAGTAATTCATTCTTTTGCAAATACTTCCTATGGATTGGATTTAAGATACAAACTTCTGAAACAGAGGAGATGGAGGGAAGCAACCTCTGACATAAAACTTCAGGTTCCTTTCTAAATGACCTAAAAATCCAAGACATTCAGGTTCAAGGCATTGTGGACTGCAAATCAGTCACAACCTGTACTGCAGCTGAGCCCTTATATAGTTCAAGTAATTAAAACTTTGACTAATTATTTTTCTAATATGTCACCTTTCTTGACATAATACAAACACTTTCAATGCACCTGTGTCAGTACACAGTGTTTACTAAAAGCCTGAACTGAATTTTGTTATGGTCTCTCAGAGAAGAAGCAGCAAAGTTCCTAAATTTCTCTGCTGGATTATATTTATTCTGACAGAAACTATGTAGGGCCAAATGTACAAAAGCAGGATTAGCAACCATTAAAATAATTTGCTACATCTTCCTTCTCCACAGTGCAGTTTTCTGTTCTGCTGGTGACATCTGGGAAGAGCAATGCTGAACTGAATGTTAACAGGCTTTATCTGAGCAGTGGAAAACACGTTATTGGAATTTAGGGAGTTAAAAAGACATCAGGATCTGATGAGTCTCCACCACCATTATTGAAATAAATGGCTGCATATCCTCCCTGAAAACAGAACTCTCAGCAAAATACTCCTCTCTGCTGTGGTCCTTTGTCTCACGCTTCTGGAACATCTATTACTTCCTAAACAGAGTCAAACTGTACAAGTTTTTTGACAGGCCACTCCAGCTGAGTGATCCATCTGGCACTCCCTGTGCCAGCTGACCAGCCGGGCTCCGAGGGACCCTGCACTCACAAATAAGGGAGCAGCAGATCAAATACAGATTCACCTCTGAGCCAAACACTTAATTTGGCTATCAAGAAGCAGAACAGCTTAAACAGAGGAAGTTTCAGCCACTTGATCACTTTATAAGGAGCATTTTCCTTTTCATGAGTAGGATCAACAACTCCTCATTTGGACCAAAGCTCTGAAATACATCACAGTTAAGCATGGATGAAAATGACCCACTGAAAAAAAACCAGTTGCAAGAAAATTATGATAAAAAACACCTTAGTAGCTCCCTGCCTCTTCTCTGTTCATCTGTGTGGCCTGTAAAGTGTTGAGGGACAAGTAGAGGGAATGGAAAATCTATGAAGAAATTCATCTGTCCAGTCCAATTTTAGGTCACTTATTTGGAGAGGCAGGCACTGCTTTTGTCACAGGTTTTATTGGGAACAGAAGTGGGAATTTAAGAAGCAGAAGATAAGGCTCTGTTCTTTTGCTATGTCCTTTAAAGCACTAATAATTAAACAAAAGGAATAGTTACTATGTTAATACATGAACAGTATAGCTAAGGAGGGGACAATGTCTCAGACATTAACTGAGTAAGGCAGCCTCTAGGAAAACTCAAACAAGATGTGTAAGTGTTATAAAACTGACTTTGCTCTGGGGTGTTTCTGAAAATGAGATTACTTTTACAGAATAACTACTTTTATTACCCTTCTACTGCTAACACGAGAGTAATAAAAGATGCACAAAGAAAACACAGCCCTCAGCTGACACTTTTCTTCCTTGAATCTGACATTACTTCACAGATTGTCTGGTTTAGCAAGATTTAATAGCCCGATTAATTATGAAAGTGATTCACACAAGGTGGTCAGTTTATTTTCACTTTTTTATTATACTTCCATGGGGAGGTATTTTACTCACTTTTGACCACAGGAAAACAGAAAAACATCTTCATGTCCATTAGAAATTAGGTAGACTGTGGAAAAAAGAAGACAAAACCTCCTCCCTGAGCTAACACTTCATGTCTGTCACAGCCACCCTTGACCATTTTTTCTGTTGTGTTGGACAGGGACAAACTTTCTTCTGCATGACTCTCCAAGGAATGCCTGGTATAACCCAGGGGAGGGCTCAGCTCAACATATTTTTAGAAAACTGAGAGCAAAGAATAAAAACAAACCTTTTAACTGAGACAATGACACTATAAACCCTCCTGGCCTGTGTTAATATGAGTCTGTTTATTGTAACACAACCTGTGACCTTCAGTGCACTGCCAGTGTCTGTAAATAATACAATGGGCTGCCTGTGTGTCCCATGGGGATGGGAGTGCTGATGGAGCCTTGCAAAACTCACATGGATGCCATGAGCTGACGTAGACTGTGCTATTGTGATTCTTATTTATGAGTCTCTCCTTTTTTCTTTTTAAGTACAAGCTCCAAAGTCACAAAGTGGGTGGCAGAAAAAACAACCGTCTGCTTAGTCTGAGTTGGATTTGATAGCACGTCTTACATTCATTAAAGTACTTCTGAAATGTGAGTTCCCTGCCTCTCAGGTCTCCTGAGGGCAGAGTAACAGCTCATTCAAGATATTTCTTCCATTTTAAAAAAATTCCATATTTTGTCACTGGCTTCTTAGCACTATGAAGCTGTTCACCACCTACAGAACCTTCACAAAACTCCTCATTTTTAGCTGAGATCCTCCATTATGGATGGTACTATTCCCACTTCTGTGACCCAGCTATGACCCAGCTTTCTACTCTGCAATAAAAACTGTTTGCCTTCAAAATTTCTTACAAGGTCTCAGTTTACTGCCAGCCCTTGGAGCCATCCCACCTGCTCTACCAGTGAGTGAAAACAAACCCAGGAGGAAACAGCCACAGATAGTGAATAGAAGGGACTTCTGCAGGTTGGGCTGATCACCATCCTGCTTGGTTCAGCTGCTCACACCTTAGGAAGGAGCTCTCCTCTGTGGCATTCACATACACAGGGGGTGTGTGTGAGCAGGCACATCCCTGGCACTGCACAGCCTGGGGACTGGCAGATGGGACTGGAGCAGCAGCTTTGTCCCCAGTGATGCATTTACCCTGTGAGCAGTTGTCATGTGCAAATCCCCCATCCTGCACAGCCATTCCTCACCCTGTGCCATCCTGGCAGTGTCTGAGGCACAGACCCAAAGCTGTGCAGGTGCTGGACACAGACTCCTGGGAGATCATTATCTGTGCACCAGCACCACCAAACTCCTTCCACAGACTCCTAAACTGACCATTCTATAAACAGGATTGAAAGCCTGATTCATAAAAATGTATACAAAGGGATTGCCCCATATCTGTCCTGCAAAGATCCTGAGCAGCAAATAAACCACATCAACACCTGAACACCATCTCACCAGATGCACAATCATCTCAACCCATGGCACTATATTTAACTGATTGCATAAAATGTATACTTACAGAATGCCTGTTTTCCATAGAATCTGCAAAATAAAATACAATGTATAAATTGATGTGTGTTTGGCAAGATTGATCCACATATGTTTAGACATGAGGAAACAAAATAAGAAGTTACATGGAACACACACAAAAGCATTTTTGTGTCCTGAAAGCCAACAGAATTGAACAAAACCACTGCTGACCCAGCCCTACATCAAAGCTTGGCTTTAAGTGGACAAAACCATACATAAGATTTAAGAAGTGAAGCATTAACAAGCTGTCATTTAGTCTCTGTCACAATGTATTGTTCTCACAGGAAGGAGGAAATGAGAAATTTTCTGTAAATTCTAGACTTCAAACAACGGGATGTTGGCTACTCAAAGCTTGGAGGTCACAGTGACAGTGATCCCTCCCCTCCTTGCTACCTGCCACCCACATCCAGAGCACTGGGGCTTTCTAACTGAGTGTCACAGCTCTGCCAGGAAATGTCACACTCTGTGTCTGGGGAACTGCTGCTGGAAGTCTGGGTGATTTCTACCAGGTACCACTGAGGGCAGCCAGCAGGTAACCACTAATAAATGCACAATGGTACAGTGCTTTTGCTGATTCTTTACTATGTCAATCTTCTCACAATCTTTTTATTTAATTTTTTTGTTTTAAAAAGAAAATATAAAAAAAGAGGTGGTTTTACTTTTTTACTAGTTTTACTGTAGAACTGAGAGATTTTTCATAACACCTGGCTGTTCCTTACTGCCAAAAATGGGGAATTGAGAAATGCTGGATTTAAGACACACAGAAAAATTGGTCAAGCTTCTGTAGAAGCTCCATGTTTTGTGAAAGGAATCAGAGCTGAAGGTTTGATACTGGTGATTTCTAAAATATTCCCAAGTCTAAAAAAGGTAGGTGGTTTTATGGACTTCTGATAGATCTAAACTCTTGGTATTGCTTCTAGTTGATGGGATTTTAATTCAAAGAACACATTTTTGCAAAGGAGTACACATAGCAGGAATTTAAGACACTATCACCCCCACCTGCTCTACCATTTCTTGTTGCTAGAGGTTATGGAGAGGAGAGGATGTGCTTAAACAGCTGCAGTTGTCAATCCACCTCCAAGCCACCTCCAGCCTTGGTGAAAGCCAAGATGTCAGACAATGCACCAAGGTGCTGAGCTGCAGACACACACAGCGTTCTGCCAAGGCCTTTAGTGGAGCAGTAGCTTCCACCAGGGAATCTTGGCAGGCAGCTTGGGAACTGCTCTGACACGGGGCATGCACGTAATCCAGCTCTGCATTGGAGGTTCAAGCAAGGTCAGAAGCTCCCTGCATATTTGTGCCTTACTGAAACCATCTGGCTTTGCCTGGTTTTTGGCTGAAGCTTTTGTAAGCATTTGGCTCCGGAATCGACGTCTCACAGATCCAGGCCTTAGTCTAGAATATGTCTAGAAACCTAAAGATCCAAAGAGTTTTTATATTGGAGAGAGGACAAGTTATTTGCATGGGTTTGGACTGCCTGCAACTATCATGTGCCCATAATACCTGAGTTCTGAACAACACAATGAATCCCCAGACCCCTTTGTGAGTTCTTTCTATGCTGGAAAAGGATTCAGTGGGAAATTCTGGCTAAGATGTAGGTGTTAAGCCTGAGGCTCAGTGGCAGGAAAGTATTTGAGCAGATTTCCTGATTGCTAGAGCTGATTTCAAATAGATTTGTTCCAAACCTCTGAATGCAATGGGGATTTCTCATGCCTCTTTCCACTGGGATATATTTATTTTTCCATAGTGCATTGTTGGTTGCTGTAGGGCTCTTAGAATTTCCTGTCTCACTGCTGCAATTGCTTCCAAGTGACCAATTCATTTTTCCAGACTTAGCAGCATAAAGGCTGTTTCTGCATTTTGTTTCCTGGATTTCCACTTTCCTAATAAGAAATTGGGAATTGTTATCTTGCAATGAGCCACAATGAGCTCAGTCCAGTGCATGTAAGATCAGTGCAAAGCCTATCACTAGTTTCTGTGAGCTTTGGGTCTGATACACAGCAAAGACAGAGTTCACTGAAGGAGAAAGAATGTACCAATAACATCATCTTCCACAGGAAGTGTCCTGGAAAAACGTGAGGAAATCTGTGAGCTGGAGTTGGCTCTAATTCTTCTCAGCAACATGAACAGGACTGTGCTACCCCAAGAACTGGGATCAACACTGAGGGAAGGGCTGGAGCTGAGATAAAGAACCAGCATGGAGATGTTGGGCTTCATGCCCCTACTGCCTCTTGGGAAGATGAAAGGTGTGATGGAAATAAATCATGCCTGAAAGAGCCTCCACCCAGGCAGCTGAGCTGGTGTGTGACACATCCTGACCCTCCCTCAGGAAGAGCTGCCAGCCTGGACTGCTGGACTCCAGCACAGGCAAGGGAGGCAGCAGGGCCACAAACATTTTATCGTTCCTGGCAGCCTGGTGATTTAGACAATTGCCTGTTTTGCTTAAGTTTTAGACTATATCACTTCTTTCTGAACAAAAAGCAGCAACTTTGGGACTGGGCTGGGTATTCCTGACTCACAATATGCTTTGGCCTTTTCACAGAGCAACCAGAGAAAGCAGGATTTTAAGGAAATTAGTTGATCCTGGTGAGCCTGAAGGACTCTAACACAAAGGTGTTACTGACCTGAGTGGCTCTAACTGAGCATTCCCCAAACTGCCAGTTGGATGTGAGGCTTGCAGTTTTGGTATTTTGTGTAAAACACTGAAGTAACAGCCCATTGCTCTAGAAAAGGCTTTAAAACAATACCTGAGTGAACATCCTGAACACTAAATATGTTTCTGAATTAAACTAATCTTTCAATAACAATGCAAGGACAACTTCTTATCTCGCAGTTGCTTGCAGAGACAAAGTGAGGAGCATCCTCCTTAAACTCTCATTATAGCAGAGGAAATCCAGCATCCAACCAACCAGAGACTGACATTATTTGACTTTCAATCAAAACATACCTGACTAGGATGGGATTTCACAAATTACCTGCTTTTCCCACTGCAAATGAGTTAACTGTAGTTAACCACATGCAGGTCTTGTGGGATTGGAGGTGTGTATTTGATGGTTTGTTTCTGTCCATCTCTAATGTAAAACCACCTCCTGAGTCCTGACACTCAGAACAAGGAAAACAGCACAGCAGGGAGAGTGGGGAGATTATCCACAGTGTGGTGGAGGCACTCAAATGGTAGAAGCAGGAGACAACATAGCCAGCACCAGGAAAATAAAAAGAAAAGGAATAATGACAGATGCTCAGCACACTGCCAAAGGCCTGAGCTTGGGAAGCTCAGAGCATTATTGGCACTATGGGTTCATGGTGCAGATTTTGGATGAGAACAAGCAACAGCTATAGAACTCAAAATACTGGAGTTGGTTACTGCTGTGGCATCTGCCTTACTGGGGATAGCAGTGAGAATTGTCAGTAAAATGAAGAGCAAAAATGTTGAGCTCAGTCACAAAGAACTGCATCAGACAACAACTACTGACTGTTCTTCAGCTTCCTTCTAGTGCACACAATTTCTGGAATGCACAGACAACCCCTTCATAAGACAAAATTGCTTATGAAGCACTCAATTCTAATTAAACCATGATAGTTACCTACAAACAAATAATAATAAAATGTTACATAGGTCTTAGGGGTTAAATCTGTCAAACTCTGTATCTGACACCAAATCCTAAATTCATGTGATTTCTCCAATTTCTCATGTTTGTCTGAATCGTTGCCTTCCTGAAGTAGGTTGTACTCCTGGGCTTTTGCTCAAAAATATCAAAGAATGGAATAGTAAATCAACTTGTGCACCCACTAGTCATGTTCAACATCTGTCACAACTGGCATCATTTAACACACTTATATTAATATATATTAAAGTAGACAGAATATTTCATAGGGATCCTCTACTGCATTTACTTTGCCACCTCACAATCACACAGCCTATCAAAAATCCAGGGTAGTGTTACATTAACTGTAACCTAGCACTGCATTGCTGGGTGATGCACTGCTTATCTAATTGAAACACTTTTCCTGTGTATCAGTCAGGAAAAACAGACGTGATTGAAACAATAAACTCATACTGTGTTTCCAAGAATAACTGAAACTGTAGAATGTTATGCATAAAAGAGCAGGTGGACTGCAAGATTAAGAGGTGTTTGCAGATCCTCTGGCTAAATCAGCTCAATCTTTCAATCATATCCCATTTTACTGCAGTTCCCACCTTATGGTATTACACTTTAAGTGCTCTTTGAATTACAGCTCTGCTGTACCAGCCTGGAGTTTACATCCCTCTGGTACATAACACATTCTGTTGTTATGTACCTGAAAAAACCAGGGCTGGTGAGTGGTGTGATAATCACCCTCACACCTGGGCAGAGCAGGTGAGGGTTATACAGCAGCTTCTGCAGCTTTTTATAGGTCCAGTTCACACTCACTGGAGAACATTTCACAACATTTGTGGCCTTGGGCCTCAGCCCTAAAATAAACTGTGTTTTTTCTCTTGGTGGTCCTGCATGAAGTGCCTGGCCATGCTCTTAAGTGTGAAAGATATTCTGATTTTCACTGCAAGGCTGTGAAAAATAAGTGCAACACACAGGCACAGCACCAAGGATTCTGAAATTCCTTTGCCACTGTTGTCACTCTCTAAACACTTTGCCTTAAATGCATGACCTAATCTCTTTGTTTATTCAGCTGTAAAATGGAGATAAAAATTGCCATGTAAGTCCTAACAAGGAAAAATTAAGTAACCTTTTCTAAAGTACATAGAGACCCTCACATAAAAGATTCCTCAGAGGCAGAATATTGTGTCAGAGGTGGGAAATGCCTTATAGAAAAAATAGAAACTTAAAGCACAACAACCAAAAATTAAAAATGGCACACAACAAAGCCTGAATGGGGACAAAATATCAATGGTTTGCAGCCCTAATATTTACAAATCTAGACTTCCTAACACAAAGAGAGGAGAGGAAATCCTTCCTATTTGGACTTTGACAAACTATGATGAAATAACCTTCTTTTAATGCACTGTGTCTGAACTCATTAGTGCCAGAACATTTAGAGACAGTAATTGCCAGCAAGCTGCTAGTGCCCAAACACACATCTGTGTTAGAGGAGCTGCTGAAATTATCAGATTGCTTTAAAGGCTTGTAGAGTCTGTTGTTGGGGGCTTTATAGATATTTGCTGGAGTTACACCCAAAGCAAATGGAATACTTTATAGCATGTGACAAACATGCTCAGTTAAGAGACAAATGTTTCTCTTGAGCAGTTGAAGATTGCAGGATGTAGAATCCTGGTCCCTAAGGGGGATCTACATTCAGATCCAGATGTATGGCCCAAATATTCAGCAGGTCCAGCACAAATGGGCTGATGAAGTAGATGTTACAAATATTAATATTATTGATTTATGAGTAGCCATGAAGATGTTATGTATTTTATCAACCTCTGTGATTTTGTAGCTGCACTTTGGTATGTTCCTATCTTATGTGACTTGCAGCTCTTCTTTATTATGGCACTTATGTTGTAAATATTGTCTAAATATTATGTTTATAAAATATTCAGTCACAAATTTATCCCTAACCTCTACACACATGCTTCCTTAAAGTGTTTAATTTTTCACTAGCTTACTTACCATAATTAGTTTTTCTGATTTCACTATAAACTGTTTCAGTCCCCTTCTGTTCAGGAGCTGGAAAATGTATTGGCACAGAATCAATTTATTTTCCTTTTTTTTCTTTTTTCTTTTCCTTTTTTAATTTTTTGTTTTTGTTTGCCTTACGAAAAGCTCCTTAAACAAACAGAACACACTTTTTTACTCTCAGAAGAAGCAGCTACATAAGCAGCAATGAGCCTGTGGAGTCTGTGTTAAAAAGCAAGTACAACCCCTTCCCCAAACCCAGCCTGTAAGGGTCTGAGACAATGATGTCTCCTATATAAAAATTATGAGGAAAATCTGCTTCTCTTTCTAAATTTGACTTCAACATTCTCATAATCTTCTTCTGAACTTGAACCAATACTGCTTTAATTTCACAGAGACATCTACCACTAGAGAACAGTTTCTCTGGATCACTTTGAAGAGCTTCTTCAATTTGTTCTAAGGATTTAGGGATCCTAGCCCTGAGGAGATGTATAATTTGGAATCCTAACTACAAACCCTTTTGGCAACTAGCCTGATTAAACCTTAAGGGCACAAAAAAAAAACTAAATTGCTGTGCTTTGTGAAATGTCTCAGAAGAATATTTGGAGATTTCATACTGCACAGCTTCCATTTAGTGCTATCTAGGAAAGATCTCCTTTTGGACAGAGCCCTGTCTAAAGGCCTGAAAATAGCAAGAATCATTTTCTCTGTGGTCAGCATAAACTTCTGGCTAGCAGAAGAATAGAAGTAATGTAAGTAATTCTTTACTGATAAAGACAAGATGTACATCCTTCTACAGTAATTTCAACTTGTTTTGAAGTGACATTCAATCAATCCCAATTCCCAGAAGTGACATAAAGGCAACTGTTACAGCTTAGGTACTGCAGCATTTATTGCAGTAGCCTTTCACAGTACCCAAAATATGACTCTCCTGCTCCTGAGAACATTAGTATTGACATTGACTACAGCAGCAGGAGGAACAAATGATTAGAAAGATAAATTAAATTGAGGTTAGGCCAGAGAGATCAAAGAAATCTGCAGTTCCTTGAAAGCAGAAGGAATCAGACTCTGTATGTAGCTGCTGGATGAGCAATGTGTGCCCAGAGAAAAGGTAAATGTGATTTGTTTTGTCTTCATTCAGAAAATAGGAGGAATCAAAAGAGGCATAAAAGGGATTTGGAGCAAGGTGATAATCTGAAAGTTCTGTTCCCTAGGAAGGGCTGGTCATACCCACAGACAGACATGAAAGAATATTATGACTGGGAACAAACCCTTACAATAACACCAATGTAGCAGCAGTATCAGCAGTCCTGTGGCCAAATTCTCTCTGTGGGTGTGCATGATTATTACAAGAGAATATTAAGAAACTTGGCTTTGTTTCTCTTTTCCCAAGAATAAATCTCATCCTGTTTTCATTGTGATAGTGCAGAGCTCAAGAAATAACTTGGTTTCATACAACTCCTTCTATTTAAGCAGCATCCTCAGGATGCTCTCAGAGAGGAACACATTAAATACTTTCAGTATAATTTCCATTTCCATAACCAAAGCACTCACTGCGTCCTGAGGCAACAAAGGAGATCGATGAGGGGAGTGTTCATATCTCTGTGCTCAAGCACAGTTCAGTCTTACAGAATCTGTCAGTGTTCTGTGGGCCATGCACAGGTCTGTAGCATGAGGCAGCACTCAATTAAAATAATCTGATCTCATTTACACACCACAGTAAACATTATTCTGTGGTTTAATGGAGTTCTGTCTACAGAGCATAGATACTATCTTATTACTTACTCTGATATACAGGAATGGTGTTCTATATCAAGAATGGATGAAAATGCTGTTTTTATAGATGTTGATCTTGAATTTAATAAGGCTTTTAATTTAAATAATGCACTATCATATCTTAGTATTCTACACCACTGTAGAATGATGTGCACACTACCACTGTAGAATTGTAGTGAATACTCAGAAACAGTTGAAACAATTATTAGCCCTATTCTGAAGAAGAGTACAACAACTCTGGTCCTTCAGTGCAGAATTTAGCAGAGGTGGGTAAACAGCCTGTTTAAAACACAGGGAAAACTCAGTGATGAATGACACCAGGAAGTGAAAACAGAAAGGACAGGAGGACTGGCTGTTCCAGGAGGGCTTGGCTGCCAAGCTTGAAGAGTGAGCACTCTTGCCCAAACATCTGTGCTACCAGCTAAACAATCATGTCTCTGGTCTCTGAAATAAGTGACTAGTCCTTCCTACCAGGAAGAAGGAAATTTATCCATTTCTTCCTCAGTTTGCTTCTCATTCAGCTGAAGCAAAGAAGCAAAAGCAGAGCAGAAACTTCTCTTGCAGAGCTTATTCACTTTAACCTACTTGCAGCTTTTTGCAAATTTCTGAAAGGTTTAGCAGCTCTCAACACAAGGCCATAATGGCATTGGAGTTCTCCAGATAACACAGAATGATTGAAGTGGGCATTTGGGTGGTGAATAAATTTCCATGGATATTTCTCCTTCAAGGTTGCAGACATGTACCTCAGCCCCACGCTCTGGGGTCTGGTTACTGCAGGGAGGAGGACAAAGTTATCTGGGCATCAATATCCTCATTTCTCTGTTTAAGGTGCCACAAAATCCAGGATGGTCTCCAGGCCTCTCCAGATAAAGAGACTAAACCAACACTGGTCTCCCTTCTCTATCAAAAGTGAATTACAGTTTTGACCCTTCAACCAGTTCCTTTACAAAGGAGGAAATTCCACCGGTTTCTGCTCTCTCCATTATCTTACCCTGTGGCAACCTCAGGTGGCTCTCAGTGAATTTGGTCTCTTTAACATGGATATTTCACAGCAGGCTACCTTCTGCTTAGAGCCACAGCTCCAGCTGGGAGCCTTGCTCCACACAGACCTCCTGGAAATGGGAATGATCCCAGGAGAAAAGCTGCAAGAACAGCAGCACAGGAGCCACAGCAGCAGCCAGGTTTAGGAGCACTACTGGAGGAGACTGTCAGCACACAAAGCACAGCCCTGGCTTTCCCAGGTGCCAATATCAGACCAGTGTCAGGGAGCAGCAACAGCCCCAGAGTTGCTCCCAAAACAAAACCATAGAGGCTGGACAGTTTATTACCTCTGTGAGGATCAAGCGTGGAGACTTCAACTTCAGTGTAATCCACCTCAGCACTCTCAAGGTCAGGTCCTGCCCCAAAAATATCAAGAAGATGTTTCTTTGTAGGACTGCACGTTTTGTTTGAGCTGTGGCCCTGATCCTGATGCCACTGAAATTAATGGACAAGTCCCAATTGGCTTTGAGAGGTGCAGGACCAGGACCTACTGATGGCAGATGGGAGTTACTCTGCTGAGTTGTAAGGCCAGCCCATTCCTGAGGGTTGTCCCCCTCCAAAGGGCAGAAGACCAACTAAAGGCAGATTTCTGGAACTGTGGGACATGCAAATTGTGCCTAAAACTGTTACTTGCAATGTAACACCTTCAAAAGTGGCACAACACAAAATGGAGTAGGGAATTACCAGAGTTTCTCCCATATTCCTGCTCCAGCTGCTCTTCCCTTTCTCTCCCTGCCATTACTTTCTTTTTTTCTGTGGCTGCTATGGCAGGACACTTCCCATTCTCCACTTTCCTCACGTTTCAAGCTATCTTTGTCTTTCATGGCCTCCCTCATCACCTCTCATTCTCCAAATTTCTGCTTTGCCAATTAGCCCATTTCAGCACTTTTCTCCTAAGCTGCCTCCAAGCCCCATATAAAACATTTGGAATGGAACCCATTTTCCTCCTCAAAATGCTTCTCTGGCACAATACCCACAGAAAGCCTGGCAATGATCAGATATCTGACTTACTAAGACCTCTGGCTGACAGGTACTGGCTGCCTGGGTACACAGACACAGCTGTTGCTTTCTCCTCTATTTTACTTAGGGTGGGGATAGTTTTCTACCACATTTCTGTACGAGCTGGAATGAACCACAACAGTCATTCAGACTAAAATCCTGCAGAACTGATTTGGCAGATTATTTTATTCAGAGTTCCTAGCAGGCTATTTTTAGATTTAATTCTTAAATGTTTCAAGATCCAGAGAAGTGAAGAAAGGACAGAGAAGTAAAAGAAGCAGAAATCTGTAGAAAATCTTGGTTTTTAAAGAAATCAGAATATTTGTTATATAGAACTTAATATTTTGAATATAAGTTGTATTTTTATACCATTAATATTTTGAATATGAGTTGTATTTTTATACCACCCATCATTAAATGGCCTGGGATCCAGCACAGCTAATTACACTCCATAATGCAGTTGATAAAAGGGTCCTATTGGTGTCATTTTGGACATGGGAAAAAAGGGATGGCCCTATCATTACTACCTCACTACTACCATCAGAAAACATCAAGACTTTCAATTATAAAATAATTTTTAAATCTATTGTTTAAGTATGGAATTACCTTTACTCTCATCTGTTGATTTCATGTGGTTTTCATTATCTTCAATGTAACCTGATCCTAAAATATGAAAGCCAAAGCTGAGCTGACAAAATATTTTTCGTAATCAATTAAATAAATGAATTACACAGCTGCAATTCCTACTGTCATTATCTTTATTTCTATATAACACATTCTACTTTTAGATTCCCACCTAAGACATTCAGGTAGGAAAAATGTGGCTTTTTAAATAATCAGCTAACAAACACCCAAGGGGCAACTTTGTGTGTGTCAGGTGCTCTAAACATCACGTCCACCTGTCACTGTCAAGTGCACTGAGGTCCTGCAATGGAAGGTGCCCAGGCAAGTTAACACTTCTACACTGTGGCCACATCACAGGACCATTTGCCACAGCTCAAATTTCCTCTCTGAAATTATTTTCTTGCAGCTGTGTCAAAAGCAGAAAGTAATTTTCTTTTACCATGATTTCTCCATCTGTGATATTGTCAATTGATTGCCTGGCAGAAGTGTCTGAGCAGACTTATAAACCAATCTGTGTAAGACGTGCTCATAAAAACTGTACAAAGACAAAATGACAGAAGATACCTTGGACAATATTCTTGGTACCCCTCTGTATTCCCAAAACATTGGGCCCCATCCAAATAATAACTATGAAGTCCAAAACTTTAAATAGATGTTTAATTAAACCAACTCACTAACAATCTTATAGCAAAATATCTTACCTGAATAGTAGTTTCCATCACTGGGCGGTCTTGTTAGTTTTTCACTTGTCAAGTTTGGAGCCAAGGCAGAACTGAAAAACAAACCAATAAAATTTGATGTAATTATCCAAAACCAGTCAATAAAACCAACAACATGATTCTGTCCAAAGATAAGTCACTATCTACGCTGACTACCACATAATGAAAATTATTTTGCCTTTGCTTTAGGAGAAGCACAAAGAAACTTTAAGGTCAAAAATGTTCCCTACTGCATTATTCTTCTTTAAGACCTCTGTGTTTTCAATTTTATTCCATATTTAAATGCATTCAGATGCAGACCTGACATTCTTGTATTTCACTTAGCTGGCCTTTTTCCCTATTTTTAGAATATTTCCTTATCCTGTTGTTGTGTTAGCAGGTGGTACATGAAGCACAACCATCTATTGTTTGCAGGTGTGCGCTGTAACAAGCTATGTTCATGTGAAGTAAGGCTTACAGCCCTTTATACACCATACTATACAATACAGAAATATTGCACCACTCTCACAGAGCAGGTGTCATGGTTTAACCCCAGGTGGCAGCTAAATATCACACAGCCACTTGCTCACTCCCCTGCCCTTGCACGGAGGGATGGGGAGGAGGGCTGGGAAAAGATAAATCCCACGGATTCAGATAACAACAGTTTAATAATTCAAATACAGTTAATAATAATAATAATAATAGCAATGAAAAGAAGAGAGAGAGAGGGAGAGAGAAACCCCAAGGCAAACAAGGGATGCCCTGAGCAGTGCTCAGCACCTCCCGCAGTCCCAGGCTTGCCGCAGTTTTGCCGCTGGGGCTGTGCTGTGATAGCGACCAGCACCTGCTTTATTCAACCTTCAGTAACCTCGCAACAGAAGGGTCTTCCAAGAGGTAGGACCAGGCAGCTGCTTCATTTCCTCCATCTCCAAGGCTGCTACACTGAAAGCCCACCAGGATGCTTCTGGGTCCTTGAAGTACCCACTGCTGAGATAGTCTATGACCATGGAACCTCTGGGTCAGTTCCCGTGGGGGCTTCTGCCACACATTCCCAGTCAGGCTGATTTCAGCCTCCAGCAGTCGGCTCTTGGAATCCCCCTCCAGAAACACAAGTGGGTTCTGCCCCTTCACAGCCTGATTACGTCAGGGTACACTGTGCACCCGGATCTGCTACAGCCTTATGCTCCTGGGGGGCTGACGTTATGGGCCACGTGATCCACACAGTCCAGTGAACACGGCTGTCCCTCTCTTCCACACGGCTGGAGGCAGAGCCCCTCTAGTCTTGGACATAGGTTTATCCAACTCGCTTCTTGTGAAAATGGAGTGGAATTACTTTCTGTAGGATCAGGAGTAAGATCAGCCCTTCCACTCTGTCTGAGGAACTGCCCACTGCAGACCACAGTGGCAGCTTTCCTGGAAGAATCTCATCTCTTGTGATTATTTTTCCTTGCAATTCATGTAGGGCTGAGGTCGAATTTCCAACCCACTTCCTCATGCTGTCTCTGTAGGCCGCAGAAAAAGCCAGGGTCTCCCCTGGTGTGTACCCTCAATATCCTCCCTTGACCGAACGACACTATCTGTTACCAGCTGAGATTCTGGACTGTGCATGTGGGGAGTAGAATCTAGATCCTCTTTGAGTTGCTCAACAGCTTTCTCCATAGCAGGGACAAGGGAGGAAGAGATTTTTCTGTGTACTGCTAGAGATGGGGAGCCACTGCCTCCACCACTGGTGCTTCTTTGTGTCTCCAGACACGCTGCCAGTGAGTTGGTGTACGATGATGGTGCACTCTGGCTACATGGTTTGTGCATATTAGACTTCATCTGGATCTGTGAGTGACCCTGTGTTGTTTGGGTCATAATAAATTATCTACCTCTAAGCATGGCTAGTTCCCTGCTGTACTGGGTACCTCTTTCCATTATGGTCCACTTGCCTGGGTGAAACAGAACATCTTCCTTGAAGAAATACCTTTCCTTGACAAGAGCTGCCTCCAGAGGCTGAGGACTTGTGTTACTCTTCCAATCACCTTGTCAAGTCACCCTTCCCTCGAAAATGATCACAACTGCTTGTATTCCCTACCCTCTAATTCCACACCACCAGCCCCATTATTCCAGCATCTGAGCATCCAGGTGATAATGTGCTTACCTGGCTGAAATCCTTTTGCATATACCACAGCTCACTCAGAGATAGGGATCAAGTGCCTCTTGTTCTGCCTCTTCTTCCTGTTCTTGTTATGACCCTGCTTTGTCCTTCTTTACTAAATAAGCCATCTTTCCTGTGCATTTCTCTTCCTTTTTTGAGAGGCAACTGCTACAGGCAGGGGTTGTTCCTCTGGTTCAGCTGCATGAATCACCCCTGGGGTGAGTAATCACAGCCTCTGTGATTATTGCAGTTTGAGTGCCCACTGTGCCTGTCGTGGGCATTGGAGTAGCTGCAAATAATTTTTTGACCCTAAACAAGAGCTGAACCACATTCAGCCACCTGCTGGTTCCTACCAATAGGACAATGCTGATTCCAACATGCCAAGTGTATTCAAAATTTTCCTAATTCTCAAATGCTCTGGTAATTAGGCTAGAGAAGAAAGGGAGGCTGTGGGAAGATGTCTCTCCTCCTTAGGCTGGTTGTCCGAGGAATCGGGTAAAAGATGTAATTGTGAATAATTCCCAACAGGTGTCTCCCCACGCACAGGTGATGGCAGCGCTGAGACCCGACCAGGTGAGTTAAAACAATGCCCTCAGCCCTGCCCCAAGGCAACAAAGACAACAGGGTGCAGTTGTGCAGGTGAGGTATTGCAGAACACAGCTCTGAGAGCAAACAAATCAACACCCTGACCAGTGGCTATGAAACCACAAGGAATGCTTGTAACAAACTTGTTTTGACATGCACTGGTCAGATCTGTTGTTAACTTCGAGTTGGGTGCCAAAAAGGGCTGTTCCTGAGCACTGACCCATGCCTCTCAGACAATTCCCCCCCAGTTTCTCTACTGGGAATGACACTCTGTGGTGTGGAAGGTCCCTCTGACAGTTTGAGTCACCTGTCCAGGCCACGATCCTGCCTGGTTTCTTGTGCCCCTGCTCATTGGCAGAACATGGGAAACTGAAAANCTCCCTCACCCACCCCACTCCCAGGGGGACAAGGAGAAGGATTGGAAAAAGGTAAAACCCAGGTAAGAACAGCTGAGATAAGAACAGTTTAATGATTGAAATAAAGTAAAATATTATAATAATAATAATAATAATAATAATAATAATAATAATAATAATAATAATAATAATAATAATAGAAGGAAAGACAGAGAGGAGTAAAACTCAGGAAAAACAAGTGATGCTCAATACAATTGCTCAGCACCTGCTGACCAATGCCCAGCCCAGCCCTGAGCACTGACCCATGCCTCTCAGACAATTCCCCCCCAGTTTCTCTACTGGGAATGACACTCTGTGGTGTGGAAGGTCCCTCTGACAGTTTGGGTCACCTGTCCAGGCCACGATCCTGCCTGGTTTCTTGTGCCCCTGCTCATTGGCAGAACATGGGAAACTGAAAAGTCCTTGACTTAGTGTAAGCACTCCTTAACTAAAACAGCAGTCTTATCAACATCATTCTCACACTAAATGCAAAACACAGCACTGTACCAGTCACTAAGAAGAAAATTAACTCTATCCCAGCTGAAACCCAGACAGGAAGGCATCTTACCCAGACATCTCCATGGATGGTCCTTTAGCTTGACAGAGAAAAATGGAAACATCTATTAATAAGTTGTACAAGTAAAGAATTTAAAAGTAAAAATGAAAAACAAAAATATAGTGATTGTCTACTCCTGTCAGAATAATTTGTCCTGGTTATCACAAAATGAATTACCTCATGTCTTATATCCTCTTTCTCTCCCAGGTCCCTTAAATCTCTCTTTCACAGAGAACTCTAGATCCCAAACACCAGATTTGAGCCTAGCTAATTTAAGCAATCTAGGACATCCAAATGCTCCAAATTTTCCCAAATAATTTGCCATGTACAGCATATCACAGGTTAAATCAGATTTGCTTATTTTCTGAAATAATTAGATCTAAAAAATACCTTAATGATAGAAGACAAATCCCTAAATGAAACTGTATTACAGAGTGGAAGAAAAAAACTTAATCCCATAAACTAATAATCTACATATGCTTCATGAGAACTAGAGAAGTACCTCAATTACACCTGAGTTGGGACCCCACATCAAATTGTTACAGCTCTATAAGGGATCAGAAACCTCTTCAGGGGCCCTGTCTGCCTCTGCATTGCCTGAGGCTGAATTTCAGCTGTAGGACTGCATGGGAAGAGTGTAATTCTGGCCTGTATTTTATACCCTTTGCTTCCCTAGTGCCTGCCCAGCACTATTAGTTACATGTTTTGCCCAACATGCTTAGTAAGCTTCAACACATTTGCAGCTTAATTTGGGCCACCTGGTGTTTCTAAGTAGATTCTTTTAATTGTGTTTAGTCATCTCTGAAGCCCACCCCCACAAGCCTTTGCTGCTGAGACAGATGCAAGTTTAATTTTTGTAATACATTTTTCCCCAAACAAAGAGAAGGGAACCATTCATTACCCTTTTTCTTCTTACGCAAAAACCACCAAAAAGCGACTGCTCCTACTCCTGCCATGGCTGTTAGGACAAATGCAGCAATGACTCCTTTGTGCCAAGCTGCTAAGATGACTGCAAATAAGAAAAGCATGTTTAAGAGAGTAGTTACAGTGATAGGTCAACACTACCAAACTCTGCAGTTCCTGACCTTTCATTTCACTACACATCAACCTTCTTACATGTTGGGGAAGATCTTGGAAGAGACTTGCATGCCAAGTTCTCTAGGGAGCCTCTCCTTTGTGACCAAAAGCTCAGTACATCAACAGCTTGGTTTTAGTTTGCATCTTGCTCCTTTGGCTTTGGGCAACCCCTACATTTTTCTATGTAAAATGGACAATCTCCATTTATAAAGGCATCTCTCTCTTTAACTTCTGACAGCAGTGGAACAAAACCCACCAGTAAGGTGGTATTAACCACTCCAGTCAGGGAGTTTTACTTAGGGACATCTCAATGCCCCTAAGTGAGGCATCATCAGATGCCCTCACCTATAAAGGTAACAGAATAGGCAGCTTATCATTAGCTTATCATTAATGAGCTCACCACTGATGGTTATTGGACGGCTCCTCACGTCGACGCTGGCTCGGTTGGAAGCCATGCAATAATAGGTCCCTGTGTCCTTCCTCTTCATTGTTTTCTTGTGCCATATGGTTCTGTCTGAATATTCCCTTACTTCATGTAGAAGAACTTCATGATCAGTTATTTTAAAAAACTTGAAGTCAATTGGCCAAGATCCTTCTTTCACAGAGCAGAGGAAAGCAGTATCACTGCCAACTTCTACTTCTCCATAAGGAACACTGCCCAAACTGGCATCCCTGATTGGTACTACAGAGGAAGGCACAAAGAAAACAAATATTAGCCCTATTAAGAAATAACTTTGATGACAAAATATTGTATTGTAGAAATGCTTGCTTTAATGCTTAGTTAAACAGAGACTGAATGCACAGTATTAATCTTTCTGAACAGTCTGTGCCAGACAGCAGCCTCTAGTAAATATTTTTATACACCCAGAAATAGAGAGGGCATGATAAAGAAACAAAGCAGACACAGGAAGAAATTTTATCCATTCCACAAAGGTCAGTCAGTCTCTTTCCTTAAAATGCTTTGGATGCCCCTCTGGCCCCAGCCTACAAATTATTTAATTTCCAGAAATAATACACTCAGCAGTTCCATTGTTTAAATAATTATGGTGCAATTTATGTAGTTCTGCTTTCATAGTTATGTAGAGTTATGCTGGTTTATGCTAACTCTGTGGTGTGTTCTTGTAACTTTTAATATACAATAGAGGGTGTCAGGAGATAATGGATCAAGCTCTCCAAAAGCATAAGCAAATCCCAAATTTCAATGCTTACAGAAGACAGCAAACACAAGGAGAGAAGTTAGTTTGCATTTGAACAAGTTGTAAGAATATGCATAACCAAACCATAGTTTTAAAGTCTGCTGGTTTACAAATGAAGCATATGAGCATGCACAGAACTAGCCAAGGAGCAGATGAGCTTCAGCCTTTGTAATTACAGGGGGAGAAAATGGACACACATTGTGTGATGCAAGACATGTAGAATGTCAGCAGCTTTGTAAAATGTTGGGGATATGAAGCATGTTTTGCTAAAATTCCCAAAGAAAAATTCTCTGGAAATATTATAAATGTGTTTGGGGAAGAGCTATGGATAACACAAAGCAGATGTAAAGAAGGAATCATTAAGGCAACACTGGTACAGAAGCAGAGGAAGGAAACCAGATTTGATATGAAAAGATGGTGGTCATGAAAGCTGTGTTTATATTAGGAAGCAGATTTAGATATAAGACATGGGTTACTATGACTGAGCCTCTGACAGAGAGAATTGCTCTGGAAAACAGAAGTCCTTTTCCAGATCTGGTACAGACAGAAAGGACAGAATACAGAGAATTCAAAGTCACCACCTCCCCAGTGGTGGACTCTGGAAGACTGGCTAACAAGGTCCAAACAGTGATCTTCTCTTCAGAACTTCTAAACAGTGTCAGAATATACCCCAAACCACAGCTCTGACAGCTGGGATATGCCAGTTCCAGGAAAGAAATACCCATTTGCTTATGGGCTAAGATGATGCTTTGTGTTTGTTTATTTGTACCTTGTTATTTCAAAATACCTTGACTTTAAATCTCCCTGGATTAAACTCTTCAGAGTTTTATCATTCAGCTTCTCTCTACTGTTAGCAAACGGTGGAACTGATGAATTTAAGGTGAGTCCTAAGGTGCTGTAGTCTGGATGGATGCAAATAGTGCATTAAAAGCCCAGTTTGGGAGCTTGGGAAGTGGAGAGTGTGCAATAATCCAACTGACTCAGAAGAAATGCAACAATTCTGGATTTATCTCTTCTAGCATACACAATTCAGTGTCAAAACTCAGAAGGAAAACACTCTATTAACCACAAGTTTATCATATTAAGACCAACACAATTTGGGTTTAAACCAGGATGCAAAACTGAAAACACCTTAGCAGAGAGAAATTACTTCTTCTTTTTCAAAGATCAAGAACTGACTTCTGCTCTGGTCCTGGACTACTGTGCTGCGATAGGCAACTGCTGTTCCTCAAGTGAGCAAGAACTTGTAAACATTTCACATCCATTTTGCTTAGTCCACCATTTGCTGCTAGAGTTTCAAAACTCTAAATATGCCATTAGACAAGAAGAAGAATTGAACAGACTTACCTATCACTGTTACATTTAGAATATTGCTAGTTTTCACACCACTGGAGTGATTGTTTCTAGCATCACATTTGTATCCTCCATTGTCATTTAGTCCAATATCTTCATCCAAGAACGTAGCATATGTGTCATTAGTTACATTTTTCTTAATTTCATCCCCTTTGTAGAATGTGAATGTTATTGGTGGTGTTCCCATCACTGAATGACAGATTAATTGTAGAGGTTTCCCTAATACCACCTCCGGTGAACCGCTGACAACAGAAAGAGTTGGCTTGGAGACTGGAGCTAAAAGGTGAATAAAAAAATTGTTGCAAATTACACTGCATAAGGCCAAAAGACACAATATTATTTTGTAGAAAACATAAATATACAATATTTAGCTAGTCTGCACACACAGTCTATATTGGGAAGCTCTCGCTCATTGATAGAATGGAAATGGAGGACTTGAACAAATCAATAGCATAGATAACAGAACATTTGTGACTTGGAATAAAGCAGCATACAGGGACAATATGAAGGAAAACAAGGAAAGGACCAGTGACACAGGTGTGGATCATCCAAACTCCAGCAGTACTTCTGACCCAAGGAGCAAGTCTGCTGCAGGTATGACCTGAGAGAGATCGTGCAGCTCCTCCTCAGGGCCCTATTCCAGCAGCACAGTGAACAACCCAGTTCATCCCTTTGACAGACTGGAGAACTACTGGGCCTGTTCCAGGAGAGGGAAGGGAACTGGAGTGTTCAGAGTTGGTGAGCTGGTGAGGGGGCTGCGTTTATAGCAATGAACCCTTGACTTTTCTAGAGTAGAGCCAATCAGATGACCTCTGGCTCTCCTGGCCTTCTGCCTGGAGGGTCAGGGGCAGGCATTCAAGGCAGACACTGACAGAGCTTCAGATCAAAGTGAAAGTTTTGCAGAACACTCCTGGCTCCTGCAAATGGTAGTGAATGAGAGTTTATCTGGTCCCTAGCAGAATCTAGGGACCAGCAGGAAGCCATCCCAACTCCCTTCTCCGAGGGCCAGCCCTGGAAAGTATGACTTGATTATATCACTCTGCAGCTAAAGTACATCCCACAGAAATTCATGTTGTGAGAACTAACAGACACCCTGCTAGTTCATGGACTAGAGACTGATTCTGTAAACAGATGTCCTTATTTATAAGCTTCTGGTTTAGATCCTTCCCCCACCCTGGTGGTTCTAAGCCTCTGTATCAACTCACCATAAACACTTATCCTTACAGGTTTGCTCTCCTTGACTATTCCTCTTACTTCAGCTTTGCAGGTGTAAGATCCAGTATCATTCACATTAACTTTAATTGCTAAGACTCTTGAACTTTTCAACAGGATGTCTCCACTGGAACTTTTCCGTACTATAGAGAAGTTGGCTCCCCGAAAACCATTAATGCTGCAACTCAAAATTAAATCTTTACTTTCATCCAACTTAGTCATAGAAGCAGACAGTGTTGGCTTGGGGAATAATTCTGCAAGATAAAAAGACAGCTGATTCATTCAAAGTGAGCCTGGAAGAATATGACTACTTATCTCAAAGTATACAGAATGAAGGACATACTGAGAGTTTAGAATTTGGGAACAAAACAATCATGTTATTTTAATATTATTGTATTTTCAGGAAAACAGAAACTTAGCATTTACTTGAAACCACTTTTCACAGGTTGTTTGAGGATATTCTTTGAGTTGCAAAGTATAGGTAGGCAAAAATCAGAAATTAAAATCTAACTAGCCTTTAACTTACAGAAAATTTATACTTGGATCTGGAGGTTACACTTGGATCCTGAGTTCTGCCAAATTTAAATATTAATACTTTGAGTAAACTCTAAGATGAACAGAGGTTTTACCTGACACAAAGACATTCAGTTTGGTGGTTTTAGACACTGCTCCTTGCTCCACCTTACACAGGTATTCACCACTGTCCTCTTGAGTAGCTACTGTAGAGTATTTCAAAAATTTCTTATCTCGTACACTGTTCAGTATTGTTCTGTTTTTCTGGAAGATGATTTCAATGTCACGCATTTGAGCTACCACAGTTGAGCATTCAAATTCTATTTGGTCTCCTTCTGTAACATTATTGGAGGGCCTGGTGATCAGAGCAGGCTTTATAAATGGTTCTGCAAAAGAATACATATAAACATACAGATAGATAGATATACATATAAATATGTGACCCAATTTTTATCTATAGCAAGCAAAGAAATGTAAAAAGAAAAGTTAAGCAACTTACCCTTTACTGTAACAAGTGTTTTGTTGCTGTGTTGGGAGCTTTCCCATCCAGATCTTACTTGTCTCTTGCCAAAGCAATCAAATTGTAAAATATTATCTCCCTCTTCAACATAAAATTCCACTTCAGAAAAATTTTGGGTTTGTTCAGGTACACGTTTTTCTTTAGGTGCTGAATTTGTCTTTATCTTCCGGAAAAAGAACTCTAAAGGAGGTACTTCTTCTGGCAGCTCACAACGTAATTTCACAACTTCACCCTCTAAAACTTCTTTTTTGTCAGCAGTCAGGATTGGCTTGGTCATTCCTTACAACAGAAAACAAGAAAAGAAGCAGAACATTGCATCCTGAAATAAAGAGTGTCTCTGATGACTGTGAGAATGATTTATACTGATTAACAGATGCAAATAATTTGCAAGAACCAAAAGATGACCCCGTTAACTACTCAGTTGACAAATTCTGTCCAAGATGCTTTTCCAAGGGGAAAATGTCACCTGCAGTCAAAAACATATCTAGAAAGTGTACAGATGAAGGTGGCCCTTGTTCTCATAAGAGATGAAAGAACAAGACTGATACAACATTGGTCTACAGAAGTGGCTCATGGCTGATCCCAGCTTTTGTGAAGACTCTCACACCCTGAGCATCCCTGTGCATTAGTTCCAGCATTTCCAGGAATCTGCCCACCCCTCATCGTGGTTATTGGTGGCCACAACTTTCACAAATAATTCTTTCACTAGTCTAAGGAACAGAGGCTCAGGACAGTGGGGATGGTGGCACAGGCTGTGTTCCTGACTAGCACTGATCTGTCCCGGAGCCCTGGGATCCTGAGTTCATTTTTGTGCCTTAACACGGGGGATTAGTACCAACCTCTCACCAGGTACTGTGATGTCAAGGATAAAACACACTTTGCAAGACACCCTGTTTAGCACTGACTATTATTCCTTCCCTGTAAGGTTGTTCTCTCTCTGTATCTCATCTGCTGTGTCTGACAGAACACTCACCTGCTACCCAAACATAGACGGAGTTACTGAAACCCAACTTTCCATCTGCTCTCACAGTACATTCATAGTCTCCTGTATCTGAAGATTTGGCCACAGGTATTTCATACAGTGCATCTTCTTTGTCTGATACAGTCATAAACACAAGCTTCCCATCCTTAAAAAATGTAAAATTATGCTTCAGCTGGAAATCAGTACTTTTGCTAATATCAGCGTGGCAGATGATTGACACTGGAGCTCCATTCTTCACTTTGACAGCCGGCTGAACCCTGATTTCAACTCTGTTGAAAGTAAAAACTTGATAGAAAATAAAAACGAAAAAGTTATATTTATTTTAAAATAGTCCAACATAACACAGTTATCTCAAGCCCTGCCACATTTAAATTACAAAAGTTAATTTAAAAATTTACATTTCATTTGATAGGAATATTGTCATTTAAATCAGTAAGTGCTTTTAGAAATAAAGTTCATGGCAGTATTTATATAAACATGTATATGTATATAGAAATGTATGTGCATAGAAATATATTCTGATTTTATAACCATAGCAAGAAAAATAATTTGTAGCTTAAATGTTACAACTGTTAAACTCTTGGTATATTTATATTCTCACATCTTGAGGAACAAGTATGAAGAAGGATGCATTAGTTCACTCACTTTCTTTTCCTTCAGAATTTACACTTTTGGCTATGCCCATTTTGGTCAGGATTTGTATTAGAAATTGCTACTTAAATAGAAAAACTTTCCTGCATCTAAAGAAGTCCCTTGTCCTGCACATTTCCCAGCTATTTATAATGTGTCCTTGCTAGAGTCTGGGGCATAAAGTCAGTGAAAAGCTGTGAATTTCTTTGCATGTAAATAAACCACATGACAGCAAGGAGCAAACATTTCTCCCAGGTGATGGAGAAAAGGAAGCATGCAGAATGTATGTGCTGGGAGCCAGCAGGATGATAAGATAAAAAAGTAAATGTGCTCCTGTCAGAACACAGTTTCTGAACTCTGCTCAGGCATGATCAATTGTTTTGCAAGACCAGGAGACAGTGCCCATAATTTATATTCTATAATTTTATCCTTCCTACTTCCTTGTGGGCATGAGAGGGATTTTTATATATCAAAACAAAATGCTAATTTTCTCTCCCACCTCTTTTGTGGCTCAGTAAAGCAAATTACTCTAGGAAAGATTTCACCAAAACCTTTATTAAGGTATAAGTAGTACATCTCTGATTTAAACACTATACCAAGAAACAACACCAAGTAAGCTTTTTTTTTTTTCATATAGCCAAATTTCATACTGAGCTATTGTACAGCAAATCCAAATAAATTCTGTTATAGATGCATATCAACAGATGAATTACTGAAATTAGTTATATTAAATTTCTACATAAAAAACCCTCCAACAAAACAACAAAAATCTACCATTCCCTACCTTTCCGCTGAGCATAAAGTTCTGAACCTGGAAAAAAAAAAGAGAAGAAATGTTATTTTCAAAGCTTACAGATTGAGAGACAGTAATGCAAAACTGTAAAAAGCCTCAACCAACCCCAGACAAACCAGAAGCACATGTACCCACCCAGAGATTTAGTTATTAAACTTACACTGCAAGAAAATCACCAGAAGAGCAAGATACATCTCGTTCCTGAAGAGCAGACACATTAATTCCAAAATAAAACAATACTCATTATCAGAGGTGATGCCTCCAGGTACCAAAACCACGTTATGCTTTTTTCCCTTGTTGTTTTATGGAAACAGATAAAAATTTGCCATTAAAATTTGTACGTTTTCCCAGATCTTCAGCAGAAACTGGCTGGATCAAGTAATCGTTCCCATTACTGGAAACTGGAAATGGCAAACAATGAGAATGTATCTGCTGCTCCCAGGCAGATTACTGGTCAGGAAGTGACTGGACTTTTCCTGAGGGCGCTACCAAATACATTTGCTTTGTTTAATTTCTTAAGGTGTATTAAAAAAACAAGAAGTTCCAATGACATTATCCTGCAGTTCCTGTCAATATGGGTATTTTTAAGTCATGATTAACCATTTAGGAGCACAAATTACCTTTGCTACTTGACCTCAGCAGATACTTGAGCAAATACTTCCCTTCATCCTAACAGAGGACTCTTTCAGAGAATAAATGTACATAATTACTCATTTTCCCCCTTTACCTCCATTTCTAGATCTCCCATTTTTGCAGTGGTAAAAAACAGCTTTACTGTAGGTTACACAATAAATTCAAATTATCTCAAAAAGCAGAGGTACTGTTGTGTGAGACTAGAATATTGACAGGTGAATCTCTCATACTAACATCATATATCAAAAACATGGATCTGCACCAGATTTTATTTTATGCAGTCAGGACAGTGCAAAGGACACAAAATCACAAACCTTTAACCCCTCAGGAAAAGAATCAGATGGAGTTTCAATTCTCAGCAGAAATCTGCAGCAGTGCTGGTACAATCTGAAACAGAGAATGCTTCTCTGTTGTCCAGGATATTCCTCTCAGTATTTCAGCCTACTTTTAAGTCAGACTTAAGCCATTCCCTCCAGCCCTGACACTGACTGAAGCCTACAGGGCTGACAAAATGAGTTGAAACCAAGCCCTTTGGAAAGTTGTGTGACCCAGAACTCCCCAACCTGTGATTTAGTTATTCTTGAAAACTGAGTGCTCAACTCTTAATCTCTTTGTTCTTTCCACTGTGGACAGAGTCAACACTTTCCTTTAATTCCAGCAACGTTTTCCAGGCTTGTTAAAACACTGCATAAAACAACACAAAATACATTCTCAGAAGTCCATAAATGAGACAGACAGTTCTCATAAGCTTCACTGTTCATATGAAACCCCCTTCTTTCCTCCTGGGGTGAATGAAAGCTGTAGTTTTCTCCCCACATCACTTATTTTAAAGCTGTAAGTCTATGTCAATGATGATATCACCTACATCAGCGTGGAATTTTACAAAAGGAAACAGGAGGGAAACACTCATCTATCTAACAATGTATGGGCTGCATGAAGGAGGCCTCTCTGGCTGGTTTACGGAATGGCACAATAGTCACAGCAATTAAGACTGAGCTGTTAACTAGCAATAGTGTTTGTCCTGCTCAGCCCAGGCTGTTTGAAACAACCCCCAACAAAAGACTGGTGGCTTGGCCAGCTGCCAACCATGGTCCCCAGAGACAGGTAAAGGAAAGAGTAGGAGAACACGTGGCAGGTGGAGAACAAAGGTAGATCAACTTTTGCTATTAGTAACAAAAAATAGGAAGGAAGGAGATTTTCCCCTTCCCCCTCTCCCTGTAAAAGAATTCAGCAGGACATAAAAAGCTCAGCAAAACCACAGCAGTCTTTCCCATGAGGGGACAAAGGCTCCTCTGAGCCCCGGCAGGGGAAGGAGGGTGAGGGTGGGCCAATATCCTTCAGGGAGGGCCAGCAGGGCTCAGGTCAGAGCCAGGTTAGTTATAGGTTCAAGTGGAAAGGCCAGCTTTAGGATGAAATAGCTCAGGATTAAGGTTTAATGGTGCCAAAACTGGAGGCTGCTGCCAGATGTCACTCCCAAGTGAAGTCTACTTCACAAGATTCTACAGGCTGATTAAACTGTCATAGTCCTGACAAGCTTCAACATTGTCTTGGAAAGGAAAATCAAGCTGTATTGACCTAAACCCAAGAATTAAATTCTACTGCTGGAATTTAGGCCAAAATAACATGAAACTTGAGAGAAAAACGTTTCAAACACACAAGAACCTTTTGAGACCATCTTCCATGCTTAAACATTGACCTAAAGGATGTAAACTTTAAGTACCTGAGCCAGTAACAAACACATATTTTCCCAACAGCCATTTTATTGCCATCTCTCAAGATACGTATTTCTGAATTACATGAGATCAAATTTATTCTAATTCACATCATATAAAGAACTCTATTCAATCCCTATTATATCTGTGGGAAAAGCAGGACTGACCTCAGAAATGCAACACACCTCCTGAAGCAGCCAGAATAGCCATTATAATCTGACTGAATGCCCTTTGAAACCCACGGGAATCATCACATTTAATCTGCTGCCAATGAATTGGACCCTTACACACTAAACCTCATCTGGGAATTCACAATCCCTGTTTTCTACTGGTTGGATGCTCTGCTACTTGCTCACATGTGACATTTCCTAAGAGCCACCAGCTCTGGCAAGTGAACAGAGCTTTGCTGAAATGAGAAGTCTATTTCCCTAACTAAAGGGAAAAATGCTGAATAAGATTTTCAAATTTTTCCCTCTGCAAATAGAGTGTTTTCAGCCAGTCCCTTATGACAGGAAAGGGAGCTCAGAGTTTCCAGCACATTACAGCTCTTTGTTTGCCTGTGCTCACAGCAAAGAGCAGCCACGGTGCTGATCTCCAGCACAGACATCTCACATCTCACACACCAATTCCAGCCAAACAAACTACTGGGGCCCCCACACTTGGTCCCCTGGTCTCAAATGCCCAGTCCTGATGGCAGTTTCACTTTCTTCAGAAAAGATGAAGGATTTGTGTGTGTCGCCTTCCAGTTCTAACTCACTGATTCATTGATTAAACATTTTTGGGCTCAGAAATCTTCTCACTGATGATGGAGGCTCCACATAATTTTGTGTGTAGGTTCATTGATTTTTTTCGTTTATTGCTGTAGAGGTGTATCTACAAATGTTTAGGATTTTTCTAAATTTTATTTAAAATTTTAAAAATTCAGAAATCAATGTCTGTCTACACTGAAGTCAACACAAGTTTTCCAGTAACTAAATCAAGAACAGTTCTGATTTCTAAGCCCTCAATTCCTGACACATATAATGGTTCAACTGCTTTGATTTCTTACAGCTATGAACTGTTTTGCTTACTTATCAATTCCTGTTTCAGTATACCCACAGATAATAGAACTATAACAACATTGCTGTTTTCACAAGTCTAGACAAATCCCTGGTGAGCTGGGAATGAAACAAATTCTTTCTACATACATCTTCAGGGCATATTGTCTTCTCTTGAAAGTGGGACATTTGCATCAATTATTTTTGTTCTAAAAGCATCTCTTTATACCTCCCTAGAGAAGAATAAAAAATTAATTTTTCTCCACGGATTTGAATAATTACAAGAACATTAAAGAAATTAACATTGCCTTTTTTGAGGAGCCTGGAAATTCTACAATTTACAGAAACTCTGGATTGCCCAGTTTGTCTGGGTGTAAATTACATTTCACAATGGCACCATCTGCTGGGAGATGAGCAAGATAGTGAAGCACACTGGGCTTCCCTCATTGCCCCCTTTCACAATCAAACGTAGGATGACTGATATCCAACACCTCCTCCAAATGGCAACATAAATCAAACCTGGAAAAGTAACTAAAGGAACCAGAAGGCTGATGATGACAGAATATCACTGAGGCTTTCCTCCTGGAACTTCTACTTTTAATACAACAGGAGCTAATTATTACTATTTGGTTTTACACTTCCTTACTGGTACAGTGCAACACTGAAAAGAGAAATCTGTCTTGACTTGTATTTCACACAGCATATGCTTCCATGCACCTTAGAAATTCTTTCCAACAAATAAGAGAAGTTCCTTCTTTCAGAGATGTGAAATCAATTCATGATTACATTATGATCATGGTCTATGGGAACATCTCAAACTTTCTCTGTGCCAGTAGTGTGTGACTGATTCAGCTCCTCAAGGACATTTTTAGCTGCTGTCCACTACAGGATGAAGAAGTTCCTCAGTTCAGAAACACACATCACACCCTGTCACTGTCACACAGTGTCCTTTACTGGCAATGGACCAGGATTTGCTCAACATCCAGCATTTCCAGATGCAGCTGGAAAACAGCCTTGAGCTTTGCAGCAATACCCATCAGAGTATGAGCAGTGACAGAGGAGAGGTCAGTAACTTCTGGCTGCAGAGGGAATTAATCCTGGAAATATTTTTCCTTCTCTTACCATTATTTTAATATTGTTTGATGATTCCCCAAGCATTATTCCACATCGCTTTCATGAGTAAAATTCAGTTGGTAGTGACTCAACGAGCTGATCCAAGTTGACAGAAAATCTTTCAGCAGCCTGTGCAAACCAAGAGGCAGAATTGATTTGCTCCTGGTCTGCTGCAGGTCCCCACACACAGCCAGCCATTGCTGCTCCTCATATCATTGATGGATGACTGCACAGAGGGGCAGATACTCCTCAGATACACCTCAGAGTACACCAAGAGAGGCTTGAAAAAGGCTGAAAAATAGATATAGTCAGTCCTGGAATATGTGCTCTTTTTTAAACAGTTTTTTCATTAAATACGTTAAGTATTGTAGCACGGGGGAAAGTTTAACTTTTATCAGAGGTTAAGAACCAGAAAAAAAGTTAAAATTATGCCTGTGAGTAAGCTGAATGATTAAGTTAACAGAGCACTCTATCCTAAACACCTAAACTTTAAATTTTTAGAAGGTATGGCTAAATTCACAGCTCCTTTGCTATGCAACTATTCTCCTTTAACCACACACAAAATGAAACAGCTTCTTAGAAAAAGCATCAGGTTGCAGGTGAGCACCAGCAGCCAGGGCTCCTGAGGGCTGTTTGTGAAGGTTTCTGACAAGGGCAGGCTCTCACAACAGCAAAATGCACAAACAGCCCCATCCTCCCTCCAACAGCTGCACTTTCACACGTGCTTCCTGACAGCTGGGGAAAGATGTTCTGCTCTTGCGGTTTGCTGACAGCGTTTCCACATCAGAAACATTTCTGAGAGGAGGGTGGAGGCTGTCTTAAAAGAAATTCAAAAAGAAAACAAACCCAAACAAGTAAACCTCCACCAAAATTTAAGAAATAAGGGGGAAGGAAGCGCACACAACATTCTGTGAGGAAATTTTGCAATGCTGCAACAGCCAAGGATTGGGGAGGGATTCTGTATGACTCAGGGAAGGGCTGCAGGGCTTTGTTTTGTTGCCTTCAGAATGTGGAAAGAAAGAAATAAGAAATAAGACAAGGATCACTATTAAATCATTTTCTGTGTAAGCAACTGTACAACAGGGCCTGGAGTCCTGCAGAAGGCATTGCCCATGCATTGCTGACATTTACTTTGCCCAGAGTAAAAAACATCTGCTTGCCAAGCCTGTCATTATGTAGCTTTGTTTTACTGATTACTTCATCAAATTAGTCATCAGGTTTGTTTATATAAGCAGCAGTGTTGAACTCAAATTCTTTATGAGATTTGTACCTTGTAGTACAAGATCTCACTTCCTTATAGCTTAATATTTGAAGCTCAACTGAAATATTTTCTTAACAAGCTGGCTAGCTATAAATACTTATTAACATCTTAAAGCTTCTATAGATTTGATATTTTTTAGACTGTTTTTTAAAAATTACATTGCTGCTAAAAATATACCCAGTGCCAACATACTTCCTTAGTCTCAGCTATATTATCACTTGCACTATCTCTAGCAAATATGTGTCTCTTTGATATGGATCAGTGATCTCATTAAATTCCCTTCCCAGAACAGTGCTGGAAAAACTACCCAAAAGGAGAAAGGTGGGGGTTGGTCTTTCCTTCTAAGTAACAAATGATAGGGCAAGAGGAATCAGCCTCAAGTTGCACCAGAGGAGGTTTAGATTGGATATTAGGAAAAATTTCTTCATGGAAAAGGTTAGACATTGGCACAGGTTGCCCTGGGAAGTGGTGGAGTCACATGGAGGAATTTAAGGACATGGAGATGTGGCACTTGGGGACAGGGTTTAGCGGTTGACCTGGCAGTGCTGGGGGAATGGTTGAACTTGATGCTCTTAGAGGCCTTATCCACCCTCAGTGACTCCCTGGTTGTGACCTGCAGGGCAGGATGGCTCTACCACACAACTCACAGGAGAAACTGCTGTTCACATCAGCCACGCCTCAGGACAGCTGGACACAACATCCACCTGTGTCCTAAACTGCTGCTCCCACCCCACTGCTCCTCTCTGCTCACTCCTCTGCCTGCCACAGGCTAAATGGATGTGGGATATGACAAAATTCTCCACAGAAACATGCACAGTTTCCATATTTAGAACTTCCTCAAGTCCTAGAGCCACTCCTCCATCTCCTTCAGAAGAAAGATCTCTGTCCTGTAACTCCACCAGTTCTCTTGCTCAGTATCCAGAAAATGTTTTTTCTCGCAATTCTGCTGTTTTCCTACCGTAAGCCAAGGACATGTTTCCTTCACATTACAAATCTTTCTAAACCAGAACCATTGTTTCTTGTCTGAAAGCTTTCCTTTTTCTTCTCTTAGCTCAAATGTCTCAGCAGATACAGAAAACTACTGCAAATGGCAAAGGTAGGTTCTCTTGTTGATTTTGAGGTACGTGCTGAGATTGACTGTTATCCAGAAAAATGGGGGAGGAAGTTAAAAATGTCCAAAAATTTCATGCCAAATTAAATCTTTTGCCTCTCTGTGCAGCGAGTCAATTTAAAAGTTCCGATACAAAGTTAACTGTCTCTTTGCTGACCTGTATGTAAAGTCAAAATTGCTTTAACTTGTTAAAACATTTCTTTACCCCCATGGAAATTTTGTCATTTATTTTAGTCATTACTCATTCAGTATCATTTTCTATGGAAAGACAGGTTTTTATTGCAAATTAATTTGTAAAAGACCATGAAAGAAAACAAATTTGAGAGACCATCAGAGCCCTTACTGCTACTATTCATATGTTCAATCTACTTACACAAGGTTAGTTCTGTCTGTTAATAGACAGCCACAAATAAAATACTGCTTTTGCTTTCAGGTTCACATGCTACCTCTCAACTAATATATAAGGTTCCTTTCTTCTACAGTTATTACCCCACAATATTTGATTTAATCTTTTAAACTTCTATTATTTTAATTGCTGCTGTAGTTCAAAAATATTGTTGTTAGTTCATCTGAACACATCTGTGGGCTTTGTATGGCTGCACCTCTTTTGCATGAACACAGGCACTTTTCATCATGTGTGAAGCTGCATTCTGGTTTTGAAAAGTAATTGAGTTGCCTGCTATTAGAAGTGGAAAGAGTATAATGGCCCATTTCAACACAAACAATCATAGCTTGGTTGTTGACATATTTTGGGAAAAATCTGGGGCTTTCTTGGGTCATAGGTGCAGTCAACTCACTCAGAATTTTTTTTCTTTCCAGAGATGCTGTCCAATCCCAAGCTTGTACTGCTTCAGGGGACTTTGAATGTGGTGATGAAGCAGAATGTGACCCTCTCCTGCCTCTCTGGGCCTGGATCTCCACCTGTCAGATACACACTGTTCAAGCACAACCAGCAGGTGTCTGCTTTAAACAGGTCAGACTTGACCCCTGCACTGTTCACCCTGACCATCAGCTCTGCCAGCGATCTGGGGGAATACAAGTGCAAAGCTGAGTATAACAACTCCAGTGGTGGAAAATACAGCAACAGCCTCAGCTTCAGCCTCCTAGGTACGTCATGCTGTACACCCTCCCAGCACTGGTTATTGCAGGGGCACACAGCCCTCTCTTTTCTTGACTGAGGAGCTGAACTTCACTCCCAGTGTTCTTACCTCAGGAGCTGGCAGTGCTCTCCCACCCGGGCTCATGACCCCTCCATCCTCCACGCCCAGCTCTTTTGCCAGTGTTGTCACTTCAGTCTAAATCTTGCCTGGAGCTTGTCCTGTACTCTGTGATTCAGACTTTTCAGTTTTCTTTCTACAGAGCCAGTTTCCAAGCCAGTGCTGAGCTCACCCACCTCTCAGGTGAAGAAAGGCCAGAGTGTGACGCTGTCCTGTTTCTCGGAGAACGGATCCCTTCCCATCACGTATCTATTCTTCAAAGGAACACAAAACATTTCTCCCCAAAAGACAATGCAGCAGAGGGAAGCAGCTGTGATTTTTCTATTTATCGATTCCCTTAGTGACTTTGGAACCTATAAATGCAAAGCTAATAACAGTTTTCCCAATAACACAAAATACAGCAACGGTTTCAACTTTACATTAGCAGGTATGAATTAAAAGAGGTTACTACTGTTGACAAACTGGGATCTCACAAAATTCAGAATGTTGTAACTATGCAAGTTTTTAGTCAGATATTTTGTTCTGCAATGTGATGTTCAAAATACAATTTTTTAAATTAAAAAAAAGAGGTTTTAAAATTAATGCAAAACCATAGAATTCCATCCATCCTAGATAGCAGTAGAAGTTGAAGTGACCATGGAGGATGTCTGTAAAAGACTCACTTTTACAAGAGACCCCTGGTCCATCTTGGAGAGAGTTTGGTTTCATTTTTCTCTCTGGTCCCATGAAAGAGCTTAACTGGCACCAGCAACCTGCCTTCCTTCTGCTGGGGCACAGAGCCCTTAGGACTCTCATGAACAGTTACATTAACCCCAGTTAATCTAAAAGCTGAAAGAAATTTCAATTCTTGATTTTAATTTACAGAAAATACTTAAAATATGAAACAACACTTCATTGCATAAACACTTTTTTTTCTTCTTTTTGGCAGAAGAGAGAAGCCATTCTCAGCCCCTGATAATTTCTCTTGGGCTAATCCTGCTACTACTTATAATAGGATTTGCTCTGGCAATTCCATTTCTCATAATTCCTTTGTATAAAGCAAGTGAGTAATTTGAATGTCTGTTTCTTTTTCCAAAGGTCATTTATGTTGTTGATATATTTCAGTGTGTAAACATCACATTTTCAGTAGAGTAGCTCCCGGTATTTTATCGTGTTGTGGAATCTTCTCTGAAGCAGCACCGGCATGAAGGGGTTGGGTTCACTTCGAGCCAAGTCTTGGAGCTCTCAGCAATCCCTTCATACCCAAATAGCCCAGCTACCCAGATGGCTTAAAATGGAGCAGGATGGCTCTTGTGGCAGTGTTTGGAACAGAAAAGGGTTTAATAAGAAACTAAATAACAAAACTCTTTACAGAGAAAAGCCCTGCCAGGGCAGGAGATGCTTGTTCCTGCTAAGCACCCCACAAAAGCCATTAAATCTTTTGTTCTGTCCTTTTTCTCCCCAATGGCTGAGGTGGGACCTCTTGGTCTCGGTCCAGTCGGACAGCCCCAGGTTTGAGGTGAAGTCCAAAAGGTCCTGTGAGGTGTCCCTGTGCCAAATTTGGAGAGAAGTTTCCAGGGGTTTGCCTTACTTAGCAGACAAAGAGTATTTGGAAATTCTCTTGTCATTTGGTCCCCCTGTCAACAGGGGGCACACTCCTGCACCGGCAGCTTAACAAAACTTCGACAAAGCCAAATCTCCGAGCTGTTTTACATGAAAGATTTGGGGTGGAGGAGGCAAAGCAACAGCTAATGTAATACACAAAAACACTGGAAGGAATTTGACCTCACTGGAAAGGGAAATTATTAAAATGCCCTTGGTTAAAGAATAATTTTGATTGTGAAAATAACATTACCTGAGATCTCCAACTATTAAAAATACATTAAAACAGCTTATTTCTAAGAAATATATATATATATTTATTTATATATACATATAAATATAAATATACATATATACACACACACACATTTTTCTTTTACAATTGCAGAAAAATTTAAGTCTACCAGGCCCTCAATTGGCTTTACTTCAACAGTGAATTCTCTACTTCAAGCAGAGAAGTCTGAAAATGAAGTCATATACTCAGAGATTGGTAAGTTCCTGTCACCCCTGCAGTCAGGCAAGTTTCTTCAGGTACTGCAAAATCACTGGAAGGAGACACCTACTGACCCTGCATTATTTGAAATCCCCCAGAATCCATATCTGGCATCATCTGACAGCCATGCAGCCAAAACTGCAGCTGGTTAAATCAATAAAAAAGGGTGTAATGGCCATTTACTAACAGACAATAGTGAGCTATATGAAGCTGCAGCAAAATAAAACTTGCATAGCTCCTGCATTCTGCTCAAAACTGTTCAGTACTTTAGTTCTTTATTCAATCATTCTGAAGTGTAGCAAGATTAAATTCAATCCTTTTGAAGTTTACCAAGATTCAAAGACAGTTCAAACTAAAATTATGAAGTGACAACAAAGCAACTGACCTATGTTAAGACATTTTAGTACTTAAATTGCAGAAAACACACAATAATGAAAACATTACCTGACAGCCACAATGCTCTGAACTTGCACATTTCTACATTTGCCTTGAATGTGAATGCCCCTTTTCAAGGGAAATAAGAAACCCCCCAAACAAACCAATGGAAAAGGCATTAATGTTTCTCATTTCTAAATATCCAAACAGAGTAACTGTCTCCAAACAAACCTGCCTTCCTGTTCATGCAATAGATAAGAGTTCTCACTGCCCTGCTGGGTCAGCTCAGTGCTGTGCAGCTGCTCGTGGCAGGTCTCAGCCTGCAAGGACAAGGAGAAAAGCTCTGATAAGACCCAGGGATGCTGCATGATTTATATTCAGTATGGAATCTCACTGCTTTGTCTGATTCAAGTTGTTTGTAATTGAGTTAACTGTTATTCATCATCTTTAATGCAGAGCCTGTTAAAGCAGAAGAAGAATACATCAACTTCTCTGTTATTAGAAGAGAAGAGGAAAAAGGTGAAAGCCTCAAGCTGTAATACTGGAATATCTGATGCACACAAATATGTTTTGAGGGGACTTTGCTGGGTGGAGGCAGGGCTTAAATACTTGCAATTGCTTATGAAATTGCTTAGTTACTATGGAAAAACTAAAATAGTTTTAAAACTGTTTTGAGGAGGGGGGGAAAAGATGAAAGAAAAACCCCAACTAACCATCCTATGGCAAATTCAACACCTCACTATGAAACCACACAGACAGTGTTAATAGTAACCACATTGCTGATGTAATGGTAATTCTTCTGCTGTGTATCTGTACCAAAAAAGCAACTATGAATTATGTTGTTCTGGCTTTTAGCAGGGAAGACAGCACATTCTACAGTCTATTCAAAGGTCCTCATCAGAGACTGAGTACCAGGTATGACTTTTTTCAAATTAACTTAATCACATACTTTTAAGGAATTTTTCAGCCCTCAAACAGATGCACCAGAAAACAGATGCACCACCAAGTTTTAGCAGAACTGTTAGCAGGGAAACCACTGAGTCCATGACAATGCTGAAAGCAGTTCAGGCAAAGATGTCTAAGAAAATCCTTTTATTCAACAAATTTACACATTTTTGGCTGATGCAACATACTTAGTTAAAAAGTCCTTCAGCCTGGAAATGTGCATCATTTCCTTCACAGTAGTGTCTCTGCTTCTCAGCTGGACCACTCCATTCTCTAGAGTGCCATCACTTATCAAGACCATGAAGGGAATACTCATCTCATCGTACCTGCAGAGAGAAGAACCCACCTGTTACTGCTTTTGGTGTATGGAAAAAATCAGATCATGTACATACAGATGACCATAAACTCTACATATTTAGTTCTGCTGTATTGCACTAAGTCTGGTGTGACACCTCCAGTTTTCTTGTTGCCATTTCTTGCTTTCCTGATTACATTTCTTCAAATCACTTAGCTACTTTAATATATAAAAATAATCTTATTTAGTAACCTATTAAAAGAGTATTTTTCTACAAGCAGTATTTATCTTTCTGACTTCATTTTACTGCACATGAAAAAATAGTTGCATTTATTTTCTCTCAGAAAAAACCACTCATCACTATGCTCAAGATGCTCTGACATGAGGAGCCACATGCCCCACATCCACTCCTGATCAACAAATCATAACCAAGCCCCCAAATGGAAGAGCTGTTTTTATATCCACAAACAGTTCCATCACATCACTAACAGCAGTGGCTCCTGACTTGGAAGAACTGTCAAGTTCAAGACTAGACACAGTGGGTTCATGAAAGATGCTTAAGAATGAAACACAGAACCAGATCAGATGCAAAAATGGGGGTGAGGGTGGGAAACAGTTCTGCAAGCTTATAATTCATCTGAAGAAATTTGTTTTCTACATGAGAGTTTTTAAAAGGCATTTCACAGTTCCAGGGAAATAACAGTAACATGTGAAAGGCTTCTACTTCACTTAGTTTTAAAAATTATCTGATCTATGGTTTTCATAATAAAACTACTTGAATCCAAGTCTGTAGTTCGGGATCCACACCTTCAGTCAGTAACTGCAATCAATGACTTCCTACTGAAAAAAGGCATATTTACAGCAGTCCACAGAAAGCCATCTTTGACCTTCATAGTTTAATTTACAAAAGACTGTTTCTCCTTACTTTGTATAAAGATGTTCTAGAGACGCATGCACAGTTTCCAGATAACCTGGCCATACAGAAATTCCATTTTCTGTCAGTTCATTGAACAGTCCTTGACAAACCTGTGTTCATTTAAAAATAGAAGTTAAAAGGCAGACATTGAGAGTTTGAGACTCTATACAAAGAAATAATTAAAACTCTTAACATGTGTGGTATTAACATTCCTAGCTGATGTTAATTTGCTGGCTGAAATAATCTCAAATCAGAAAGCAGCCTGGCAGTTCTGTCTCCACTTCTGCTTAAAAACATGCCAGTGTAAGTTTCCTCCCTTCCACAGGAACTTCATGACTGACTTAAATGAAAACTTTAAAAAAATCCTTCTGAACATGTGACTCATGCGTTACGGTAATTCTGAAAGATTAAGAAGCTGAGAGGGATGGTGTTATTTATTTTCCTTAATTTTTGACAGGACAAGCATCAGCTCTATTGTACCAAAAGCAGTTGTGTCCACACAAGGAACTGCCTGCAGTGAATTCCTTTGGCTGTGACCCACAAGCTGCACAGTAGGAGCACCATGAACTCTGCACAACTAGGAATCTCCAGGAGTCAAAGCAGCAGCACGATTTTCCTCAACATAAACAGTGTCTGAATTTTAACAGATTACATGGAGAGTCAATGCTCAAAATTAAAATAGTCTCTTACAACATACCTGCCTCAGCTCTGTTGCTGGACCTTTTCCTACATCCAAGGCCACTTTAAGGGGTGCTAAGCAAGGATGAAGCTTAAGTACCTAATAAATTTACAAAAACCAACAGATTACTAAATGTATTTATTATGCAGTTCTAAATAAACTAGGAACTAGCAATTTTTTAAAAATTAAATTAAGGTTCTAAACATACAAAAATTTTCTTACAGCACAAAATCCTGAATTAGAAACAAGCTATATTTTATGCAACAAGCACACAGCCCAGCTACATTAAATTACTCTATTTTGGCTGAGCTCCAGAAAAGAGATGAAGATTTGTTAGCAGAGGTCCATCAACTTGAATGGAGCCAGAGTGAGGAGGGACAGCCCAGCAGGCAGTTCCCACCCAGTCTACTCCTTGTTCTTAAAGCCCTAACTACTGCCTGGGTAACAGGCACCGACAACCAGCACTCAAACTCCAGAAAACAGTGTAAAGTGGGGAGAATGATGGTCCTTGGGGAAATGCCCCATTACCACCTGTGACCCACTTTCTCTACTCTTCTCAGCTACTTTCAAATGCTGCTGGAAAAGACAAATTGCTCTTTCCCACAAACTGCAGCTACATTCCAATTTATCCTAACTCCATCACTTGCATGGCAAGATCTAAGAGAAGGGTAAAACAGGAAAAGAGGACCTCAGAATGACAAAAATTGCTTATGTGGGTGACAGGGACCACAATGGCTGTGCCATGGGGCCAGCCTGGTGCTACCAGTGAAAGGGTTGAGTCTGTGCCCATTGGGAAGGGATCAGGATGGCCACGTGGAAAAGGAGACATTGCCATGCTTGAATTTACCACATTGTCTGGGGGAGTGGTACTTATGTTCTCACATTTTCTACATGAAGTTACCTTTCTCTGAGAATTTTTCTTTGCTGTTAATGGATTCTCAACTACCTGTAGAGAATCAAAGAGATATGCTAACACTCCTCGGTCCAGATTCCCATCCACAGACAGAACATGAGGGATGACATTCTTCCTTCCATCTCGGCCCTGAAGAGAAAACACCCACATAGGAAAACATCAAAGATTGTCCACAAAAGCTTTTTGCTTGCTTTAAACGTATGAGACACTGAGCTCAAGCACTCTTATTTCATTTAAAATACAGATATTTATTTAAAACATTAACAGCAATCTTAGCAGTGTATCTGTAACCAGGAAATACTGTAACAGTGAGGAAAACAGGTCAGGGCAGGATGGGATTCCTTTCTTGCTCTGCCACTTTGATCATAAATTTGAATCTATGGCAAGTACACTTGAAACTCTGCAATTTCTTTTGGAGGTTTGTAGATTACTTCCAAGTGACCATGAGTCCCCACATTCTGAGAAATCCCTACGTAACCCAGTTTTGTAGAAATAAACTACAAAAGCAGGAAAGATAGGATTGTCATGAGAAGAAGGTTGCAACTTACTAATAAAATACAAAGTTACTCTGGTTTTATCTGTTCAGCCTAACTCCAAACATTACCATTTATTAGGTTTGTCTCTCTTCAACATATTCAGAGTGGAGAGGTTTCCCTCTGGCCCATCCCCCCCCTTTTCTATAAAGCCATTTTTATAACCCATTAATCTACAAAAACTTCTACATATGTGAAAGTGAAAAAGCAAGGAAAAAAGCCCTCACATTTACAGGCTCTTTTTGATGCAAACTGAACAGTGCAAAACACAATCTGAGTTTGTGTTTCAATCTACTCACATATACAGGTAAAAGCTATGCCACTGACAACAGCTGTCTTGTCAACAGGGCTCATTTCTAATTTTGAAGAATTCCTTGCAAAAAAAACCCATACCAAACACTATTTTATAAGCTTTGAAAATGAAGGTCTGACTGCAGAGTATGAACTGTACTATTCTTGCAGCAAATGAATAACGAACCAGCCACATGCTAAACAACTGGATCAGTAAAGAAATTATTTCACTCACACATTACCATCTTTATAAGGAAAGATGTTTCATACAATAAAGCTTACAAGTAATTTAGATTTGTCTCCTGGATACAGCTGTAACAGCTCAGTATCACCAAGGTTCTTCAGTGTTTCTATGGTTTCTTTCCCCCAAGGAAAGCTATAATGTAACTTAAATCCTCTTCTGCCTTCTTCATCCTGGAAGTCACTGCTGCTGAAGTTAGACGGGCCTACAGCAAACTGAAAATAAGAGGTATAAGAGGTATAAGAGGTGATCACTACTGCAAATTCCAAAAAAACAAGTCTGCAATGCACACTGAAGTCTCTGATTTTCAGCAAAAGCTTTTTAAAAGTTAAAGCCCAAATCTCTTGGTTGTTTTATGGCATTTTCATCTCACATCGCTGACAAACACAAAACATTTGTCTTTCTGCAAATCACGTTATAAACTACTTATCAGATTTATCATCAACTTCAGTAGCTTCTAAACTCCCATGAGAAAAGCACCTAGAACAGGCCAGCAATGTAAGGCCATAAAACCAACCAGGGTGACTCTTCACCCCCACCCCAGACATAAAGGAGCAGGCCAAGATTGCCCGTGGATATGCTGCTGTTACCTTTCTCCACCACTGGAGCCTCTGGCGTAGCCAGTAATCGAGCCACTGTCCTGCAGTTCTGGGAGAACTAAACCATGCAAGCAAAGACGTGGTCCTCTCGCCTATTCTTTAAACGACAGCAAGGGCAGCAAATTAACACCTTGGGAAATAACGGGAAAAGCAAAACACAGCATTCAAAAATAATCCAAAAGTGAAACAGTTGGTTTAGGTATGATAAGGGATTAACTCCTCTATTACTCTACCTTGTAAGGTTTTTGTTGTGTTGTTCATTTCCTGGAACAGAATGCTCACTTTCTGGAACAGAATGAAAGCACACTCCAATTTGAGCAAGGCCACAGGGCAGTCTTCTGTTCACCAGCTCTAAGCAGCTGACATATTGCGCCAGAACACCTACAAAAGACAAAGCCCTGTTTTTAGTGTTCACAGAAAAGTTTCTGATGTTTTAACTCTACCAAGAGCCAATGAAGCACACATTCTAGACATGTTGTTTGTACATGCAGTCGCACTATCTTTACTAGCACTGATGCTTTGCTAACATGGGCTCAGCAGGCTGGTTCCTCTGGACTCGCTGATTTTAATGTGCTTTTTCCCGAATTACAGGGAGCACATCCGCTGCCCACCTACGCCGGTCAGGTCCTTGAAAAGCACACATATTCAATCTACAGAAGGAACATTCCCACCGCACCAACGCAGCTGGAAAAATCCCTTAAATGCAGCTGTTTCACTCCCAGCAATAAACTCGTGCGCAGGGTGCAGGCTGAGCGGAGCCGCCCAGGACCTACCGGGCAGGAGGCTCCCCCGCAGCACCCCCGCGGCCCCCAGCACTTCTTCCAGGGCCGGGCCGCCAGGGCTCTGCCCACAGCCCTGGAGGGCTTCGCGCAGCATCTCCGGGTGCAGCAGCCGCAGCCCCTGCGCGTCCCGCGGGGCGCCAGGCGGGCCGTGGAGCGGGGCGTCCACGGGGAACACCTGCTCCCTCACGGGCAGCGCCGAGTCCCACCACTGCGCCGCCAGGTTGGCGCGCAGCGCCGCGCCCAGCGGCCCGAAGCCGGGGTGGCGACCGCTCAAGTAGGCGCTCCAGGGCAGCGGCTCCGCGCCGCCCCGTAGGAAGCGCCGCCGCCAGCACACCTCCAGCAGCTCCGCCCCGCCCGCCGCCTCGGCAGCACCGCCGCCCTCCGAGTACGGCCGCGCCGAGCACCCGGCCGGCTCCGGAACTCGCCGCCGCCTCGGCTGTCTCAGGGCGGTGCGACCGCACCAGCGGCAGCCTTGGCGGGAGCCCAGCGCCATCTTGCCGCTCCCTCACGGCCGGGGTGGTGTGGGGGGGTGTCGGTTGGGGCGGCCATTGCGCACGCGCAGCGCCCGGCGCGGGAAGCGGGGGGATATCGGCGGGCGCGCATGCGCAGCGGCACCTCCACGGCCTCGCCGGGAGCGAAGGTCAGCGACACTCTGAGGGGAATTTTCTGTCCCCACGCTGAATCTTTCACCTTTTGTAACCGTAGTGATGCCGTCACATAACTTCTGCTAAAGGAATTGATGTCAAAGGGCTGAATTTTCTCGCCTGTTGTAAACATAACTAAGGCTGTCAGGTAACTTATACGTTAGAAGTTGCTTAAATAAAAACGAATTTCAAGCATTAGGTAAGATCACATCACGCAAATAAACATACAGTGGGTAGGCGGAGAATGTTCATTAGATAGGTGGGTTCGTGTACATTTTAGTGTTAAAAAAATGTCGCTTTTTACCCCTTGGTATGCTTGATACATGCAATCAACCAACAACGTCTCTTTTATAAACCAAACTCGTTTAGAGAGCTCCCAACATCGGCACAAGGGGTCACATCTGGCCTGCCCCTGTGGGACAGGGACGTGCACTGGGGACTGGGAGGGGGACAGTGGCACAGCCCTGCCCTCGCTGCCACCGTAACACCCCTGGGGAAAAGCCCCTGCGGGGCGCAGCGCAGCGCGGGGCAGCACCGAGGCCGAGGCACAGGGGCAGCAGCGGAGCGGGGGCGGCACCGCGGGGCCGCTGCCAAGTGCGCGGGCGAGCCCGCCCGGCTCCGAGCCCGCCCGGCTCCCCGCGGCCCTGGCAGAGCAGCAGCGCAGTGGGAATTTCCATCCTCGCCGCAGCACGGGCGGGTGGCGGGGCCGAGAGGCGGGGCTGAGGCAGGAACCAGCCCGAGAGCCGCGGGCAGGAACGGCTCGGGCCGGGATAAGCCCCGCGCCCCCTCCCCCGGGCCCATTTAGTAGGGCACTGGGTCAGCTGCTACTCCGCCTGCTCAAGGATTGCAGGCAAGTTTAGTTCGAAGGCAGATTTGCCGTGAGCTTAATTCTGCCAGAGTAGCACTGGAAGTAATGTCAAAACTGCCTAGTAGAGCTCGTCTCTCTTCATTATTTTATGTGCAAATGTTATATTTTCCCCTTCAGGAAACACTGTCCCACGCAAAGGGTAATTTGAAGAGAGTATTAAATACAGAGGAAACCTCTTTCTGCATCACTTTGCATCACTGTTAAAGACTCTCATCTCTCGTTTTTAATTCACAAGCTATAAATGCACTATTTTTTAATACTAAAAAAAAAAACCCTTTATGAAACCAGCTTTTCAATGCATTTTGTTTCAGGCCACTGACCTGGGAACTTGGGCATTAAGTTATCCTTCAGTGATAAGTAATCTATGTCCTTGTTTTTCACCCTTGGTGACACTGAGCACTGTTCCAAAACAAATAAATGAGAAAAAAACCCCACCCCTACTCCGCCCTCAAAAAAACCCCAAAACAAAATACATTGCCACCTGCAGTTTTGGACTGCAGTGTGGTAGTTCCAAGCCTCCAGCTGGAGTTCTCAAAGCAGGAGTGGAGGATCACAAAATACTGTCACATGATAGAACTTCACAGAAAAGGAGGAAATACAAGAGGCAGATTAGGCTGCATTAGAGAACCTGAGCCTCAGAACCTGAGCACAGACTAAGCAAAAAGATCCTAAGGGCAAAACAAAGTTAACTCCGGTTCAAAAAAAACATAGAAAGAACCTTGTAGATTTAACCTTGAACACATTAAGTGTTCAAGTATTGCTGAACTTAAAACTCATCACTGTTACTGATAAACAAGAGGGAGGAACTGAAAGTTAGTATTAAGTGGAATTTTAATACACTGTGCTTGAAAGCATTAACCACTTTAACCCCAAGAATTATGCTGTTGCTTCACTCAGCATGGGCAGTGCTTTGAGATTAGAGAGTCATTTGCACATATTAATAGTCCCTAAAAAAAAACCAAAAAAAACAAAAAACAATCCATGAGGCATCATCATGGATCAACAGCCCACTTCCCTCCCACCACTTCCATAAAGAAATCACTGCTCAATACCGGTTTGAGTATAATTTGAAGTTTTAATACTAAGATCTTCCCGTTTCTCTGAAGCTCAGAAGCCTGCATGCTAACTCACAACGCCTGGCAGCTGTGGGTACACAACACTCAAGCCTGGTCTGCACATATGCTCATGTGAAGGCGACGGTTACCGTGCTGCAGAAGCTTCCTACACTTGTAGCAGCTTGTTAGCAACACTACTACAGAGTTTTGATCTTTTCCAAGAACTGGCCCTACGCTAGTGAGACAAGGAAGAACACTGTTTCCAATACTTTCTTAGAAGCCAGCTTTAATTTTCTTCCCCATCGAAGCAGAGCCTGCCATGCTAAGCAATCTAGCCCAATCAAGGCAAGGCTGGTATTTGTATAAGCTTAAATGTTTAATCAGACACAGTTGAGAAACCTTTCTAGAATTTAATATAAAAACATTTGACATTTCATTAATGTAAAGTTGTGCACATGTTGAGAAAATTGTCATCTGAAAGAAAAATCGGTCTTCAAATATCTTTATTGGAAGGCCATGCACTGCCTTCTGTTACTGTATTTCAAATCACTGTACATTTACTTTGAAAACACTGTCTGCATTTTCTAGTACAAAAAACTAAAAATTGTTTCAGGAATGTAGAGAAATATTCAACTTAAATAGCGAAAAAGTGCACCATAATTACTGCTGCACTGCAGTCATTTCTGCATTTCCCATTTCTTAAATAACTATCCTGTTTTGATAACACACAATATAAAGAGCAATTATGAAAAACTGAGACATTTAAATACACTAAGTTATTGAGAATAACTTGTGGGCATGGGGTAACCTATCATAGGAGCAGCACCAGTGGCAGGGTAGGCATACTGCTGCTGGTTCATGCCGTTGTGCATGTTGGCAATGTTACTGCCGTACTGCTGCTCGTAGCCGTTCTGGTACGCTCCTGTGGGGTTACCGCCGGCCCTGAAGCCGGCCTGCATGCCTGCAGCTGCAAAGCCATTCCCAAAGGGAGTTCCATTGCTGAAACTCTGGGCGCTGTAAGCCCCGTTTTGGGTTTTTGCTCCGAAGTCTCTCTTGCCTAGCGCACCATAGGTTCTCTCAAAGTTCTCCCTCTCTCTAAAACTACTAAATCCACCCCTTTTGCCCGCAGAGTATCTGTCACGTCGGTCACCTCGGGAACGACCTAGTGAGAGAAACAAGACAGTTATGTTTATTATAAAGGCTCTTCCAGTTCAGCTAAGCAGCATTACTTTCTGTGCCAGCAACTCCAACCTACTATAAAAGCTTTCCAGGTGCTTGGTAGACTCCAGTTAGATAAAGCTGTCTCACTATTCAGGAGTCATACACTCTGCCCTGTAACACAAGTTGTGGCATCAAGGCAAAAAATGACTTTTACCTTGCCAGCAGGACACTTCAGTCCACTTCTCCTTCCAAGCCATAGGAGGACAAAGCCACAAAACTGAGTCCATAAGTGTTTTATTTCAGGGCAAATAAGAAGTGTCTCTTTGGCCTGCCCTAGCCATAGGTGCACCACAGCATAGGCTGGGAGCATCTGGGTGCTGTTTTTTGGCTTTTGTATTAATAAATACCTTCTGAGGTCACAGTAACTGGTAACTAAACCACCTTCCACATTTATTTTGAAGAGAGGCTGGAGGTGGAATCTGAAATTTCCATTTTGTTCTGAAAGGAAAGCTATGCACAAAGATCAAGAACAGCCCTTACCTGAACCTCTGTCTTCAACCAGCTGAAGCAATTTGGGGTTGATGGCTTGATTAGCCTCCCGAAGCACAGAGATGAGGTCATTTACTTGCTTAATATTGTTAGGAGTAAAGAATGTGTATGCTGTGCCTGTTTTGGTACTGCGGGCAGTTCGTCCAATTCGGTGGATATAGTCCTCTGAGGAGTTAGGGTAGTCATAATTGATGACAAATTTCACATCTTCCACATCTGTAAAGTGTTGCAGTGTGGCAAAAAGCGAGGTACAAAGTTTTGCACACCACAACAGCCAAATCGAAGATAAACATTAGACAAGAGTATTTTAAAGGGAATAATGGCTGCAAAGAACAGTGTTAGAATCATCCATTTCTGCAAGAGCATAGTGGAAGAGAAAAGTTACGCACACTCCGTCTGATCCCGTTCTCATCACCCACCCTGTGATCCAAAACCTTACCATAAAGGGAGTGTGCATTTGCTTGTCATTCCCAACTCAAGTGTCCCCTTTACAAATCATCAAGTGACATCTGAAAGCTTCTTGCAGTAGGGCCACTAAAGCTCACAGCAGCCTCTTCATGTGCTCAATTGAGGACCTTAGAGTAAAAACATACAAGGTCCTTCACATACACACTCATTAGAAGCTCAAAAAAAAGGGGCCACACTGCTCGTCTTGCCAAGACCTTTGAACTGCAGCTGCAAGAAAAACATACCTGTCCCCCCAAAGTCACCAAGTTGTTTTTATGCACTGTGTCTTGTCTAGGCAAGCGCTTCCAAGAAGCCAGGGTTCACTTGAGAATGGGTCTCTCTCTGGCAGGTCTCGACATGACGACTATGTATAGGTGGAGGAACTTCGACTTTCAAAGGCATTGAAAAGCCATTGCTTTCCTGCCCCACTTGTTAAAGTGAGAGGTGGACTTTTATTTTCAGATTTCATGTGCCAGTACTCACCAATTTGTACAAGGCATAGTACATTTTAAAGCTGCTCTCTCCATTTCATGGTTGAAAAAATTTTCATTGAACATTGAAGTTTAAAATTATGTTCTTCAACATTTCAAAAAACTCACTGAAATTCAAAGACCCACAGATCACAGCAGACAGTATGCACAAAACTAACAGTACTGCACCATGGCAAATCATGCAAAGCATGGAGAGAAGAGAAATACCAGGGCAAAGTGAACTGTGAATGAAACTGCTTATTTCATGAGAGAACAGTTTATGGGGTAGTAGTTTAAAGGATGATCTTTGCCTTTTGAAGATTACTGGCACACAATGCTTTCAGCTTTCACCTCTCTATTTGACTGGAAGCAGCCAGCCGATCATTTCCACTAGTCCTCCATCCCCCTCGAGTCCTCCGATTGTCATGCCTAGGCCTTGCCACAAAGACTGCACCTTTATGTGAAGAAAACTTAGAAAAATGCAGAGGTTAAAGAAAGCAATAGACTTTCTTTAAAAGCTTTGGGCAACTGCCATTACAAGTTTTACTAACCTAGACCTCTGGATGCAACATCTGTAGCAATCAGGATTGGTGCTTTTCCATGTTTGAATTCTGTAACACAAGAAGTGAATCAATTTTTTTTCTTAAGTAGCACACATCAGATGCTTGCAGAAATTGCTCAAACACTCACCATTTAGAACCCAGTCCCGCTCCTGCTGACTTTTATCACCATGAATACCCATCGCTGGCCACCTGAAAACACAGAACTTGATTGACCCAAGAACACTCCCTCAGTGGTTTTATTAATCAGAGACTGAGCTACTGGCAAATTCCAGTCTGGGCATTGTAGCTGATAGCTGGTGTCATTGTCTGACAGTTTTGATTCTTAACTGTGGTACCAAGAGCACATTCAACACTATTGGAATTGCTCAGTGCAGTCCCAGCTATTACTCACCCATCTCTCCTCATTTTTCTGGTAAGATCATCACAACGCCTTTTGGTTTCCACAAAAACAATTGTTTTGTTTTCCTTCTCACTCATGATTTCTTCCATCAAACGAATAAGCCTATTGTTAAGAGACTATAGTTAGAGCTTAAGACTGCTTTCTACTGTACAAGTTTAAACTGATTTCTTGCCTTTTTTTAAGTTGTCTTGGACTGATGTCAAAAATCCATCAAACTAAGGCATTCATTTCACAGTTCACAAAGTAGAACTGACAGAAAACACAGAATGCTTTGCCCCCAAGGACTACTTACTTGTCATCTTTCTCTACATCATGACACACATCCACAATCTGAAGAATGTTGTGGTTTGCACTCAGTTCCAGTGCACCAATGTTGATGTGCACGTATTCTTTCAAGAAATCTTCAGCCAGCTGCCTCACTTCCTTGGGCCATGTGGCACTCCACATCAGAGTCTGCCTGTCAGGCTAGAGAAGATCACACCAATGAAAGATCAATACAGGGTTGAGTTAAATGTCCAACCAAAACCACCCAGGCTTGCACAGCCCTTGCTTTAACAAGGCAGTAGTACTGCCTTGCACTGGCAATAGTCTATATCTGCTGTAGAGATAAATACATGAACCATTTATACTCACTCTTATCTGATCCACAATTTTTCTGATCTGAGGTTCAAATCCCATGTCAAGCATCCTGTCAGCTTCATCAAGGACAAGGTAAGTACACCTCCTGAGATTGGTCTTTCCAGCTTCTAAGAAATCTATAAGTCTTCCAGGTGTTGCAATGCAAATTTCCACACCTAAAACCAAGCAGTCCCAATCAGCTGAAGCCACTTCCACACTGCCTCAGACAGAGATGCACCAAGGCTGATCCATACCTCTTTCCAGGTCACGGATTTGTGGTCCCTTTGGGGCACCTCCATAAATACACGTGGACTTCAGACGACACGCTCTGCTGTATTCAGCAGCCACCTGCTGCACTTGTTGGGCCAGTTCACGGGTTGGTGCCAACACAAGACACTAGAAATAGGATGCCCAGCTTTTAGTTCAATACCCACTGGAAGATCCTAGTCTGACATCAATTTTGAGTGTAAAGTTCAGTGCCAGGTTGACTGAAATAGATTTAAGTAGCCAAACCAGCAAACCAAATTACCTGGCATCTCAACTGCCACCAAACACTGACCAAACATGTAGAAGATACCTGAAAGTCACTAGTTTTCAGGGGATAGCAATTCCCAAAATATAACCCAAAATCAAACTATCCCTGTTCTGTACTACTTTCAGGACAATCGAATCAGAGTTTACAGGATCTGTTTGGGAAACTACCCCAACAGGGAACCAGTTTATTTATTTAGAGTAACAGAATGCAGCTATGCATTCTAATGAGCATAGCCAACTGAGACTGTAAAATACAGTCTCTGGAAATTAAAATGCCCTTTCATTTATGAATACTCACAATAGGTCCATCTCCTCGCTCTAGGAATGGCTGATGATTTATATGCACAATGGCAGGCAGTAAGTACTGTTTGGAAGAAAGAAAAATTCCATTACAATCTCTTCCTACACGTGTTCACCCTACACTAGGCTAGGCCACACTGTCACTGCTGAAATCCAGCAGTATTCCAGGCTGTAATTAAAACTTACAGAGAGTGTTTTCCCTGATCCAGTCTGTGCCACTCCAACCATATCCAATCCACTCAATGCAACAGGCCAACCTTGTGCCTGAATAGCAGTCGGTTCGGTGAAGTTCTGCCTCTGAATTACTTCCATTACATTTGCTTGAAGAGAAAACACATAGATTCAAATATTGCCCTAATCCAGTTGGAAGAACAACCAATAAGCTGGTCTTCACTTACCAGGGAAGTTTGCTTCATAAAAGTTGATAATTGGTTTTGGACAGTTATGGCCCCTAACTGTGACCTCTTTGCTCGCTCTGTACTGTTCAACTTCTTGCTGCAAAACAAAACACCAATTATTGGAAATAAGCTCTAATACCAAATTTATATTTTAAGTTACCCCATCTGTGCCTGCTGGGCCCCATGACCCTCAATGTGTTTGCACTTCCTGTTTACTTTTACTCAAGCTGGATCAGGTACATACCGCAGTACGTCTAACTACATCCGGATGTTCTTGGTAGAAGTTCTTCTCAAATTTGGGCAGCTCATCCAAGTTCCATTTCTTTTTTGTAAGTTTCTCCCCAGGGTTTCCAAATTTCTTCCCAGAGAGAGGTCCACCTCTACTTCCTCCAAAACGAGGGGCTCCAAACCTAGGGAAAAAAAAAACAAACATAGAATGCAAGAGAAACATTTTGGTCCTCCTTTGTGAACAACTTCACCACCATCTCTGCAGTCAACCCCATTAACTTTACAATTCAGATGTATAAACTCTACCTACTGAAGTTTCAGGACACTAGAACTTCAAAAACTATACTTTAATCTGCAAATGCCAAAGTTTGCCTGACCACAATTCTTACTCTTAAGCTAAGATAACGTGTCTTTCTTATTTCCATACAACGCAATCAAACATCAAGTTACAACAAGCAAAGTGAGGCATTAAAACATTGCCACTACCCCGTGATCAAAATGGTTTCCTGTCCCAGTGACACTCCTATTGCTGTAAGCAGGCAGGGGCAGTTATGAAACCTTGCGATAACTTTCCCGTAATCCCTTCTTTTTCACGCCCCAAAAAACAGACTTCTTTTAGCAACAGTGTTTTATGAGGCAGTATGCTTTATTAGCGTTTTATGTTTGGTCCCTCCTTTCGGAGAAGGCTTATCTCGAAAGCACCGAGGTGCAGCTCGGTGCCGCGCTGAGCCGAGCGCTGGATCAGAGCACGGGGCTCCCTCCCCCGCCCCGATCGCTTCCCAATTTTGGCCGAGCGGGCACTGGAAACGATCCTTCCCGGTACAACACGGCGCTTCCCGAGCGGCCGCTGCTTCCTGCCAGCGCTGTTTCCTTTGTCTCTCATTTCTGTCTACGCCACATTTTCCAGCCGCTGCCATTTTAGAGCCGGGGCTGGGCGGGGGGAGGAGGAGGAACAAAGGCAGCAGCAACATAGCCGGCATTTTGATTCCCCTCAGCCACCGCATGGCGGGGCCGGCCATTAACATCCGCTTACACAACACAAAGCGGAGCCGGCCGGCTCCTGCCGGTCACAGCCCGAGCCTCGGGAGGGGGAAGGGAGGAAAAGGAACCGCCCTGCCGAGAGCTCCCCACGGCTTCGGCACTGCCAACCCACTGACCCACAAACCTCCAGCCCGCCCGCCGCTCTCAGCGGGGGAATTGGGTCCTGCAGGGACCGTCTGTGCTGGGGGGTCGTCCCCACTGGTGGAGGGGTGTCTTTTTCCGCCCAACAGAAAAAAAAAAAAAAAAAAAAAATTTAAACTCTCCCACGCTATTCCCAGAGGTCGCACACCCGTGGGGGGTGCTCTGAGGCGAAGGAAGCGACAGAGTCGCCCACAATCGGTGGCCTAAAAAAGCCCGATACCCCTCCCGCGGCCACCCCTCGCGGCGGGAGCGGTAAGGGAAGGGCTCAGGGCCCAACCCCCGCCCCGCCGCCATCTTAAAACGTCTGAAAAACAACCCCGAGAGCCCCACGGGCAGGCTCAGAGTCCGGACGCTGGCGGCGGCTGGCGCCGGCCGTGCCCCCGGACTCACCCTCTATCCCTGTCGCTGGAATACCCGGGCATGGCGATGGTGGCGGTGGGCGAGGCGACTCCGGTCACTTAGAGTGGGTGACGAAGGGTTCAACAAGCTCCAGCGTCGCTGGCGGGGGCCGCTCACTNTCCGCGTGGGCGTGGCCGCGGCTCGCCCGGCTTTGAGCTCGCGGCCGGAAGTGCCCCTCCCCCCGCGGGGAGCGGCCCCACCCCCACCCCCTGGCCGCGCCTGCGCGGGGCCGCTGCGGGCGGGAGCCTCGTTCTCGCTGAGGGCAGCCTGGCCTGAGGGGGACGGAAATGGAGAAATGTCTTTTCCAGCCTCCATAAGTGCAGCTTTCGGCGTGTGCAGAACGCAGCTCAGCTCCTCATAACTTTCTGCAGGGCAGAGCCGGACCCTGATGTCCGCAGTGCAGACATACAGTTATCACAGATCTATCTGTGAAAATCCTCCAGAAATAGCTCGAGATGAGCCCTGGCTTTTAATAAACATTTTAACTAATACGGTAGATTGGCCCCATGCCCACCTGTGACTTTCGCTCTCGGAAGGAGCCAGATGTGTGGATCGTGAAGAGTTGGACTCAAAATAACATCAAACCTCCTCAGGCCAGTTCTTTTATGCTGTTACCCATTGCCTTTTAAAAATGTTCATGACTTATATGCAAACGGAAATATTTATAAACACACGTCTGTAAAGTTACCAGTGTTATCTTTCTGAATTCCACACCAGGGCCAGTAACCTGAGTCAAAGGTCATCTGAGGTGCAGCAGTGCTGAAAAGCTGCTCTGAAGGCACCGGATAAAAACCCATATTCAGTATTTATATTCATATTCAATACTCCAAGTGCACACTGCTGTTCACCCACCCAGCTCTGTCAGGTGAATGTCCGGCCACCTGAGGCTTTACACACACAAGAGTTGAATTTTAAGCACAAACCCTCAGCCACCTGCTCCAGGCAGAGAGGGAAGAAATGAAAACAACATAAGGAAGGAGAAGTGCCATAACAACACTTCCCGTTTATATCCTCCCACCTTCTAGCAATCTGTGCTTTAAGGCTTTTCTGGGACAAAAATAACTGCATTTGATGGCCATTTCTTCACATTTTGGTTCTATTTATGCCCTTGGCTTGTAAGATACCATGACAATGTGTTTTACAGTTTCAGTGTATGCAACCTGAAAAACATTTACTTTCATTTTCAACATATTGCTGGATAAGAACAAGGGGCACAAAACAATGAGTTAGTAGAAATGGTAATAATTTTCTGTTTATACTTTTTGTGGACATTAATATCTTATAAGTCACCTCTTTTATAAACCAAAGCTGCAGTGTATTTTTTCCTCCTGTTAAAGCAATTCCACACTTCTAATCATACTTGGCATTTTTTTCTCTATTGACAAGAAACTCATAGCCTTTAAGATCTGGACCCCATACAGATCTACATAATGAAAGTATAAAGATGTTTTTGATCTGTTGTGTATTATTTTCAAGTGATTATTTAAAATTGTTACTGATACTAGAGGTCTGCATGATATTGTCCTCAAAAGGAACACCTAAGTCAGGCTTATTTTGTTTATGAATAGCCACAGCTGTTTGACCCTCAGCAATTTGGAATTCCTTGCTTAACCATTTTTTTGTTGTAATTAATTTTTTCTTTCAATAGCACTCCAACTTGACTGGTTTTGTTAAAACTATCCCAGCAAATTTCTAATAGAGGAACCTCCCCAGTTTTTTCAGTATAGACCTACTTATTTAATATGGCTTGTGAAAGATTTTTGTCCCCAAACACCCCTATTAAACCTCTCCACCTTCTGACCCTACAGGCTTCCTGTTCCTGATGAGTCTGAAAAAGATTTTTGCAAAGGCTGTAAAAATAAGAAATTATCTTTTCTTGTTCTATTGCATTTATCTTAACACTTTTGCATTTATCTTATGATTTTGTTTGTGTACAACTTCATGGCTCCTGTTACAGCGCTGTTTAATCTTTCTCAGGATTTAAAGAATTGAAAAGACTAAACAAAAGCCCAATCCCTGCTTTGTCTACACGCAGTTAAGTCTGCAAGGAACTCCTTTTCATTTCCTTTGTAAAAAAACTTCCTCATTTTTCTGTTCCACCCTAAGTTAAACACCATTTATTTTCCTGTTTTCTTAATTAGAGCAAATACATGGAAACAAATCAACACAGCTTTGCAGAGCTGTGTACGTAGCAAACTGAAATCCGTGTTTAGTTTAGTTGTGATAGCACTGATCTCTGTTTGCTTACACACAACAAAAGCTCTTTCGTGTTTCTAAGGTGGTGTGTGCACTTGGATTTGGATCTACAAATGACACCCGGGAGCTGCTGGAGCTCACCACTGAGGTTTCATTGCTGCCAGTCATGTTCTTACAGTCAAATTTGGGACTGCAGCTGCTTTTGTCGTGCTCGAGCAGTTTAAGAATAAGGGGTACCATTTATTTTTCCAACACGAAAACACGGAATTCCTGAGGAGCACACAATACTGTTGCTCAGAAAGGAAAAGAACAGACTTTCACCATCCAACCTGTCCAATAAACTGCACGCTGGCAGCTAATACAGTACCTTTCATTTCTAAATCTTACTTTTAATAAAGGCTTTAGCTCTCCTTTCACGCACAAATGCCTTCGGATTACCCTGTCCAACCTGTATCGTGGTATTTAACAACAACCCCGGGAAATGCACACAGCGGCCACCAAACGTCCCGGGCCAGCCTGCAAGGTCAAGTGCTGGAACTTTCCCCCGCTCCAGCCCCGCCCCAGGCCGGCCCTTCCCCCGCCTTTTACCGAGAAAACGCCAACGGGCGCCTCCTCCCGTTCAGGTGACGGAGGCGGAACCTCACGGACAAACCCCCCGTCCCCCGCCGCCATTTTACGCCGCCAGCCGGAGCGCCCCGGGGCGGGCCCGTGCTGCCCGCGGGTCCTGGGGCGGGGGCGGTCCCGGCCGGGCAGAACCGGAGGGTCCGGGCGGGGAACGGCGGGGCCGCACCGGGGGCGCTCGTCACGCGGCCAGGGAGCGGCGGGGAATGGCACGTGACCGGCGCTGCGGCTTGGCTTTGGGGCAGGGGCTCTGTCTTTGCTCCCCAGTCCAAACTGGCCCGTTCCCAATCCCGTTACAGAGGCGGTCGGCCCCGCCCCGCTGCCGTAACAGCGGCCATGACCGAGAGCACCGGCCGGGCCTGCGCGCGCGGCCCCGCCCCTTCCTGCGGCGCCGGCCCAATGGGTGCGCGGGCCGGGGTTTAAATGGCGGGGGGGGGCCGNAGGTAGGGCCGGGGCCCGGCCCCGCGGGGTCTGGCGGGGCGGCGGGTCCCGCTCCCGGAGCTGCGGCCGGCCTGGTGCCCGCAGAGCCAGGGGAGGCGAGCCGGAGAGCTTCCTTCTCCCTCATCACCCCCCCGTGCCTCTGCTCTTATCGCTAGCACCGTTTTATTCAGCTCATTATTTATTCATTATAAAGCCCATTCATTCAGCTCGTATTTATTAATTTATAAAGCTGTCCTTTTCTTGTGTTACGGCTTTTTAAGCTCTTCGCGTTAACCTCCTCCTTCCACTCTTTTGTCTTTGTTTCTTTCCTGGCGACGCTTTTAACTTAATAAAGCTACAGATGAACAGTAATCCAAGTGTTCCAAGATAACAGCTTGGAATGTAGGAGATGCTAATTTAACCTTTCATGCATCTGAAACTCAAAATAAAGTGATGTCTGGAACTGATGGAGGAGTAGAGGGATGAAAAAGTAACACTCCTGTGTACACAAACCTGAAAACTGCACAAATTAGTGTTTGTTGTAGTAATCCTATACTTTTTCCTTCCAAAGGTGACTTATGCCTTCTCCACTAAATAAAAGTTCTTAATGCCTATTAAAATACGTGTCCTTCAAAGCACTTTGATCTCGGGACTCAAAGTTTGGGGAAAATCAGGATGTTAATGCCCATCTCATTGTGCTCAACAGAACACTTGGTGGGACCAACTCTGTATTCTTCTAATCCTTAAATAATAAATTAAACTAGAATTTAATTTTAATGAGGAGTATTTACATTAGCAGTGATGACATTGCCCAAGACAATTAGAGAACCTGGGTTTGTTGGAGAAGTTCATGTTTTCCAAAAAAGTACCTGTAATTTCTGATCACTGGTAAATGGTGTATCAAAGCTTGGCTTGTTAAAGTCTTGATGGTTTGGAGTTCCTGTCTGAGACCAGATTCAAATTTGTTTTTCATTACATGGAAAAAAAATTAATCTGCCCAGCTTGTGGTACTTCAGTGCTTTTCACATCCCAAGTCCAGTTGAACATTGTTTAATATTTTGGATGGATGGGACAGCTCCTGGATTTGACCACCTCTGGTGGAATCAAAGACACTTACAGGGGTTACCTTTCACTGTAAACAACCACGTATTTATTTCTGTGGATTTCAATTCTGACATTAATGTTTTTCTTCTAAACAGATTGGGTTGATGTTGCCAATGATCTTTTAAGGACCTGTCAAATAAACCAGCACATAAAGCATCTCTCAGAATGTGGTGCTGATGTGTTTGTTCGTCTTTATGAGTCAATCTTAGGAGAAAAAGTTCCAGGTAGGAATAATAATTGCTAAATTTGTTGGGGTTTTTTGGGGGTCTCTGTGTATTTTGTAGCTAAATAAAATTGAAACTTGTAGAACTTCCTACAGATGTAGGGATTTAAAGTATTTGCGTCCTTCCAAAGACAAAAATACGAGATTGGCATTCTTTAGGAAGATTTAAATAATATTGGCCAATTTTATTTTAACTTTGGACTGCTATGAATGACAGCTATGAGGACAGCCACAACAAAACTACTGTAAATTAGGCCTTGAAAGCTGTCTGTGGGCATAAGGTTTTTGAAGGGTGTGAACTGGCTCATTTTATCTTACAGCAGTGTTAACACTGAGGTCTGCTCTCATAAAATGCTTAATACTTCCAGTCTGCTAAGAGCTGAGCTGTGATTTAACTCTGCTTTAACCCAACTCCACTGGACTTCAGTGACAACAACAAAGCAAAGGCTATACAATTATGCATTTGCTTTGTTTATAAACTTTGTGTAGGAAGTGTCAGACTACTAATTGCAGAAGATTTTAAGAGCACTGAGTGACTGGCACCTATTGAAGGTAGAAGTCCTGTTAAATATAAGTGCAGACCTAAAAATAATGTTCCCAATTAAGTAGAATACATTGCAGTGCAATTAGTGTGTGATAGGGAAAGAAGAAGCCCTGACACAAACTGCAATTCCAGTTTGATGATCTGATCTAGGTGTGTGTGCTGGGAGTGAAGGAGGAGAAATGCTTCAGTCATCTCTGTTCTTGAATTTAATCCTGATAAAACCCTCACATCTTCCAAGGGGTGTTCAAAGTTTGTGCTCAGTATTTATAAAAGATTTTGTAGGACCATATGGTAGTTGGGCTTTGCACCAAGGACTCAAGGTACTGAAAAAATATTAACTTGTAAACAGAAGTTAAAGTAGTTTCATTGAGGTACTTGCAACAAGCTATCTATTTAAATAGTCTAAAATCTGTTACTTATTTTAAATAGATTTCATTGCTACTCCCAGAAGCCAAGAGGATGATGCACATAATGTACAAGCAGTAATAGATTCCCTGGCATTGGATTATTTGCAGGTCAGCTTGTCTCACATCACAGGTGAGTATTTGGTTTACTGAGGCAAACACAGCTGAATATCTGTGTGGTTTGATTTGAACACTTGAGAAGAACCTGGTGTTACACAGCTTGCTTTCATACTTGCATGAAATATCTTCCTGTGGTACTGGATGTCATCAGAACACTGACCCACTGCCTTGGACATCAGGTTAGAAATGGAAACAGCAAGCAGAGAATAAAAAAGAGAAAGAAATGTTAAAGTTAACATCCAGCCATGCTTCATTTGGCTGCCAAAGTGTTACCTGAAATCTGTTACTGGCTCAGCCTTGGACACTGGGTTTTAAGACATGACCCTGAAGTTTCAAACTTGTTATTATATTTTTAAAAGTTGGTGAGTAAAGAGTTGAACTGTTGTCTTATGTGTACAAAGATAATGGCTTTCCCAGAGTATTCCTGTGTGTGGTCTCTCATAGCATAACCTGCAAAGAATGAAAACTGCTTGATAAGAAGTATCTAACTTGGTGCCTCTACACAGTGGCTGATGTTTGCAATCCTGCTGCCACTCCATAGACTGCTTCATGCTATAGTTTTATGTGCAAGAAAGATATTAAATACCAATTGTCCCTGAAAATATCCCAGAATATTTATTTTGTGAGTGTGGCAGCAGTTACTGCCTCAATAAACTTTCACTTATTGGAACATTTAAAATATACTTTAAGCTTACTACATAGCCATAAATAAGTGACCATGTGTCTTCTGAGCTGACACCTTTATAAAAATTTCCAAGCACTCTTCTACAGAAAATGCTTGCTTTTGAGAATTTTTCTTCCTTGAAGTACTAATTGTTAATATGTGTCATTATATTCTCTTAAGGTGAAAACATTGTGAAAGGAGACAGGGAATCTATCAAAAACCTCATCGAAATATTTGATGGTTTGTTAGAGTATCTTAGAGAAGTCAGTGAAGCATCTTCTCAGACTGGAGGTGAGATGTAAACCCAAGGGGTTTCCAATGTAGCAAAGATTTATTTGGGGTTTTTTGGTTACTTATAACCTTGACAATGGAGAGAAAGACAAAACTGATCCCAGAGGGAGGAAATTTCAGGAGTGAAGCTGAATATTTGCATTCCTTATTTTCATAAACAATAATAAAATAGATAATTTTCCCCCAAAGTTATGTAATCTTTCTGCTCCATTCTTGTGGCAGAAACCTACTCTAGACAATTCATCCTTTGTTAGTTGCTTTTCAACCTATAAGTCAGATGATTTAGGATTTTACTTACTAGGAGATAAGGGGGACAACAGCCTTTCCTGGGAAGAGGGTCCTGGGAGTAGGTCCACAGCAGTGGTTATTTTGAGGAAAATGGGAAGGGAAGCTGCTCAGCCCTGCAGAGACTGTCCTGGTCTTCCTATCTCAGAGCTGATAAGAGCTGTCACCACTGGCTGCTGCACTCTGTAAGGGGAGAGAGAGCCCTTGGTGCCTGAGTTCCCTCCTGACCTGTTCCAGAGTGGACAGAAGGAAGAGGACAGTAGGAATGTTCAGTTCCTGTACTGCTTTTCCTTTCCCTCAGACTGCCAGTCTGGTTACCCAGTGAGGGTTAGTGGCTCAAATTTTCTAGCTGCAAGTCCACAGTTTAATTCTTTTGAGGGAGAAGAAATGCTTATTAATAACTGGAACAAAGGGATATATGGTAGTGGTATAATTTTTCAAAATTTACCCTAAAAGTTGCCCCACTTTAGTGGGGAACATTACATGTCATCATTTTAGCTAAAACACTACAATGTTGATATTACACATACTGCTTTGATGATATTGGAAGTAGTACCTGTTAGTTTATAGGTAGAAGTAGTTCTCCTGAAAATAATTACCTCTTGGTTATTGACAGCTGAGATAAATGTGCTGTCCAGTGATGAAATTCAAATTGCATCTCAAGAGCAGCTGGAAAGCACTGCTGATCAACTTACACAACATACACTACTCCCATCAGTTGAAAGGTAAGAACTGTTCTGAATTTTTGCTTTCTCATAGTGATTGGCTGTGTATCTGTAGAGAAATCAGTAGCTTTTTTATAGTATAGACACCTACTGATTACATATGCCAAAAGGAATGTGAGGTGACTCCTCTGCTTGGGCTAAAATTACATCTGGGACTTCTTTTGCCCTTGAAGAGTTGCTGATTTTGTTTCCCTTAAGTTTACTTTTTATGTGGAATGAAACAACTTGAAAACTTCGATCAGTTTTAAAGACTGTATTTTGAAGACTGATTGGTTAAGCTGAGTTCAGTTTGTGGTTGTGCCTCCCGCCCTGGTTTGCTCTGTGGCAGCAGCGCCGTGTCCTGCACGGCTCCTCGGCAGCTCCATCTCGTGGGCTGAATGGGCAGAGGCTGAGAGAGGAAATACCTGATGGCTTTATGTTCCCCCGTAGGTCCCAGTCAGAATATTTTATTCTAACCTGTGATACAGATGGCTCAGAATCTACCAGTGAATTAATTAAACTTGGAGATACTGCTTATTCATTTTCCAAGAGACGGCAAGGTGAGTTTGGATGAGAAAAAAATTTAAGACTGTTCTCCAGTAAAACTTCTAGGATCTGTTTGTTTGTTTGTTTCCTTTTAAAAAGTTACTTCTTTCAGGTAAATACTGTTCTAAATCCTTACTAAAAAAACCCCAGGGAACCCACAATAAGCAAATACATCCTGCTGAAGTTAAAATTTCTGGAAGTAAATATTCCAGGCATGATTTTTCATGACTCCTGCACTACCATATTTGAATAAAGGTTTGTTGTTTGACTTCTAATTCAGTTCTACAAAGGCATTTTATCTTGTTCAATAGAATAGGAGAATTCTGAAGACTTTGTTTCATTTGTTGCAGTGTAAGATGTATTAGTTAAGACTGTAAAAAGATTAGTAACTTCATTCTTAAAGAAAACTTGTTAGGAGTGTGTGCCCCTTCAAAACTTCATGGATGGCTCTGAAAGGAACAGTGTGCAGATGACTTGAATGGAGCTCATTCTTATTTCCTATTTATCTAGAAGAATATTAAAATTCTTCCTATTCTTCTTGATGATTCATCTCCTCAAGTAGAGACATAAAGAAATATTATGAATTATGAACATTTCATTGACTGGAATTACAAATAAGAATTTAACAGACATATATTTAGCTTAGTATGGATTGCTGACACCAACCAATGAGCAGACATTAAATTGTCCATCTCAATAGTTCATAGCAAGATGCATTATAGATCTTAATTTAATTTTTTTAAGCATCCACTTCTAGAATTTCAGATGCCTGTACTCTGTCTAGCAGAAAAGGACACGGAGGCAGAAGAATCTGAAAGCCCAGAGGCTCATGCAGCATTTCCCAGACAGTTTTCAGAAAGTGAAAGGGTGATTGGAAAGGAAAGGGAAGATGGTGAGTATTGATTCTAGTGACAGCTCATCCACCTGATTTTGATTTAGGGGTGTAATGAATGAGGTTAGTGTGGAGGAGAGCTTTTGTCGTTGAATGGAAACACTTCAGTCATGTTTTTAAATAAATTCTTTTCAGAAAAGTGATATTTTAGTCGGAGTAGGCAAACTTTCATTATCTGGGGTATTTCTGCTTAGCTAGGATTTGGCTTCAGCTAGGCTGTTTTTAATTTGTATTGTGGTTTGTATTCTTTTGTGGTTCAAAACACTAAAAAGTCCTTGTGGAAGATCTTCACATCCAAAATCGTGTTCTCAAGGCTGAAAAATGTAACAGCACTGTCCTATGCAATCCAGCAAGGGTGGCAGCTCACATTAGCTATCGAGACACTGCCCTTCATTATGTACACACAATGCACAGAACATGCTCTGCTTTCCAGATAACACTTCAAGTTCTTTGTATTTGCCTCTTCAGGAGGGATGGCGTCTGTTCATGCTGCTGAACCTCATACAGGGAGTTTGAGTGCCAGTGCTACAAAACTGGGGGAGCCAATCCAGCAGGCAGTTCCTCTGCTGCCCCCGTTCCAGCCCTCGGATCCGGGATGGAGAGATTACCGCAGCTCAGACAGACAGGCAGCAGCTCTGGCTTGCAGTCAAGCAGTGAACATTCCTACTGTAAGGAAAAACCTGCCCTTTGATTATTTCATTCTCTTTTAGTAACCAGTACTGCTTTCATTTGAAAACCTCCTAGTTTACTTGCAGAATGGGAGTCCCTGAAGGACACTTTTGAATGTGTCAGAGTTTATCTTAGTTTCGGGATTTTTGGATTGTGGTTTCATTCTTCACTAAGTGTCCAGAGAGGGAATTAGTTGAGGGGGGTGTTTATTTTATACATGTATATGTACACATCTCACAGTCAATGCCAGAATTTACAGTATAGTACACCAAATAAGTATAGTGATTTTTATCTATCTATAAAATCAGCATTGATTTCCATTTACAGACAGACCTAATGTATGACCTTCCTGTCAGCACTCTCCTGTGAATTTACAGAACACATCTTGCTTTTTATTTCAGATTGAAAAGCCACTTACCCAAAAATTTCATGATGTTTCTGATGGTCTTCCTCTATCAAGAAAGATCCCTGGTGAGAGAAAATTTTGCGTCCTTTAGGGTAACTCTTAAGTGTTATAATGTTGCATTTATTTTTACTGGCACCACAAGAAACATTGTTTTGAATCTACTAGTGTATTTTTTTAAATTCAGCCACAAGTTCATATTTCTATCTCTGCTTTACAGAGAAACAAAAATAGGTTACTTTTAATCTGTTCCCTCTACTGGAAAAAAAGTAATCCATGTCCCCAATTCAACTCCTTTCTTAGTTAATCCTGTTAAGATGGGTCTATACCACAGAAATCTCTTCCAGCAGATATGTCCCATGGCTGAGCTTATTCTGAGCAGAGAAACATGGACCAAACAAGCCAGTTTCAATTCTAAGAAAAAGCCATTAATTGCTATTGTAGAAAAGGTTTAGAAGCTATTTTTTTCAGTACTCATTTTCTCTGTTGCCTTGGAAACACTGCTTACCTTTTTTAGTTTCCATAGCATTCCCATGACACAGAACATTGAAGACTGGAGAAATTACCAAAATGAATGTCACAACTGGGTAACCACAGTTGCTTTGTCATTCTATTCTCTGAATAATTTGGATCCACAGGCCCTGGCTCACGTATTTTTTTCCCTGTTGCCCACATTAGTAGGCACAGTGCCATTAACTCACACTTACCTGTCATCTGCTTCTGCAGTGGGAGAGATGCTAGGAGATGATGCCAAGGACAATATGATAAAGGTACATGTTGCATCTTTATTTTCGGAATTTCAATCAATATTTTTTGATTTCTGCTTAATTTGTCTGTTATCTTGTAGCACTCCTAGGCTTATTTCAAACCTGCTTTAGACTATCTTTCCCCAATATACAATCAGTGATGCAGTGTTGTTAGACTGTGATTATGTGCAGTCTGTGAGTCATGTCAGTTCTTAGTTGTTCCTGGAGTTGTTTGCTCTAAAATGTACAGAGCCAGCACCCACAGAGTTCTATTTATCACAACCAACCAGTTACTGGTTATCTTGCTTTTTAGTCAAAAATGTACAAAACACAGGAGTACAGTCATGTCCTTTCTCTGAAGTGTATCAGCATTTTAAATTAGTCAGAATTTTGGGGGCTTTGGCCAATAAAACTTAGATTTATTCCTTTTTAATGATCCATGAACTGCTTATTATATTCTCTGCTTTTATTTTTTTTTGCATTGTCCTTTGCTTTTCAAAAACTGAATAATGCAAAACCCACAAACTGATCAGCAGTTACCAATCTGTGCTCATAGAAAAGTGTCTGTAAAGGAAGTTTCTTTCTCTGGAAACACAATTTTGCCTTCTGCAACCACAAGAGGTACTCACAGACTTTGCTTGTTCCAATAGTTTAAACAGCTTTTACTTCTACATTGTCTCTGAAACTCATTTTCCACTGGTGCATTTCCCAGGATGTCCATGCCAAGCCCAAGTTATTCCAGTTTGAACAGAGACGTTACCAGGCAGAACTAAACCAGTGCAGCTAAATGGCACAAGGACAGGAGTGTTCTCTTTTGGCTTGCTGTGAACTGCAGCTCAGGCAGGGAAATTCAGCTGATTTCCACTACCTGGCATCAGTCCCAGGCTGCTGAGGTGGAATGTGGAGATACTCATGACCTTAACCTAGGCCCTGTTCTGGTTCCGTGGCTTAGCTGTGAACTGATCTTCCATATTTTTGCTAGTCCATTTCTTTAAACATTAATTCTCTAAAGCACACTATCTGCAGTCAGGAGCCTAGAAATATAACTATTTTATATATCTATACTCAAAGGGCTTGGGATGGTTCTATTACAGTATCTCTACTCACATGATCTGTAAAAGCTTCATTTACTCATTTTCCTAGGTGCCTCTGGTGTGTGAGTCTGCCTCCTCTTGTGAGGAAAAGCTCTCACTATGTGCTGAACAAGTAACACAAACAGCAAGACCAGAATCTCAGCACCGACCTAGAACAGCAAGGCAAGTTCAGATTACTGAACCATACTGGCACTTTGATTTCCATGGCAGCCAGCCTCCACCTCCTTTTTTAAATGAGCTCTCTTTCCTTGGCTGTGTGACAGTGAAAGATTAATTCTAACAGAAAGATTTCCTGTTTCTCCTGAAATATACTCATTTTGTTAAATATGGTTATAGGCATTTACACATTCTGCTTTACTTAATCCTATAAAAACATGCTTAGGTAAAAAGTGAACTGGAATTTTGTGAGATAATGCTCATTGTCAAGTTTTTAGAACAGAAATTAAATCTTTCTGTTTTCTGCTTTAGCAAATATGAAAATTCTACCACAGATTTAGTTGAAGATTCACTTTCCCACAGAACAACAAGGGAGAAGGTGCCTGAGCAAGAGTTTCATGAAGCATCAGAAAATCTGTCTCGCAGGCTAAATGAACTAGATTTAGTAAGTGCACTCTCTTCTTTGTTGAGCTGAGCAATGCAGCTTTAGTAATGACAGTGGAGAGAATATCAGTGCAGTGTGGCTGAAATCTGCAGCTAACACCTGGCTTTAGCTCATTCAAACGTGAGAACTGTCTATTGAACCTGACCCACACAAAAAAAAATCTGTCCTTTAGATGTTGAAGAGAGCTTTGGGTGAGCGCAGAAGAGAAGAGGAGCTGAGAGATGAGGATGGCCTGTCTCAGCACAGTGACAGTGTCATGGACTATGGCCGAAGGACAGCTGGGAGAGGTAACAATCTTTATGCCAGTATTGGGATGGAAACAAGTAGAAAAGAAACCTTTTCATGTAAAGCTGCTACACTGAATTACAGTTAGTTACTAAGTTTTGTATTGCTAGTTCCTTTCTATTTTGTCCTTGATCCAAACCTGAGCTAAAGTAACAGAATTTCAACCAAGTTTCTGTTTAACACTTAAAAAACATGGTAAAACTTTACCAAAAAAATACAAGCCAAACACAGCTGCAGTAAAAAAATGTATAGAAAGTGGGGGGAGGGACAGAATACAAGCTCACAGGATGTGGTTCTGACATGAGGGCCTAGTCACAATACACTTCACTGGGTTTTCTTTGTCTCAAATTCGATACTCAGTGGATGATCTTTCCCTACAGACACATCACGTCCGCATCTTGGCAGGCCAAGATCCCTCTCTCCAGCCTCACCCTCATCTCAGCACCAGGAGCATAAACTGCGTGGTAGTGGAACAGGCCAGATAAAGACAATACGCAGCCACCTGCAGGAAGAAAGGGATGAAAGAACAAGAAAAGTAAAGGTAATTTTTAGATTGGACTTGTGGTAATTCTTATCAACAGTTATACTGAAACCACAAAAGCAGAACACTTTCATGTAATGGGGGCATCTGGTCTCCTTTAGTAATCATAAACTGTTTTATCTGTAGCCTGCTGAGGAAGAGACTAAAAAAGAGTTTAAAGTAGAAGAAGCTACTTTGACCCATGCAGCAAACAAGTTGACAAGGTGGCTGTATGGACTGATTACTTCCTCTGACATGTCCTTTTATTTTTGTTTTCTAGCTGGTCACTAAAGCTTACGAAAATGAGCTAAGAATTTTTGAAACGAGGGAGAAGCGTAGAATTTCCAAGCTCAGAGAAGCTGCCAAGGAAATGGTAGGTGCACTGTTGGGATTGGTAGTTGTTTTGTTTGGTTGATTTTTTTTCTTTTGAAATTTATCTAGATGATCTGTCCAGACGCTTTTGGGAACAAAACCTCCTTGACTTCCAGTGTCATAGTTACAACACTACAACTGAAGTAGTAACTTAGTTATGTTAAGTGCTGCAGAAGAGCTGAGGTTATGCAATGATGAGATTTAACCTTTATTTGAACCCTGACCTGCATTTTGTAAATTCTGGCCTTCTGGAGAATCCAATGCAATATGTCCAAGTTCTCATTCTAAAGTCTGAAAGACATTTAAGTTCTGATGGCCAAACTATGTTCTGTCAGTGTTTCCCTTCTCATACCTGTTCTTCATCTGTTTTACATCTGCTCCTAAGGAACAAGAGTACAAAGAAAATGTCTTTCAAGAACCTCCAAAAGTGTCTCAGCGAGCGAAAGTTTATTCTAGAAAAACCACACCTCAGTATTCCAAATACAGCCAGTGGATTCCAAAACGAGGGATCATGAAGCCAAAGCAAGCAGCTCCAAGTAAGAACTGCAAAACTATTCTTGGTGGAAAACTGGCATCTTTTGAAAGCATGTGTTGAACTCCAAGAAAAAAGGCACCAGTCCAACATATACCAGTCAGCTGTAGCATTTTCCCTTCTCCTGACCTCTATATGTCTGGATTTTTGTTAGGAAAGATAATGCTTTAAGTAAATGTAAACCATCAGTGCACAATCAAATTGTGACCCATTTGCTACTTCCTTAAAATCCCTTGGATTATTTTCAGGGCTTTTTTCCACTGCTGCTACCCCTGTGCTTATTCCACTACAGTCTGAGCTCTCTTTTTGTTATTTTTCTGAGCATGTATCAGATTTAAAACTGGGCCTGTGGCTTGAGCTGAGCCATGTTCAGGTCACTGAGCAGGATCTGTCAGGACCCTGCCACTGTGGTGTTAATGCTGCCACTGGTTCTGCTGAGCAAGTGATGCTCCAAGAAAGCCAAGCTGCAAATCCTAGGCCCAGTTTTGGTAACCAGCACTGTGCATGCCTATGGATAAGAGCACCAGGTAATCCCCTACATGTCTGGATGTTGCTCAGCTACACTGCCTTAACTTTTTTTTCCAGTTTTTGAAGGCCATATACTTGGTAAATACCCTTTTGTTTCATCTCACCATTATCTTTTCCTGCCAGAGAGATCAAAGATGTAATGGGAATGAGCTGGCTGCAAACCAGTTTATTTTGCACCTGTTTACTTGACCTGGATCTGTCATTGCCACTGCTGTGCTGGCTTTATTTTAAGTTGCTGCAACCAGAGAGAGAGAAAGCAATCACTGATTAGTGATGGTCATAACCACATGAAGAAAGGGGATACCTGTCTTAGTTGGATGTGGTGGTGGTAGAGAAATGACATCTAAGCTATAAAATCAATTCTTCAGAGAAAACAACAAAAGACTGGGATTGCTTTCTCTGCTGCTGCACTGGCAGGATGATATGTCCTGCTGGGCTTAGACTGACATGGTAACAGCAACATGGTGATTTTATACAGTGCTCAATGTGAAATATTTCTTGACTTAGGCTGACACTATCTGGATGAATTTACAACTAAATGTATTCTTGCTTACCTCTTTCTTTATCTTACAGTGACAATAAAGGACAATAACCTCCTCTTGCAGCTCCTGGAGGAGTTTCCCCACCTGCACATTTCCCCTCGTACTCTGAATAAAATGTGGCATCAGCAGGTTGCACAAACTGTGCACCTCAAGGCACCTTCTGCCAGACCTAGACCAAAACTCCAGAATGAAGTGAGTGTTCTCATTCTTACCTACTGAATGTCAGCAGAGATACCCTGACAGGGCACCTGCACACCCACAGCACAGCATGGAAGGATGTTCTGGGAGCTTGGTTAAATAGGGGTGTACAGATTTACATACATAGGTTCAACTTTTCATCAGCCACTTGAGCATTATGGTCCTTCCTTGATACTGGTTTCTCAAGCACTGCCTCGGGCTGCTGTTGCTTTTTTAAAGGCATGTGGTTGTTTCCACTGCTAGTTCTGAACAGCCTTTTAGTTTAAAAATGAGTAATGAGATGCAAAAGTTGATTAACTTACACAAGGCAACTCTCAAACCACACCCCAAAACATAGCAGAGAGGCAATATTTAAACCTGCTACATTGGACAGCTTGTCCTGCAGCATGATGCAAGTAATTATCTTTTTTTTAAACCTCCAGGTTGAACAAGCCTTGAAGAAACATGAGTTGCTTGCTGCAATTATTAAGAGAGATCAAGATCACAGCAAGAGACTGGTATGTTCTTTGAAGACTATTTGTTACATAATGCAGAGATTTCACATGGAGCTATGTAAAATGCATATTCCCACATCATGAAAGTGGCTTTTTCTCTTCTGACAACTTTATGCTTTTTGAGTAGCTATGGTCTCAAAATGCCACGTAATCTGTTTGTTGTGCAGCTACTGGGGCTGTGGGAATGGAATATTATTATTATTACACTGCACTGTTGCTCTAAAAGGTAAAACAAATTTTAAAAAGTGCAAGGAGGAGAAACTTGAGGTTATGTTGCCGCTCTTGTGACAGAGCTGACTCCTGAATTCTATAGTGACACAACTTTGCTACATCAGTGGTGACTAAACCATAACTGCAAAGCTGGGGTGTGGAGAAGGTCCTTGGTAAGGGACCTAATTAGCAGTGATTAATAAAGCTTTGCCTGCAGGGGATCTGTGGGCAGTTTGGTGGTCTGACAGCTGCTGCTCTCCCTTTAGCAAGAAATCAAGCAGCGCATCTACCGCCAGAAATGGGCTCAGAACAAGGTGACAGAGAGGCGGCAGCAGGTGGCCCGGGCCAGGAAATACTACGAGGATTACAGGGTCCAGCTCCGGGCCAAGCTGCTGCGCGCGAGGACACGGGAGGAGAAGGTGAGGACGAGGGGTCCTGCTCTGCAAGGGTGGAATTCTTTCCTGTTGGGACCCCAGTGCTGAGGTCTGGTAGTTCAGATGACAGTGGCTCATCAGTCAAGGCCAGAGCTGAAATGGTTCCTTCTCTGGAAATGTGGATCCAGTGCAGGGCAAACCACTGTGAAACAAGAAAGGATGATTTACAGGGCTAAGAGGGGAGAAAGGGTGAAGTACTGGTGTGGAAAAACAGGGCTGGTAACATGAGAAGTTGGGGAAATGAGTTTTCAGAAACAGTAGGATTAAGAAGTTGTTCCTACAGTCACCATCCAAAGAAAACAATCTAAATCTTCAGTTAGGGGAACTGATCAAACAGGCAGCCTTGTTACTCAGTTGTGTTTGTTAAACAAAGTGGAATTTGTGACAGATATGATCTAAATTAGGGCTGGACATCAGAGTGAGGGAAAGCAAGGAGAGTTATTACACTCTGCAAGAGCAGATACACAGTTGTCACCTTTCAAAATAAAAGATTAGAAGTTCACTGCATAATCCACTGGTAGGGATTTGAGAACTGTTTGCTTCAAGCTGTGAGCTACAGCTGATAAGTGTTCTTGTGGAGGAATGGAAAGCCTGAGTCCAGGCTGGATTTCCTGCTGCTGGAAACCTGGATGAAGATCCTGAAATCAACTGCAGAGTACAGAGTGGGTTGTAAATCACACTGCATGTTCAAAGGCACTGGCTTGCACAGTTGGGTCATCTGACTAAAATAACATGAAAAATTATTTTATCTATCAAAATCTCAGCTAAATGAGTAATACAAATCCAGCTCAGCTGTATCTGCACCACCATTTCTAGGTACATAATTGTGCTTTTTCATGGGCTATGGCCTATCCTCATATAAGCACCATTCCATCAGGAGATAAAGCAGATAAGAAATGTAAATGTATACTTACAAGTTCCTGGGAAAGTTTCAGGTTTGCTTTTCTTAATTGCTGGCAGATCTTTAAAAACTTATTTGAAGAAGGCTTACAAATTCAGAAGCAAAGACTGAGGGACCTGAGAGTTTATGCTCAAGAGAAGCGCGATGAGCAACGAAGAGAGCACCAGATTGAGCTGGAGTCTCTGGAGAACTACTACAAAGATCAGGTAAAGCTTCATCTGGATCAGACAGCTCATATTTTTCCACTTAAACTTGCTTCTTTAATTAGGTCAACTCATACACCTGTTATGTTTAGTTTTCCATGCTAGCAGAAGCTATATCTAAAGAATTCCAAGAAATCCAAACCAGAGAGAAAGCACAAGCACAAGTAAGTATTCTTAACTTTTTCCAATTGTCTTTTCTTTTGACATGCTGTGACTAATGTCAGTATTTTCTTTAGATGCTACAGAAAACAAAAAGAGATGTGAGATCAAAGATGGAAAAGGAAATACAGCAAGTGCAAGCAGCAATCATGCACAATGATGATGACACCTTTTTTCAAGAACTAGAAGCAGACAGACTGAGATGCAGACTTCAGATGGCTTCTTTCCAGTACAGCCAAAGCCACTTCTTCTGAGAGTTGGGTAAATGTCACTGCAATCCTCCCTGGCTAGGATGATCAGAGGCTTTGAGAGCTGCTATAATAGGAAGATGGTGTGAGGCTGTTTTTCTCTCTAAAATCTGTTCTGTCATTTTGACCTGCCAGGGGCCTAGCTGCTGGGATCTCCACAGCACTTTTATGCTTACCAATAAAGTTTCTGAACTACTTTTTACCTTCCCAACAAGGCTGGGGTAGTGTTGGGCTCTACCCAGAGGAAGCTGGGATGAAGTCAGTGCTTTAGTGAAGTTTTCCTGGTGGAACAGTTGGATGCTGAGGCTCCTCTTCATCTGTGCTGGGGCTGTTGTTGCTAAGCCAGTCTAACACCATTAGCCAGAAATAATGGATTGGAAAGCTCACAAAGCACAAGAAGATCTTTAAAAGAACATCAGAAGTTCAGGTTTCCTGTGAAAGGCCAAGTTAGAGAATGCCTGCAATAAACCTGACATAAATAACTGGGAATTTAATTACATTAAGCAAGGGAAGACTACTTCCTTTCCTTCTTCAGTTGTGTTTGCAGTGTTGGTGTTGCTGGCTTGATAAAATACAAAGGCATATAAAATACTCTTTCTATGCTACAAATGCACTGGGAAGAGTAATTTGAAACAGAAAACAATGCAGATCCTTCTAAAGCTGTACATGATTAGCTTCTGCAAGAGGTGAACCCTGGGTCCTCACAGGTGCAGCCTGATTACTCCATCTTCACACTGACAGAACCAGAATTAAAGAATGATTAAATATTTCACCAGTCAGCTTTTACCTTACTTGAGGTTGTAAGGTCTGCTTCCAGGCAGAGCAGGAGCTGACAGCAGGCACTGCACCTACTTGAGCATCTTCCAGTGCTATAAACACTGCAGTGCCCAGCAGGAAACCCAGGCTTCACCAGCCAGACACTGTGGAGGTGCCAACACAGAGAGATGAGGACTTAAACTGAGAACAATTACATAAACCCAAGCTGATACTAATGAAGGCCATTACTAATAGTCTTCTCTGCTTGATGAAAGTGCAACTCTTAATTAGTTTATCATGGTAGTGGAAGAGTTCTTGCTTAAACTTGATGTGTGAAAAGTGATACAGGAATAGTGGCTTTAACTGCACTGTACATACAATATTTAAAGGTTGGCATGAGGGGGTGTCTCTTATGGAACTGACAACACACAGAATTTACACTCATTCACTGAAAAAAGAGCTAAATAGGGAAAAATGTCCCCAACATCTGAAGGAGCTTCTTTTACAGATTAAAAAAAACCAGCGTGCGATACCTCACTGCAAAAATACAGACCCAAAAAACCACACCAAAACCCTTCCACAAACCCCTGACCTATCCAAACATTTTCAGGGAGTTGCTGTAAGCCTGGCTAACTTAAAGCCTTTAAAGGACAATATTTATCATCTAAGTTGATAAAACTTAGCAAGTCTTTACCAAATTTACCTTTATTTCCCTCCAGGAAGTTGGTGTAGCTTTGCTGAGTTTTGAGAGGAGACATCTGCTCACCAGTGCTGAAATAAAGTCCTTGCCAAGACATGCCAGTACCTGAGAGCCAGAAGTAAGACCTGCTGTGTTTGACTAGAACATTCAGCACACTGTAGGTAACAGCATGTAGGAAGTCATCAAGTTTCAAGTATTTTCTCCTGAAAGAAAGTCAAGTTACTTAAAAATGACATTGTTACATTTTAAAGATGTAATTAAGAAAAACTTAAAACTTTTAAAACCATTGATGCTGTGACAGTGCAAACAGCATACAATTTATTGCTCAACTTCTGCATGGGTACATACATTAAGTACTTAAAAACCATTTTATACAGATTTTTTTTTTTTGTTAAAGCTCATGTAACAGCTGGGTGAAAATACAATGATACCAACGCTAAAACATTCTGTAATAAATACAATGGAAATGATAAACTAAGAACTGTCAGTTTGTGGAGGAGTAATTACACTTGTATAAACTAATTACAACTACAGACAAAGCTCTGAGGATGTGTAGAGCCAGGAACCTACTACATAGTGTAAAGTACAACAAATGGCACCTGTTAACTGTGTGGTGCTGTTTAAAAAGATGCTACATGGAGCTGGAGGATGGTGCTGTGACAGGAGCAGAGCTTGAACTTCCATCAATGCAGCCTTTTAAACGCACCAGGAGTTCAGTACACATGTAGTGTTGTAGAACAGGAATTTCAAAACAGCCTGTGTGTGCTCTGGACTTTAGTACAACACAAAAATTTGGTACAAATAAATCAGTTTAGGGAAACTGAACCTATGTGCAAAAAAAAAAAAAAAATTAGAATACATACTGTACAAAGCACCATTACAAAACTCTTTACACCGAGAAATTAAATCCTCTGAAACTCAACTGTGAACTGTATATTTGAAATCTACAAAAGTCACTGTTCATAATTAAACATTCATAATGAAAAGCAACAGCATAAAACCATGATGTGACATCTCTCTAAAACAACTAAAGACTGGATAAAGTAAAACCCAGTAAGAGGGACACGTTGAAATAAATATTCACATTAATCATGGGGTGAAAGTCCAAGGTTAAAATGCAATATTAGGCTTAGCACCTTTTTGAGGGGAAAGTAGCTGACATGTTCTTGAAACAAAATTTTGGAAAGGAATCAACCCTTTACCACTTTCAGATAAACATATGACTGGGTGATGAGGTGCATTAGTTAAAGTTCTGTCTTCATGAAGGTAGAAAGGCACTCAAAATACTTGGTATATTCATCCTCATCTGTCAGCTATGGAAAGTTCAATGCAGATTTGTCTAGTTTTGCCTATAATATATTAAATTTAAAATATCTGTGGCAGTTAAAAAAATTCTCAATGCCATAGCAAAATGTTTAGTAGAGAAGCAGGTGTACTGCTAAGGCTGCTGTGAAAATGAATGTAATTATCAGCTGATCTTGGGTCTCTATTCTGCAGAGCTCATCTCCTCCCTCACCAAAGATGCTTTTATGACAGCAAGGTGACCATAATTATGCACTCAATAAATCCATCAGCCAGATTTTATATTTGCCATGATCCCTGACCAGGGAGGCTGTAGCCACAGCCTGAGCAAGCACAGGGGGATTAAAAAAAAATTTAAAATTACTTCTATCAGTTCTGTGACACTGGGTCTCTCCTGTGAACAGTCACAAGAAGCTGTCTGTAAAACTGCTGCAGCAGTCAGTCACACCCCTCAGACCTGGCAGGGGCTGAGCAGAGGCTCTGGGCAGGGCTGGAGCTGTGGCCCCAGCCACAGGCAGCATTTTTGAGTGACAAACTCTAGGCAAGAACCTGCTGGGCTACCCCAGACAGGCACAGGCACAGGGGCAGCTCCCCTGGTAAGAGTTACCTGAGAGCCCTGAACTGGGGAGCCCAGCATGGATACAAAATACCAGCCCTTCAAGAGGAGCGCAAGAGTGAAATGAAAAGAAAATTAAATGAAATTAAAAGGCTCTGCTGTATCTCAAACCTGGCTGTCACAGAAAGTCTCTTGGCTTTCTGTTTGCATCCCTAAGTAGCCTCATCCTGCAGCCAGCCCAGAAAGGGAAGCAAGTCCCTTGGAACAAACCTGCCAGCAACAGCTGTACAAAAGAAATAATCAAACCAACATGTGGATTTGGCTCACCAGGTTCTCACCACAATTCTATAAAAGTAGTCCCTTGCCCACTATTCTAACACAACATCCAGTAGTAGTTTACTCACTGTGGCAGTCAGACTTGGCAGAGCAAAATTTAGTTTAAGCTCCACAGAACAGACAGCAAATGAGCTGGTTCACTGTGACTTACACTGCAAACATGAACAGCTGGTTACATCCCATCCCTTTAGCATTTTCAATACCTTTGACTTTCTTCTCATTGGCAGTGAAAAAATAGTGCAGATTTGATGATTAATTGTAACCTAAGTTACAAAAACACAACACTAATTGGAAAAAACCTGCTACTTACTCCAAATATTCTCATGGCTGAGAGGAGAATGGCACTGTCTCTGAAGCAGCCTGATTTATCCACACACCACAAGCAGATCAGACAGATCTCAACTGAGAATTTCCAAACTAATGTCAAAGTTCAGTTCCCTCTACTGGTAGTGCATTTTATTCCCCTTTGAAGAGATCAACCCATGCTATAAAGCATATATATACTTACTTCCATCCCTACAATCAATAAATTATGTGCTCTTACAACCTCATTTTCAAAGCACATTACACATATTTCAGTCAATACACTGTTCTTCCTTAGCTGTAACTGAAATCCACATGTCATGAGCAGCTGGACAAAGATTACAACATGTTTTACCTGATAAATCTTTAGCATCAACAAATATAGAATATGATTTGGCTGCATTCAAACAAACTTTGGTTGACTGGACAGGATGGATTCTGGAACAAACTCCTGACAGGCTTCTCCTGGCAAAGCCCATCAGTGCTTCAACAGCTGAAAAATGCAGCGTTTCAATTTAAAGTCAAAAGTAACAAAAAGTACTCTTGACAGACTTGTTAGAAAAATGCTGTTAAAAAAAAATCAAAACATCTACTGTTCATTAAGAAAAGGTTATTCCACGTGTAAACACAAGGACTGTACCAAATAGTCTGTGTCACTCACTAGAAATTCTGCTGGAGGAATCTGACAAATGATATAAATAGGACTCCAAAACATCATATTCGGAATTCCTGCTTGAAAAGTATTTAAAAAAAGCCCCTGTGGCAACATTTACCTGGAACTTACATTGCAGAATATAATGGTTTACTATAAGAAAATGCAGTTAACATGTAAGTGGCTTTCGTTAAAAAGATTAATGATTCTTTCAGCCAATTTTATGCAAAGTTAGAATAATCCAAAATATTTTTTTCCAAAAATAGCAGGTATAGATGCTGTTCAGTATCATACATTTAAAACAGGCTGAAACGTGACTTGTACCGACTGCTGAAGTTGTGTCTTGGTATCTGAGAATAGAAATCAGGTAGGCAAATATAATAGATTACCTCTTACAAAAATAGTAGTAGTCTTTAAGTATAGAATACTGCTTAACTGTTGAAATGTAGGAAAAGTCAGCATTCTGTATGTTCAAGATATTAGTTTTTAATAGCAGCTGAATGATCCTATGGCAGGAACCACAGAACCTATTTTCTTGAAATAAAAAATTTTAAAAATTTAAAAAAAAAAATCCAAAAGTTGTCCTTTCCCTCCCAATGTCCTAGTGTAGAAAAGGGAAAGTTTCCTGTATTTCAAGCATTTCTTGAGTCTTGGCTGAGGGAAGGAAGGGTTTCTTTCAGTCTTTCTGGCTGACAGGAGTATAAATAGAGTCTGGGAGAGGCTGGAGGGTCATTCCACAGCAAAGCCACAGGTCTCCTCGATGGCCGTGAGCAGCTTCTCGTAGAGCTTCTCGTAGCTCTCGTAGGCGGGAATGTCGATCCTGTTGAAGCTGTGGGGGAAGCAGAGAGGTTTCAGCTCTCCAACCATCACTGCCAGCTCTGTCACACCTCACTGAGCCAGCAAGGCTTAAGGAGGCCACCTAACTCCATTAAACAAAAGCCATCTCCAGTTTTCACACCTCTGCTGCTCCCTAAGGGACAGCTTTGATTATATCATAAAATACAGAAGAAGTAAGACTGCTCCAAATACTCTGACAGCAGATTGGTCTTTAAGCTACAGATCACAACAGAACTGAAAAGTCTTACCAGGTATGAGCTTTCGGCAAATTATTAGTGCTGGCATCAATCTGGTGTATTGTGAAGAGTCGTGGGCCTGCAGCACCTGAAAATCCAGAAGAGATCTCTACTACTGTGTAGAATAACATGACATGTCTTTGTTGCACTGCAACAAGAAGACAGCAACTAAAATACAAAGAGAAGCTCTGTACCAAGAAAGATTAAATCATATACAGGCAGGAAAAAACTGCAAAGTCCCAGTGGCTGTGGGACAGACTCCTCCTTGCCCACCCAGACAGCCCTGCAGGTATTTAAAGGAAAGGTATGGAAAAAAAGCACTGATAAGGAAGAATAAATCACCTTTTCCACACAGTGCATAATTCCAACAGTTTTTAATTTCTCTTCTCTCACCCTTCCTATACAACAAAACTTACACAGCTGCACCTGCCCCTGTTTTATAACAGGTCTTGAACAGTGGCCAAATCCACTGAAATCCCACAGTGTCACAGTGTCAATTCCTTGTAATTTTATTAAATTAATCTGACTACTAGAAAACCCCTTAATGTCTCTGCTAAAGAAAAAAGACTGCAGCACAGCCATAGTTCATACTTGGTTATACTTGATGTGCACCTAAGATGCCACAAAGGACAGAAGAGGTTACAAATGTCCCAACCTGAGCAGAACTGGAATCCTGGTTTGAGCAGCCATTAAAAATACAGTTCAGAGGGTCAGTGCTTCTCATGGGGACTCTGCTGTTGAGCTTGAGTTGTGTTAGTGCATTTCAGTCTAAAAGTACCCCCGAGCTGTGCAACTGGTGAGAGCTTGTAAAAGCTAGAAATTAAAACCCTGGCTTCTGGAATCCCCCTAAGATCTGAGCTGACCAGAACCTCCTGCCAGAGAAGGAAGTGCAGAACTGAAACAAAAGAGCCATTTGCACCTGCATAAGAAGGTACCAGACAACCAATCAAAAAAGAACTACTCGTGATCCTAATCAGAGCATTAAAATTGCTCTTTAGAAGTCACATTGCAGCTCACAGCCTCATTTGCAGCTGATCCCGTGCTCCCCAGCACAGGCACCCGCGGGTGTTACCTTGCAGTGCCTTGAAGCCCTGCAGAGGCACCCGGGAGGAGCCGGTCACGAACTGCAGGAGCCGCGCCCTCCTCTCCTCGTCGAAGAGCTCCACAGCTTTCCAGAACCATTTCACGATGTTGCTGTCTGGGGTACAGTGTTTTAACCTGGTATTTGCCTTCCAGTCGTTAACATCAATTTTTCCCAGTCCACAAATGATGAGCTGTAAATTTAAAATAGATTTATTATTTCATCACTGATCACTATAAAAATGGGTTTGGAGCCAGACAAATTATGAAGAAATGATTGTGAAAAATGGACAGATATTATACAAAAGGCAAATTATAACTTCTCTCTCATCTTAAGCAATACAGAAATATATCTTTCTTGGTTTTTTGAATTTTACTTCTGTACACAAACCATTTTTTAAATGGTCTCACTTCAAATTAAAAAGAACCCAAACAACCATTTCAAGTTTAGACAAAAGGGCCTTGACCTGTCAGTTAAACAGAAGCACAGATTCTACCCCTGTATGACAGTGCAGGAATAATTCACATTTGACCACATTTGTTTCAGGAGCATGGCCCAGGGTGCAGTTTGGCTGGTCCAGCTCTGGACCCCCCAAAGGAATCTTGTTCTGTGATACCACACAAAAGACAGAGCAGCCTTTCCTGACACTGAGCTTTCAGTCCTCCTCAAGGGAGATCCACAATGGATCAGGTTAAGCTCAGCTAGGAATGTGATCATAATTCTGAAGACATTTTCACAACTAAGAAAACTGGTGGACCTTCACCTTTCTCATTCTACAGCTGCAAAATGGTTCTGGGTTAGCAGCATGACTGGCTGGGAGTGAGAATATTTGGGATGAAGGAGGACCTCCAGCCCAGGGATCTGAAGCACATGTGAATAATTTACCTGTGGCCATTTAACATAACAAACCCCTCCACAGTCTGCAATTACATTTCAGTTTAAAGCAAGCTTGGGATCTACATATTTGCCTTCAGAGGATATTGTTTGGATGCTCACCCTGACATTCTGTAGCACACTTGTTTGTGACAGCACCTTTCCTTCTGCTGGATTTAAGAGGCCAATGGAGCCTGGCAAAACTGAGCTCTGCCAAACCCCAGCTGCCTGACACCTTTCAGGGCAGTGCAGGAAGGGCTGGAGGGAGTGACAGACTGTTCTGGAAGCACTGAGTTTCACGTGAGGAAACTGCCCTGTGAGAACTCTGCACCAGGACTCTGCTGGAGCAGTGACACAGCCCGAGGTTGCTGCAGGTCCTCAGAAGGCTCAGAGGGGTTTGAGCTACAGGAGAGGGGCTGCAGCCACTTGTGCAGTTGCTGTGAGCTGCCACCTTCAGAACACTCCCACAGCCCTCATGGGAGGCACACACAGCCATGGTGCCCCCTGAGCTGCTCAGCCATTGCCCTGCCCCTATCCCAGGTCAGAGCACACCAGGATTTCCAGGACACAGCCCCGCGTTCCTGCAGCTCCCAGAGCCTCCTTACACTTCACAACACAACACAACACTGGGGCACTGACCTCCAACTCCTTCTCATCAAATGTCTTCAGCAGATGTTGTGGGATTACTTCATTAAATCCCTTCTGGAGCGCCAGAAACTGAGCTTCAATTCCTCGTAAAAACCGCCAGTTCACATAAAGTCTGTGAGCAAGTGCAAATGGGGTTTGTGGAGGATGTATTCAAACACAATAAACCTGCAATTTATCCAGCCCCAAAACATGGCCCCACTTGACAGGATTAGACCAGAGCACTGCACAGCCCTGCAGCAAAACCCAACAGCACAACACTGACAATTACTTGAAACAACTAACAGCTCCTCCCCATCATAGAAAACAGAAAAATAACCCTGGAAAAAGCTACTGCTGTACCTGACATATTCCTTTTTGTTCTCCTCTGTCACGGGGATGCTTTTGCCATTGGGTTTGAGCTCGTGCTGAATGATCTCCCCGTAGGCGTTGTGCTCCACACAGAACGTGTGGTCCAGGACCCCGGTGATGTCGTTCTCACTGGTGCAAATAAAGCAGCAAATGACTGAGGGAAAACATAGTCTGCAAATATATTACAGCCATGTTCTATCTGACAGAAGCACAATTTCATTTTCCAATGGCATTTCAAAGTCCTGCCTGGATGCAGAAGGTGAACATACAGTTTTACTATGTTACATTTTAAAACCTTTATCAAAGTTTTAATGTTATATTTTAATAACTTGTTACTGTTAATAATAGGTAAAATTAATAAATTAATATTAACTCCACAAACCTCCCCCCTAAAATTTTAGTAGCTTTAGCATTTTTAGCCTTAAAAAAGCTGAATTGTGCGAGAGATATTTCTTAAATCTGCCTCCAAAGGAGATCAAAATACATCTCATTTCCAGGATTTAGGACCATTATCACATAACAGAGACAGCATTCTAACATCCTCAGGTACCCTACAGAGTACATACAGTATCCAAACTAAGCTGTTATGGAGATCAGGGTCAACCAATTCCATGTCATCCAAAGTAATTGGCTTCCCAAGCAATTGTTTGTAGAAAGGCAACGTGAAGCCCCCATCGATGTAGTGCCCGTGGAACACAGCCATCCCCATGATCCGGCCCACAAAGTGGAAATAGGACAAGTGTTCCTGGAACAGAGCACAGACAGGGCCACTCCACTCAGTAAGATCCCCACTGCTGAGCGTGAGACAAAATTTCAACACCAAGAAAGGAACAAAACCCCAAGCCCCAACCCTACATAAAGGTTTTGTTTTGTTTTCATGCATGGCACACTGAGCATTTCACTTCCAGTCCAGGAGTCTTACAAGTAACAATTAAACCAAATTTCTCCCAAAGGAAACATGAACTGATGTCCGACAGAAAATTAAGAATACATTTGAGAAGTTTCTTTGATCAGTGCAAAAAAGAAACTATCATGTAATTGTACTAATTCAATGTCCAGCAGTACCAATTGTAAGATTTTGGCTCCTAAGTGTTGCACCTGCTCCAGGTGTGTGTTTGATTTCTGGTCAGAAAACCCTGATTTACAGCACATGGCCCCAGCCCTACCGGGTTGACGGCGGAGTCGGGGTTGATTTGCAGGGTGTAGATGTCATCTCGGGAATACTGGAAGAGGCCATAGTATGGATTCAGCATTTCATGGGACAACAGGTACAGCCACTCCCTAGAAAATAAAATAATTTATTGGTACTCTATAGACAAATGCATTCCTACACTGAGAATCTTTTCAAAACAGTCTTTTATTGAATCTATTCAAAACAGTCTTATTTCTTACTATTAAACATAAATGTGAAGGAAGTTATTTCTGAACATGCTCAGACATGGCTGAAATCAGAATTATTTTTACTGGCTCAATAAATAACCTGACAGCTGATGGATTTCCAGCTTTCCAAGATTTTTCTTCAGGTTACTTATTTCCAGTAGAGTTTCTGACTGTGATTCTCCTACATCCATTACACCCCAAGACAAGACATTATGTGTTCACTTGAATTTAAAGATGTTGGAATCAAAGCTTTTGATATAAACCATCTTTAAGGTAACGGATATATTTAGTACAAATTTTAAATATGTATTCACAAATCAGTGAATAATGGTCTGAGAATTGGGCATGTCATTTTTTATAAGGGAAAAATAACCTTAGACTACTGACAGACTGAAGTTGCCCACTAACTGCTACATTTTGCTTCAAACAGCAGTGACAGTTTGCAATAAAGCATATTTTTTGGTTAAAAATGTGCCATAAAGCCAAGTATTCAGCGGGATATAGTTTCAGATACCCAAACTTCACTAACCAAAGAAAAATATGTTAATTTCAATAAATACCAAAACCTCTCACATATGAAGGTGTTTGACATGATGTGTAATTTGCAATTTATTTCTAATAAATAAATTTTGATGTTTTTTTTTTATTTAGTTTTTTTTTGATGTAGTTTTTCTTTTAAAATGCTATCTAGAGCCATATATTCTTCTGACATTTAATCTGTTACAGAAGTAAATATAAATAAATATAAATTATTATAAATAATGATTATAAACAATAAATATAAATAATGTAAAAGAAGGTGGGCTGACACTGGGCTGGTTCAGGGGTGGTTGGCAGGGTTGGGTGAAGGGAAAAGACACAGGAGCCCCTGTTTACCTGGCAACTCCTCCATAATCAAGGCCTTCCTCCCCACGAAATTTTATCATTAATCGTTTCCACAGGTCTTTTGGCCTCATCTTCATGACTTGCCTGTAGGATTCCTGTAAACACAACACGTCCTTTTATTAACTCCTGTTCACAGAGTAAAAGCTGCTGCTGTGTATTGGAAGTGAAGGAAGTCTCAGACTCTGAGTCCAAAGGGAACACTCTTATAAAGGGGACATTATTTTTCCAGATCTTCATCAGTATCTCAGATCACAGATTGTTTCTTCATTTTCTCCAAATGTGATCCCGCTTGTCAAATAGTATGATGAGAAGATGAGAAGAACCACCTCCCATTAAATTTCCAGGGGTGAACAGTGATCAGAACATTTTCCCTCATTCTCACATAACTTACAAAAAATTGTGTCAGTAAAGTCCTTTTGTTTTCCATAAGGGCTCCTGGTTTTTGCAGCCTGAAAAGCCAACAGTGGAGCTTGTACTGGTAAAACACACGTGCCAGCCTTCAAAGAAGCACCTTAAGAATGGAATCAGCAATGCCATTCCAGTAAACCCACAGGATTATTCCTCTGTCAGTAAGTGTTCACCAAGGAAACACAAAAAGCAAGTTCAAAGACAGAACAAATGCTAAGGAATTAGAGAAAAAAAGAAAAGTCTGGTTCATATTTCTGTGCACTATCAGCCCCAAGCTCTGCCTCTGCAGCACAGAGGAGACAGGTTGGGGACCCAACACACTGGACTGAACAAGAACATCATAATCCTGTAGCCTTCCCTCCCTTCCTCTTTCAGTTGCTTACAAAGTGATCTGACTCTCCAAAGGGAAGACCAACACAAATCTTTCTTGGCTGGGAAAAACTGTGACAGCACAGCGGGGCAATCATGTTTGTGGGTGGGGTAAAAATGCAACAGGGATGGGTGGGATGGGTGAAAGTCTTCAAAAGGACAAACTGTTCTCCAGGAAAGTCCAACAAATTGTAACTGTGCTAGTCAAGTCAGCAGAATGATTCTGCTGAATCACATCCCAAAACAGAATGCAGAGACCCCACTGTGGGCATCTCTGGCCATTCAGAAGCTCAGACAGTTTTTAAGATTGGTCTGATTCTGGAGAGAGAATTCAGACAGATGATAAAAAATCCAAACCCTGTTCAGTAGTAGTTTTACCTAAGTTACAGTGTATCAAAGATCACTAAAAATAGAGTTGAATTTGTAACATCCCCTCTAAAACAGTGATCAGCTTCTCAGATACAAGGAAGAAGTGAGACAGGATCTTCAGATACACGAAGTGCTCAGACTCCTTCCCCAGTCCCTGACACAGGCTGCACATCTCCAGCACAGAGAAAGTTTTCCTTGATTTAGTTCATCTCTACAAGGTAAATGCATCTACTTCAATTACATGACTGTCCTGGTATCTGCCTGGAATGCTTCCTCCTCACCATGGTAAAATCCCAGTTTTAACTGCAGCCTTCGAGGTTCCATCGAAGTGAACACAGCTTTAAACAACTCCCCTCCCCTTCCCCCCCGTTAAGAAACGGGTCAAAATCTCGAGTTACCTCAAAGATCTCCTCCCTGGAGACCTCAATCCGACAGTGGCCAGCCTGAGGCTGCTGCTGGGACAGCTCCTGCCGCAGGATCTTGAGCTTCTGCACCAGGTCCCGCTTGTAGCGCGGCACCGTCAGGCACTCGGCCTCGTCCGGGAGCTGGCACAGGGACACCACCTGCTGCTGCTGCTGGTGCTGCTGGTCCTTCAGCTGGTTCTGCCGGCTGCAGGGACACACAGCTGCCTCAGAGACACACTCAGCCACCCCTGCTCTCTCCTCCAACTCAGGCTTTGTACCTAAACTGCTTTCAATTTATTGTGATTATTACTGTGATTACGCTGGAAACGTCTGGGGCCAGTAAAGAATAAATTCAGAGCGATTTTATCCTGACTAAAGACATATGGGTCTGTCTTTCTTGGCAACTATCGGTTGTTTTTAGGGCTTGTTATTTCTATTAGTGCTACTCTACAAAGTATGCAAAAGGTTACAGCACATACAATAAGGTATTATCCATAGAATTTTACTACTAAGCTGCTGACACTGAATTTCTCAGAGACCATTTCCATACTTCCTTTGCGTGTTTTCCCTTCTTCCATTTTAAAATTCAGGGATTTGCCAAACACTCTGCCTCTAATCTACAGTCAATACCATAGTCTGTTTGAAATGGCTTGTCTGGAAAAGAGTAAGCTTACAAAAAGATATTTGTACTGGCAGCTTGGCAAGGACCTTGTCCCTTGTACCTGGCCTAGTCTGGACCACAGGAATGTGGGAGTTCACATGGAACTAATTGGCACAGATAAACAAGTATTTTTACTAGCAATTCTAAGAGATTTTGTAAATCTGACTTCTTACTAGGAAAAGTAAATGGATCATGTTGCAGAGATGTTCTCTCTGTGTTGTTTCTTGTACACAGTGAGTGGATATATTTATAGCTTTTTAGTATGGCATTCCCAAGCAACACAGGCTAAAAACTGTATTTTAAAAGCCTAAGAATATCATCTCTCTGTGGAGCACATGAGAATACCCTACACTTACAGGATAAATAAGAAAAGTTACAATTTAGAATGTTTTCCAGTGGAATGCTAGTTCATTTTTTTTTTTTTTTTAATATCGAAGATCAAGAAATATTAGATGGAACCAAACACTGTTTTAACGTATTTTATAATTTCAGCCTATTGTCTGTTTTGAGACAAAGTTTAGTAGAGAACTCTCCTGGCCAACCAAAATTCACCTCCAGACTTTTCCACAGGGACACCCAGAAAAATACAAATCATTGTAATAATTTAGACACACACTGGCTGTGGTTCCAGATTGTGGTTCTATGTCATTTGTCCCATGTGCATGGTCATTTTCACTTGTGATTAGTTTTAAACATGAATCTAATTTAAACTGTATTTACTTGATACCCAAATTAAAGCTAAATCCTTATTCTATCTTCTGGAATTTCTAATTCCATAAGGATGACTAGGTGAAAATATTCCTTGTATAGGACTACCAGAGAAGGTCATATTTACACACTAAAGTGAACTCCCCTCCATACCACGTTTAAGGGTAAAAAGTCACAGCTCCCAGAAGCACAAAGCTAGACAAGGTCATTCTTAAAGGAAATGTAATCTCTGAATTGAGCATGATTTTAGCATCAAATGAAATCATTACTTTTCTCCACACAATGCTTCCCAAAATAAGGAAGTGCTAGGAGAAGAAAAATAAAATGCCATCTTCCAGATTAGACAAAAAATAATCAGTGCAGTATTAGCTAAGCAACCTGCAGTGCTTAAAGTCATTAAATCTCATTTCTCAGTTTGTTTTCACAGCTGAGTGACTATGCTTGATTCCATACAGTGCTTTAAAGATACAGCTAAATACTTTTCAGGTGCCATAACTTATCAAAATGATCACAAACCCTTGGTCAATGTCTTAGAACAGAACTGATTATTTTTCTAACTTACAATGCCATAAGTGGAAGAACAAATGGCTTTACTCAGATCAACAGAAAAATCAGTATCACTGAGAGTAAACCTTTTCTCATGCCTTTGAATGTAAAACTATCACACCCATCCCACATGAAGTCCAAACTTATTTCTTAGATAATTTACAAAATGACTGGCCTATTGCAAACTGCTTTTTTTGTTTGTTTTTTAAAGAACAAAGAAGGAGGTGGGCTCAAGGCAGGGGAAACTTTCACACATCCTGTTTGGTGTAATAAAAGAATAAACACCAAAATGATTTATCAGGCAGCAGACTTTGCTGATGACACTGTTGGGTGAGTTTCTGAAATCCTTTCCTAATGAAAGACAGATGGACAAATGAAAAACTTCAGCATACTGTAGGAGAACTCTAAGTTCAAATAAATGCTAAATGGTTCTGTGATTCTGGAAACTAAAAGTCAAATTGGCCTTTCCAGCTAACAAAGGTAGCTCTGTTATCAGTCCTCCACAATCCATATAGAATTGGCTACTGTGCCCCTTCTGCCATTTCAAAATAAACCCACCTGAGAAGGAGAAGGCCAGTTTGTCAAACACAGCCCAGTTCACTGAGTTTTCTACAGTCTCAGAATTGCACTGCTGTAGCTAAGAGAGTCTGAAGTTTTTCTTGAAGTAAAATATCTAAATCTGAATTGATTTTAGGAACTTTTCTGTGTTTCAAACATGAACATGGCTCCTTCACTGCTCATTTTTTTTCAAGATAATTTTATTTTCAAACCAGCTATTTCAATTCAGCTAAAATGAGTAGTGATTTGTTTTAAACTAAAAAAAAAAAGCACCCAAAGTGTGTGCATGAAGGTGGCTTACTAAAGTCCTGTAACATACACATACAAACCCAATGATTTCTCTAAATTAAATACGTATTTTCAATATTTAGGCTCCTCTCCCTCTTTGGGTGTGAGGCTCAAGTGCATATTGGGTAGAGGCTAGACAGCTTTTGTGTAATGCATAGAAGACATGCTGACTCCTGGATATGACTTTCCATTCCTCAGCTTTGTCTTTTCGGTGCTTGTTCTCATTATTCTTTCCTTCAGCTTTTCTTCCCAATGATTCACTTCCTTTCAGGACTATTCCTCCTACTGACTCCTCACCCAGAGCTGCCTGGCTTTCCATCTAACCAGCTCTTCATTGTTTCTTCCACTTAACACCTACTCAATACTTTACAGGTGTTTCCCAAGAGTATTAAAAGGTGTTAGCAGGAGAAACAATAGAATCAAACTCCCAAGTATCAAGTCTGAGAGAAAAAACAGTAAGAGAGAAAAAAGAAATATTTGTTTGCTTTTTGGTTTCCGTTTTTAGTAGCAAATCCCTAATGGGTAATGAGTGCCTAGGGAATAAAACACGAGCTAGAGTTCTTTTGAGCTTCCCCTTCTCTTTATAAAACTGTGAGATAAAATTATGATATCAAAACATGAAGGCAGAAAAAATGCGGTTCCTATTTTATCCTTTTTTTAAAAAAAACTGAGTTAAATTATTGGGGCCTTATTTTGAGAACGTATCAACTAGTCCTACCCTAAAACTGAAGGCAGGAGCTGAATTATTTCTCCTTTACTCCAGGAGAATAGTTGGGCACTTGTGCACCCTTTCCTAACTCATCAGTATTTCACACCACTGGCTCACATGCAACTTATTTTAAAAGAAGTTCTTCATAACTGAAAATAGAATGAAGTATAAAGAAAACAAAGTGTCTCTCTTGCTGTTAGGAATAATAAAATCGACGGGCCAATCTTTCCCACCACACAGCACTTGCTTCCCTCCCCCTGTGCATCACAACAGCCACATTCCTGCCTAAATGCTCCTGCAGACTTTTTTCAAGAGCAACCAAACTCATCTCTGCGTGAAGCAGAGTAAGCCGGTGGTGTGCCAGAGAACTACTCCTCAAAGAATGGCAGAGTGCATCCTGATCCAAAGCCAGCACCCCTCGAGGTCGCTGCCTTCCCTCCACAGTGCCAGAGGCTCCAGACTCACTTCAGGACCAAGTGCAGGTTTGCAGAGAGCCGCGGGTCCGTGAACTGCGTTGTTCTGTTGTTATGGTCAACAAAATAAACCCTGCCTGTTGCTGTATTTCGGATCTCCCATCCAGGAGGCAGTGGACCAAGCTCTTCACAATTGATGTTGCTAAGATCCCTGTGAAAACAAATATAAAATGAAAAATACCTCAGCAATTGGCCTCCGAGCCAAACAAGCGTAAATGTAACAGAACAATTCCATGAAGTCTGAGAAAATGTATTGTTTCAGAAACTTGATCTGTTCAGCTGGAATCTCTACTCCCAAGGTACAAGCCCACTACAGCAAAAACACACACCCCAGAACACATGCCGTGGGGAAAAAAGTTCTTATCAAATAGCCCTCATTTTACAAACTAACTTCAGCTGTTAAATTAATAAAGGCTTCAAACAAAAATAAAGACCATTGCCATATTTGTTAAAATGGAATTGCAGTTCTGCACCAATTCTGACAGAAAACATTTTTTAAAACAACATTAGTCACGTAAGGAGCTGTGAATCACACTTTAGAAACTCATACAAAACAAAACTGTATTTCTGAAGAGTTATACTTTCCATGAAGAATTACACATGGGATGTGTATGGCACTGGCTGTTTTGCCCCAGAACCCCATGAGCTTGTGGGAAGCAAACAGCTCTCTAACAAACTATTTCAAATCAAGGAGCAGATGAACAATGACTCAGCTCTGCCCTGAGCAATGCAGAGGCGGCTCAATAGGTCTCAAGAAAAATTCTGCTGAAATTAGGAAGATGTAAACTCGTCCCAGAGCCTCACTGAAAACAAATGCTGGTCTCCAAAAATGTACACTGATTACTTATGGATGCAATTCACACCTCAGACCCCTCACACTGTCCAGTGCAGCTCTTCCCAAAGGTGTTCAGCTCTTCCCAAAATCATGGGAGCTGAGGGAGGAAAGAGCCAAGGGACAGAATGCCTTAAAAGGTGCAGTCTGCAGGGATTCCAAAGACATGAGGAGCCACTAATGGAAACATGAAGCTCTGGGATTGAACTTCTGCTGCTATTCTCCTGCTGCTGTACTTCAGGGATTACTTTTGCTGGCTACAAGACTGTGGCTATTAGCCTCAAAATACAATATTCCTTAGAAATGACATAAATTCTATCCTCACGCAAACAATTCTTGTTCTCAGAGACACTCCTGCTGTTTGTGCTGCCACACCTCAGGGCAGTGCTGACTTAGATTGCACACAGAGCTATCACACCCCAAACTTAAGGATTAGATCTTCATATTATTTTTTTTAGAGCCTGGTTTTGCATAATACACAAGTCACTGACTTCCTACACAACTGCAGCCTCTGCTCTGCAGGCAGCACATCAAAGCAAGGTACGATCTTCTAACACAAAAACAGTAACAAAGAATAACTCAAAGGACAATGAAGTGTGGTCTTGAGGCATTTTATCCTTCCTGGGACACCCATTTCCATGAGAAGGAGCACAGGAACACCAGCAGCAACTGAGAGAGCTCCTCTGGTTCTCACAAATCCCAGCACAGGCAATTTCAAACCACACAAATCTCACACCATGATTTGTGGACTTTAGGAGGCAAGTGTTTACAACAGGTTTTATTATAATCTACAATGGGTTTTTTTGGTTATTTAAAGGACAATCAGAAGCTACCAATAATTTCCACTATCACCCTTTCCTTTTAAACACGTTAGCAATAATCACATGTACTTTCATGAACAGTTACATCTATATTGTGTAAATAACAACATGGAATTTAAAAGACTTAGGATTTGTTTTCTCCCAAGTGTTGAGATAACTGCAATAGGAAAAGCAGTTTGACTGTTTCAATTGAACCCAGTGTTCACTGAAATATCTTGATGTAACTTCTTTTGGAAATGTTCAGATTCTACTGTTTGTTTCATTATGTTACAGAGTACTAAAATCTGGACTTGGCTGTAATTCATATGCAAAATCTAGAATCAGTGGACTGCCCCTGTTTCCAAAATATTACTGTAATTTATTTCCCATTTTTTCATTACAATACCAACTTGAAGAACTAAGGAAGACAGACTAATTCATTTTGATGGATGTTAAAGTAATGTGTTAGGGGCCAACAATCAGAAATGTTAGCCAGAGAAAACTCAGAGGAGAGCACTGCTTAAATGACTTTGATTTGAAATATTAAGGGTACTTCCACAATTCTTACCTAGGTACTCTTGGATCGTGCCACGTGCTGACACCAGTTTGAGTATGCAGAAAATAGACCTGACCTTGCTGAGTTGTCCTTTGCTCTGTGAAATCAAGACAAATCAATAAACATAAGAACAAAAAATGCAGCATGAAGACTCACAAAGACTGATTTCCTTCAACTAAGGAATGAAAAGTACCTTACACATGAGAAGGCACAACCCATTTTCCTGCTTTCTTGAGACCCCCACTAGTAAAGCCCTTTGATTTCCATACCATATCCTTCAGGCAGGTCGGGAGGAGTGTGCAGGTGTGTCCTGCTCATGTAGTTCCTGTGCCTCTGGGAGCGCACCCTCCTCTCGGCCAGCCGCGGATCCGCCGCCTGCCCGCAGGACGCGCCGTTGGTGCCGCCGATGCCGATCGGAGTGTTCTCGTCCACCAGGCAGCTCAGGGGCCGGCCCGGGCTTGAGTACTCGGATGCTGGCCTGGGGACAGCAGGGAAACGTCAGTGCTCATGGCCTGGGCCACACAACACACCTGAGACAGCTCTGGGGACACCTCAGTGACCTGCCCAGCAGCACGCCCCGACTGGAGCAGGAAGCTCCTGCTCTGTGCTCACCAGAGGAACCAGTAACCTCCTCACCTCCAAACTTTCTCACCTTGCCTTTGTGTGGCTGAGGAAGTGATCAGGCCTTGTTATTCCTTCTAACTTTTAAGGAATGTTATTAGGTGAGGATGGTGAAAAAGGGCTAAGCAAGAATAAAAGCAGTTGCTCACAAGAGTAACATTGACCAGTGTGATTTTGTATCTCAGTGCTGCTTTCAAAAGGATTTTAAATGGGTTAAAGGGGGATTGACAAGGTCACAAGAAATCCCCAACACAAATTATGCATTTTGCATTTGTTTTTCTGCTCTGTCTAGAGCTTAGAATGGGTATTTCAACATACCAGGAAAAACATAAATAGGTAAACAAAAAGCTGTTCAGTCCTTTCAGTCGAAAACTGCAAACATGTATCAGAGCTGACAGTGTTAACAGTCCAGATTATTTAAAATCAAATATATCCATGCAGAGACCAGAATGACATTGAGAATGGAAAAGAACATCTGCAGGAACAAGACAGTCTGCAGAGAAGTCTGATAAAAATGCAATGACAGTGCCTGCAACACAGGCAACAGCAAAAGTGGCTTGAGGAACAGCTTCACAACACATAGCTACAGTGATGGGAAAAAGTGATCACAACGATTTCCAAACACACTCGGCAGCAATCAGCTGTAACTGTTCTGGGTTACATGGTCACAAAGCAGTGTCTGACAGCTGCTCATGGTCTTACTTCTTCACCCCTTAAGATGTCAGCAAAATGTAATGTCTGTATCTATAGAGCTCTACCACAGCATCTCTACAAGAAAGCAAAGATGTTAGGAATAGAGCAGGGAAAAAAGCAGTCAGAATGATCTCCTGAGTTAAATATTAGGCAGACTGAAGGAGAAGGATGCTAAAGAAGGAGAACATTCAGCTTGTGCAGAGTGACTGAGCAGAGCAATGAGCAATCCAATCCCGCTGTGAGAGCCACTTGGAATTGCTCAATAATCAAACTCCATCCTACCCAGAGGCTCCCAAGGAATTCCTCACCGTGTGGGTCGCTCCCACTGCGTTGTCCGTGTAATGTGGTTCAAATACTGGATCCTTCCAGAAGCAGTCCTGCGCTCCTCCCACCTGCAGTTCACACAGGCACAGATAAGGCACTGAGTGGCATTTCCAGGAAACCAGGGCACAAAACGTTTCCAACAGAAATGCCCAGCTCAGGAAGACTTACACTGCTATGAATCACGTTAGCTGAATGAGGTGACAGGAAACAACTGAAAGTTGAACTCAGAAATGGTTTAATGTATTCTTCCCTTGGAACCAGGCACATCATTAACAATATCACACCTTTATATTCAATAATGGCTTGAGTTCTAATTAAACCTAAACAGCCACATAAAGAAACTCCTTGGAAACATGTTTAATAATGCATTTAACTTCTTTTGACCACTGACACGAACAAATGCTTTCACAGCACCTTCATGCACTACTTGCTTTCATTAAAAAGTCAGCTTCAAATAATGTGACTTTTGAATTATCATTGAATTTGCACTCTGAAATACATGAGGCTGTACAGCAAATTTTGCAGTTGCACAATTAAGTGAGCAGTATTTATGCAAGGAACATTCCGAAGTGAAAATTTAGAAGCATTTTCAAAAATATTTTTGACTTATCTGGACTCCAAATTAACAAAATAATGCTGTTACAGACTAGGATGATGATTTGCATTTCAAAATTTATCCTCTGAAAACTCATTTTCTCCTTTCTTTACCTGCCAAGAATCACATTCAGAAAGTCTGTGTTTGCTCTGAAGAAGTTGCTGACAGCACCAGAACCTAAACCACAGTATTTTCCTGTGTTTGCAGAACTGTTCTAGGTGATAATGATGTCATTAACTCTCACAGGGACAAACCAGAATCCTACACCCTGCCTTTGGAAGGTAAATACAGCAAGAACTTGGGCTGCTTTACCTCTTCCAGCCACATTTTCTTCACTAAGAGGTGCATGAAGAAATGATCCATGTTTGTCATGGTGGATCTACACCTCTGCATGGTGCTGCAGAAGGGCAGCCAGGCCATGTGGTCACTTCCTTGCTACAAAACTACTGCATGCACCAGGCACTTTGCTGGCTGTGATTTAATCTGAAATATGTGTTTTCTTGGACAAGTTACTTTTCAAAGCATTTCTTTACACATGTCACCTCCCCTTTTCCAAGTGGAGATAAGACAACAACCAAACTATCAACTGCTCTGTGTACCCCAGCTGGCTCAGCTCCTGTTCTGAATGCAGAACTGCACAACTCTGAGTGCAAGATTTAAAATCATTTATTTGCACACCAAATTCTCACTATTGCAGAAGCCTGTTGTATGAGCTGTATTTGTGTTTACATCACAGTGATGTGAGCTTACCCATCTGGTAAATCGTTATCGAATAACCGACTGCAATCCACAACTTGTCCTCCTGTGCCTATTCGGTCTCTGGACTGAAGACTGACTATTAGGATAATAAAAGAATTATTAAAGATGTGGCATCTGAATGCAAATTGTGGTTACATTTAAAGAGAATTGGTACAACTTGGAGGACTAAGCTGAGACATGTTCAGGATGTATTTTCCTTCTCACAGATCAGAGATGTTTTGCACAGGAACTCTGTTTTCATACATGGAATTCTCTACAAAAGTTAGCTTAAGGAATAGGAGTGCAAGTTAAGGCAGAAAAGGAAGTGAACTGTGAAACTGCAGTTAATTTTGTGTGTTGAAATGGACTGTGACACTGGCAGCAGTGGGGTGCTACCTCATGCACGGCTGGGACAGGGCCAACAGGAGAACTCTGACCAGGAAGAGCTAAAATAAGGAATTCCTCCTTCTTACATACTTTGTGTGTCCATGGGTTTCAACGCACACACAGGCACACAAACACAAAATCAGGCAGAATTTAACTGCTAGAAGCACTTCAGATTTGGTTTATTGGCTGTTTTCTAACACCAGTGGTAAGAAGTCAAATGCAACTCACACAAAGCACCCTGAAAAGCCCTTGCTTGCCCTCACCAAAATTGCTTCACTTTTTGTTTTTTTTTTAACATGACTCACTGTAATGGGTATTTATGCCTGAAGCTTTTGTACTGCAATTATGAAAACAAAGATTTTTTTAGGCCGCTTTTGTTCCCAATATCACAGTTTGAAAGTGTCCAATCTGATAATTTATGACACTTGTGTTCCTGCAGGGTTGGGGTGGTTTTTTGATGTTTTGTTATGCCTTTAACAATAAAACAATTGCTCAAAAAGCTAAATACGTGCTGTGGCCCACATTTCTTGAGGTGGCATTAATGTACCTCTGGACAACTGTCTTCAAGTCCTATTTATATGCAGTGAAACGATCTTACAGGCCTTAACCTGGCTGCAACCAAACTTTTATAAAGATCAGAAAGATAAAAAAGCTGGAGCAGAACTGGCAGATTTTGCCTGAGTCCCCAAAATTTTCAACAACAACATGTTTTGAAGCTTAGAACTCAACAAACCAACCCAGGGAGCCCTGGAGTACCTGCTGCATTCCTAATCCATATTAACCCCTAATCTTCCCTGCACTGCCACATTACAAAACAACTTCAGAGGGAAAGACATCTTTAAATTCAACCAAACCAAGATCTCACATGATGTATTTATTCTGCCATGACCCCACACACTACAAGTTCACACCACTGCAGGTAGGCAAGATTTACCAAGCAAAACACACAGACAGAAAATAACAAACAAAGGCAATTACCTCCCCTTTGCCTATGTGAGGACCAAAATTTGTGCACAGCTTCATTTTGTAATAAGTAAGGGCTCATTTTTTTTTTCCTGCACTGCCACATCAGAAATAAAGTGGTGGCACAGAAGAGCTGCAAGATTAAGACACAATTCAGGTGCCCCCTTTTCTTCCTCTCTTTGAAGACAACCCAGGGATTTAAGATAAAGATCCCCTTGGTCCCTGTACCAAGGTTTACCCACTGTGCACTTGATTTCAGCAAGATTATCATCTGCTGAAGGCATCAATTACATTTTAATGTTGTTTTCCAATCTTGCATGGTCTCTTAATTTAAGAGAGTTTATAATTGGAAGAACTGAGAGTACACTTGTAACTTTTTCTTTTTACTTATTTTAATCCAGATTTCTCTACCATCTAACTACTGTACTGGAATTATCTAGTTTTACTCAGGCTCATTCATCCACTCAATAAAGTTGCATTAGTGAAGAAAGATTAAAATCTAAGAAGATTAATAATGACAACTTAAATAAAAAAAGACCAGAGTCTCTGGAATCTTACCAAGGATGTATCAAATTAAAACAGAACCATGACTGAGTAAACTTGCCATTTCTGATGATATCAACAGAAAACAGAACACACAGATTTGCTCTGGGTCTCTGCTGTAACCTGACAAGGTGGTTTTTTGTAGGTTCAGTGCCTGATCCAACAGCTCCTGGTGCTCAGGGGCAGCCCCAGCAGCACCCCAAGAGAGCCAGAGCTGCACCTCCCATGGGTGCACCAGCTACAGCCAGCCTGGCAGGCCACTCTGTGCCCACTCTGCTGCCCAGCTCTGACTGCTTCTCCCTCACCAGCTCTCTCTGAAGTCTCTTTGTCATTGCACACTGCAAGGTGAGGCCTCCCACACCTTTCTGCTTTGGGAAGGGGTTTTTGGGTTGGTTTTTCCCCCTTTAATGAATGGCAGCATTCCCAGAGATGCTGACCAGGATGTGAGTTCATACTCTGGAGGGCAGCATGAGAGCACAGTCCCTGCTCCGTGGTGTGGAGCTCCCAGCACACCCCAAACCTGCTCTCCAGCCTCTTCTGCAAGGGCACCCTCAAAAAAAGCTGCACACACAGGGATGCTCAGGAGCCCAGGACATTGGAGCTAAGGCAGCAAGCAAACCAAACCCACAACAAAACACACCCCAGAGAAGGGACTGATTCATCCTTCACTCTTCTGTGCAAGCTCATGTGGAAAATTTAATTGAGAACAGCCTGAAGGATCAGCAATGCACTTACAATTCCACATTTCTACCATCATTTGACTCTCCTGTGCCACCACATTCTGATCTTAATGCCAGCACTTGCAGACCAGATAGAGACAGACTGGAACACCAGAAAGGAACACCAAGAGGGAAAGTCACAGGTGTTATTCAAGAGAGCACTCTGAGGGGGTAAACAAACACACTTATTTGCTGGCTGATATTTCAGTGGTGCTCCCTGGCTGACAGAAGTGCTGTTTGGATATAATTTCAACTAGGAATTGAATACAAAAGTGAGCATAAAAATTCACTTTTCTTCCCCTCATGTCCAAATATTCTCATTAACATCTTGCTCTGTAAATAAAGAACTTCCTTATCCTGACCAACTTTTGACTTACATGACCTTTTAGAAATGCTGCCTTCACAAAGAACTGAGAATGCATCAAAAAGAGAGTGTTTATGAAGGTTTTTGTGGATACTTGCTTTTCAATTTGCCAGCTTATTTTTAATTATGAAGATATTTAAAGTTCAGGAGTTCACAGAATGACAAAGCAGTTACTAAGGTTGGTGACAGACTTGTTAATAAGCCATGAAAACACAAAATTAATTGACCAAGTCATCCCACACAGCAATTTTACTTGTTTGTAAGCAAGATGCTTTTTAGGTTTTCCCCAAAACCTAAAGGAAGCACAGCCTTGCTGGAGCTCTTAATGGCCAAGAATTTTGTAGTGAGGTTTTCACAGAGAGTTCACACTCAAACTGCCACCATTCTTTACCATGAAATTTAAAACTTTCTAAATTTTTTTTATTACCTATAGTCTCATTTGCCCCAACATGTATTATAATATTTTCGTTTAGGGTTTTTTTAGGTGGTTTGAGCATTTTGGTTTGGGTTTTTGTTTGTCTGGGGTTTTTTTAATTCTCTACCTGCATAATTCTAGCCTGAGGTCCAAATGGCTCTGGCAGTAGACAGGAGAATTCAATACAGAAAACTGACATCTAGAAGAGTTATTTCTATAGCTACTATAGGAACTAAAGATAAAAAGAGAACTAAAAGATCAAAACCTTTACTCACCTACTATCTGTCCTCTAACAGTATCGTTGTCATTTGGCCCAAGCTTGCACAGATCCAACCTCTGATCTACAAAATAAGGGCACAAAGTGTAAATCATACAATGAAACATAACACCATCAAATATACCAAAACCACCTGGAATATACAAGCTTTATAAAACCCAGCAAATCCCCAATTAACTGTCATTCTTCAAAAGCCTGTGCATGCAAGCTTGGGCTGAAAGAGAAGAAATTTGTCCTTAGCTTACTTACAACCAGTGTCTTTAAGGCGGTTGATTGCGTTTGAGAGAAGTCTCACACAACCCAGAAAACCAGCTCCCTGCTTTTTATGAATTTTCTTGTGATTCCACACACTGATTGTTATTGAATCCGACTTCCCAATATATCTGAAAAACGTGGAACAAACAGTACTGTCAATGGCACTTACTGAACACTTTGATGATGCATCAGAATCACCCTGGGGGGAAGAAAGATCATCAACCACCACATAAAAAATTTAACACACACTGTAATGGCAAGAGAGAGCAAGTCATCTGCAGGTAAGATGTACACTGTACTTCAATGGAAGCATGTCTCATGGAGGAGCTCACTTGAATACAAACTGCTCTAAAAGCCTGATTCTGGAAGGGGCATTCACATGAACCAACCAAACTCTGGTCAAACAGCAACACGAGCAGGCTGCGGGCTGGCCCTCAACCCCAGCTCTCAGGCAGCCACAAACATGCTCAGCCCACGCCCCAGCCCAGCCTGTCCCAAGGGGGGCAATGCTCATGGCACCCCAGCAGTGTCTGGGGGCAGGGGGAGCAGGGACAGCAGCCCCAGGGCGGGACAGGAGCCCGGAGCTCTCAGGGCTGCTCCTCCAAGCCCCAGGAACGCAGGGACCCCCAGCACCCAGCACTGTCAGGCCAAGCCATCACACACCTGCAGGTACCCGAGCCCAGGGGGCTGATTTACCCTCAGTAATGCATGTCTGGGACATACATTATACATCACAGCCACGACAGGCAGGCCACAAGGGCTTTAGCTGGGGTCCCACGTTCCCCTCCTGCCCCTGCTCACTCGGGGACTCTCTCCTTGCAGCATTCCCACGGACATGCTTGGCAAAACCTGGATCTGTGTTCACTGCCCTGGGGAAACCTGGACACTGCAGGCTGTTTTACTTCTGCTTTTTTGTTTGAAGCTTTGTTCTTCAGAGGCAATTACATTGTGAGTTCGGTTTTGTTTTCAAAACTTTCGGAGGACAGTTTCAAAACACTCAAGATAAAGCAGTGATTGCCAATACTGAATTATTATGGCTGTTTCAAGTTGAGGGAAATGAATTTGTAACTATGGCTTAGGTCCCATGGCCTTGCTTGTAGTTCTCTCTTCCCAGACCACAAATTCTGGCCTTAGTTTAGTTCCAAGTGCTTCTTTTTTGTTTGTTTTTGAATGAAAACTGATCAACCAATGTCTAAATACATCTCCCCATTGACTGTGGCTTTATTGGCTTTTAAACATCTTAATATTTTCATAAAGATAGAAATGATACTGTCAAGGTTGGCAAACCAAATAATTGAACTAACTGGCATGGCTTAAAATTCCAGCTGTGATCAGGTTAACACTTCTCCCATTTTTCCTTTTCCAAAAAGCAGAACTTGTACAACTTCTTTTTCCCACCTGCAGACAGCAACTGACCCAAGAAGTAGAGGACAGAAAAACCTCATGGTTAAAAGTAACCACTGCACATTTACACAAAAACAAAAACAAACCCAAACTTCACATTAAAAAGCCCCAAAGTTTTTTGAATACTAAACTAACTGTAGAACATAGGTCAGATTTTTGGCCTTACAACCTTGACAATGCCAATTTTGCATAAAGAAACGAGATGAAGATGGGTAATCACGTGCACAGTTGCAGTCTACAATGCTTTATGTACTTAAAATAAATTCTTATGAGAACAATTTAGGTGCACTTAAAAATAAAGACTTATCATGACCTGTCTTGAATTTTCCAGTTTTCCTTGTTGCTTTAAAAAAGTCAAAGGTATATGGTTAAACACAATTTCATAACAGAACAGTTTGAATAATATGTAGTACAGCTGAATACACAACACAATTTCCAAGGATTTCTGTAATGATCAGGGTGAGTTTCTCAGGGTTGGGATGAACAGTCACCATCCACACCAAGCAGGTGAGGACTCCACATTCTATTATAATCTACTCTTGATTTTTGCACCCAAAAACCTGGGCTGGTTCACACTTTAAAAGGAAATAAGCAAGACAAGCTGCATTTTTCCAAATAAAAATGTCTATTTTTTTAATAAAGGAAGAAAAGAAATAGTTAAGTAACATCTAGTTGGCTTTACAGCAAAATGTTTCATCTACATTTCTGCATAATTTCAGGCATAAAAACCCATGGTTGTATTTAGAGAGTGACAGTAGGACGAGTTGACATTTCCAATTCATTTGGTGGATAAGTTACATTTGTTTTACATCATCTGGCAATAAAGTTCCAACATAAAAGCCTGAGCCAGGAATTTTATTTTTTATTAAAAAAGAATGTTCCAAAAAATAAAGTGCAACAAACCAAACCAGAAACCAAAAAACACAACCCCCCCCATTTTGTTGGATGACTCTCTCTTCCTCCTCGTAATTAAAGTTCTTGGAGCTTGTATTTCTTTTTTCCCCTATATCCTATCAGCAATATCTATTCCACAGCTTCAGTACTTCAACAGAGATAATGGGATTAGTATTAATGAAGTGGAAACATAAAAATTCAATTGCATAGACATTTTGTTGACTTCCATATTTTCTGAATCTTTAAAATTAGGGCTCTGGTTAAGAACTGCATGTTCAGAAATTTTAATTTCGTTACTCTTAGCACTTCCACTTCTAAGGAGAAAAAAAAATCAAACTCACACCTTACTAGAAACTTCTGAATTATTCAAATAAATATCTAAAACATGGTGACAACTGTTATTTTGTCTACCCCTGAGGAAGGTTTGGTATCAAGGGACTTTTCACCCCCATGGCATTACATACACTTTCCCTGAAGAGTTCACCTCACTGGAGAAATGTGGAATGAAGAAAGTGGAAAAAAACATTCCTGAAAAAACACACCTCTTCCTGATCACAAGCCAGACATACTCCCTCCAGAAAGAGAGAAAAATGCAGCATCACGAGGTACGAACTCAGGTTTGGAAGCCAGGAATTCCCTATTTCTAATCCATGCTGTCACACAGACTGTTTTTACGACCTGGACGAATTACTTGGTTTGTTTCTCCATTTTCCCATTTCTGACTTTTTTTCTAATATAATCTCAGTGTTCTGCTTTGAGCTATCAGCTGCTTTCAGACTGGGGAGAAGAGGGTGTGAAGAGACAGAATGAAAAATAGCACCCCATTTTTTTTCTCTCCCATCTTCATTCACTTCCTTCCTGGCATTTCCCATCTCTGCCACAACTGAAGGGTGTTGGAGCCTCTGGGATGGTCACCAGGACCTGCCAGGGGCTGTGGCTGAGGCACGGATGGAGCAGGGATGGGGCAGGGATGGGGCAGGGACACGTGGTACTCACTGCCTGCTGCAAAGGGCATCAGCTTCATCCAACGGGGCTCAAGCCCCATGTGGAGAAGGAAAAGCAGCTGCACAGAGCTCTTTGCTGGCTCTTTAGGAGCTAATCTAGGATGGGATTGTCTAAAGCAGCACCAGGCAGAGCTGGTGCCTTCTCTCCTTGAGAAAAATCCAGGATTCTTAGCATTAACTAGACAAAATAGAGTCAGAGGATGGGGGGAGAAAAGTGATTCTGCCAGGGCAGTGCAGCAGCCTGAGGATGTGAAGGCACCAAAGAGCCCTAGAACCTGCAGTGAGGAGATTTTGGGAAGAGGACGAGTTCTCTGTGGGAGATGGGTGAGGTTCCATTAGAGAGAGATCACAAAGGAGAAGAGTCCATGCAGGAGCCTGGGGGTGAGGACTTGAGGGGCACAGAGTAAAGCTGGGACCAGAAGCAGGTTTTGGTGGAGAACAGAAGCAGGTTTTGGTGGAGATCGTGGCACAAACACCTTTCAGAGAGAAGGAGGTGATGTGACCTGCTGTGCTTGAAGGCAGAGGCTGCTGGGGACACTGGGGCAGACTGGGCAGGTCTGGCTACCGCAGGAGGGAGGAAAGGGGAAGGAAGAGAAAAAGGGGATTTAAGTTCCTGAACTGCTGGTTTAGGTAGTTTAGTTCTGAATGCAAGAAGTCTGTAAATGTGTCAAGTCTGGTTACTCAAAAGCTCTGAGGGAAGGCCTGAACAATAGGGAAAACACAAACAAGACTGAAATAAGGAAAGGGAATACATCCAGGGCAAGCATGGTGTTTTACTGACATTAAACTACATCCAGACAGCAACTATTTGGCAATTTCTTTCTGGAAAGTCTCCCAGATTCCCCCTCTCTACACACACACCCATCTAGGCTGAAGAATCCAAGCAGCTAATTCAACCACTTCCTTTTCACACTAAGATCTGAATTAAGAACCACATAAGGCAAAAGCCAACCCATTTTTGCTCATTAGAACACTGTAGAAGTCCTTTGAAAAAATTCTTATACAACAAAATATCTACTTATGCTGAATCAGGTTAGCAAGTCACAAAATTCTCTTGGAATTAGCAACTTAATTCAGACATTACTGCATTAATATATTACAACAGATCCATCTGACTCTGCCATTTGCATCTGCCATCATATGATACATGAAAAAATTATCTTAATATCTAGTGCAGATGAAAAGCTGAGACCTGACACTGAGTATATTATACAGTAAAAATTACCTTACAATAATAGCCAGGCAGTGAATTGTACCAAAGAGATTTAATCTTTTACTGCTGTTTTAAATAGGAAGTGAAGATAATGTGACTGATGTTTAAAAACAGAAATACATTTCCCTAGAGTAAGGAATAACAGGTGACACTATTAAAGGGGTTAAAATTTGGAGAGGGAAAGGAAAAAAATTTGGAGCGGGAAAAGAAGAAAATTTGTAGAGGGAAAGGATTATTTTCTAATAACAAGGCCTGACACAACACTAAATTTTACTTTGGATTAGAAATATTGGATATATTCTGTCATCAGGGGATTCAACAGCCAGAATCAAACAAAGTAGTTTTCCCTAAAGGGCAAGATTATATATTGAAAATAATACACTAATTTAACAAAATCTGTTTTTTAAGGGAACTTCTCTGACCAAGAAAAAAAACAAGCCACCACTCACAAAAAATACTTCACACAGGTCTAAATTCCTTTGGACAATCCAGCAGGAGATGCTTCAAATCTGCTCAAGCAAAACATTCTGCCAGAACCCCCTTTTTTCAATATGTTGTGGATTACAATCCCAGCCTCAGAAAGACAATACAGTATCCAGATACAACCAACTTGTCCTATAAAACAGCCTAAAAATACCTTCTCGTCATCCTTCCTTCAAAGTTATAACCAGAAAGGAATTTTTTTTGAAGATTTTACAGGTTTTTTTCCATTACTCTTGTTGCATATCAACATCCTCCCTCATTTCCCACGTCCTCTGCTTCTTTTCCAGAAGGGAATCAAATCATCACTCATGGAGCACTAAGCATCCTTTACAGCCACTCCAGAAAACTCCACTGTCCCACAGCACCTCAGACTGGCCAGCACTGGGGCAGCCAAAGAGAACCAGAGACTTCCACACTGAATTTTGACACAGAAAATCTTCCACACAGAATCTCACAGAGGAGTAAGGGCCAAACAATGCCCACCTTCCTCCTAGAGGAGAGTCCCTTCCCCAGTAGCACAAAGGTTACAGAAGGATTTGCACTCAGCCATACTGGCAGCACTTTCCACCTTCTATCCCTGGCAAGCCGTGCATTAATGCTCATTAACAGACCCACCTAACGAACAAAAAAAATCAAAGTCTGTGCTTGGTTTCAGGGATTTCTCCTTAGCTCTACTCTGATCCTTGGAGAAGACATGGAAAGACAAAGGTGTGAAACTTCCATTCTGTACAAATCAACATTTTGATAGGTTCAATACCATTAAAAAACCAAATTAACTAAGCATTCTTTCAAGAGAAAAGAGAATAATCTGCTATACATGAACTTAAAACTTGCTTTGTATCCATTTCTCTAATGAATATGAATTACAGTCTCACAAGCAGAATCTAAGCTTGAACTAGGTTTGGATAATAAAACTATAATATTATTATTTCACTAAGCTGCCACAATACTTGGTTAAGCAGAGAAGAAAATGTTCTGTATCCTGCAATAACACATTATGAACAATGACTTCAGATATTTAGTCTTGGATATTCAAGTAAGGAGTAAATCAAGACATGACTTTAAACCAGGCCTTCCATATTCTGCTGTGAGACCCATCAAGCTGCTTTTCTTCACTGGGAAAAAGAGGGACAAGAAATTGTCTGTGTACCAATACCAATTTGCTGCAGGTTTGGTGATGGCCAAAGTTAACAAAAATATGCCCAAACAGTTTCTAATAATATAGGACAGGAAATGGAGCCATGGGGAAAAAGCCAGAGATCAGAACAGGAGAATATAATGATGCAAAACAGTTCATTTATCTTCCTCATCTTTCACCCCAAGGAAAAAGATAAAGAATAAAAGACAAAGAAAATAAAGCATGCAGAGACCTACATAAAAATCAAAGCTTTAATATTGTACATTATATTGTACAGAAATATTCTATACTTTAGAAAGAGAGGAAAACCATGACATATATGTGCCATACTGATTCTACTGCTCAAAAGCACCAAAAGGTGCTCAAGTGATGATAACAATTCAGAATGAGAAGAACATTTGGGACAAAAAATGACAGAAAGGAGAGAAAATTGAACAAAAGGCACACAGAGAAAAAGATACCGTAGCACCACAACCAACAAAAATTGCATCAAGAGAAGAGCAGTTTGAGGAAAATACTGTCAATTACTTGCTTCATTTTACAGAAGTGTTAACATGCAAATACCACAATAAAACAATGCTGTAGTCCATGTAAGCATGCTGCAGACATCAGCACCAGAACAACAAGTGCAGTGTTTAATTTTTGAGGTAAAAGAGAAAGTGGAATTTTGCTACATGTACTTTTCAGTCAAACCAATAAACTCTGGGATACTTTCCAAGCCGTACATAGGACAGGATAAAGAACATCTGACATTGTCTGTGTAATTTAGAGGATTTCACTTCAAACCTTTGGTTATCACTGTTACCACCTACAGGTCATAATGCTGATTCCATTTGGGATCAAGTGTATTCTTCACAGTATCTGTAGAATGGCATTGGCCAGATCCATCCACCACAACCTTAGCAAAGGGATCAGGAAGTCCTACGAGGAAAAGAAAAAAATGCTACCAAGTGGATCAGGATGCTTTGAAGTCCTTTCAGTTACTTAATCTTTCATTTGAAGATTTATTTGCCTTTTATTTATAAATAAAACCCCTACTTAATGAATGGCAATAACATGACATATTAAGCACAAGAAATGGGTAAATTAGCAATTTATTTCACTGATATGGACTAAGAAAAAGTTGTGTAAGTCAAACACATTTGGAAAAAAAAAATCTAAACACCTTAATCTTGCTAATTGAGATTTGAGTAAATTCTCAGTATACAAAGAAGCCAAAGGCAGAGAAAACAGAGTTATATTCTCTATATGTTTAAGATCAAATCACAATTATGATTTAGGCTGATACTGGTGTAACAGAGAATTGCCTGTAACAGGTTATTCTTGTTTTTAGGATCTACTTGGTGTACTGCTGGTTTTGTGCTCCGTTTGCTGCCAGCTCAGTACCTCAGAAACACTAAACACAGATTGATCTAAACACCAAAAATCAGTGTAAAGATGGTGCTGAACTCCAGATTCAGGGGTGGAAAAGCAGCAGGAGCAGAGCAGCCCACGATCAGCAGCTCCTGCTGAACTGACACCAAGGGATGGTCCCACCACTGATGCTCCAGGTCCTGCCCTTTTCCCTCACACTCACTCATTCCTCCCCTCATGGAGTGCTGTGAGTCAGCTGCAGGAACCAAGGTGGGGAAAACATTCATCACATTTGCTGAGGTGCAGTTTTGTCCCAGCTGCATTTCAGGTGACTCAGCCAGAGTCAGGACAAGTGTCACAGAAAGCACGTGGGGACAAAGGAGTGGGACCTTGGGGTATCTGTGCCTCAGCATCACACACTGCAGATCCTGAGGGGGTTTTTCAGGCATGATCAAACTGTTAAACACCCAACAACTTGCAATCAATACAGAAATTCAGATATAAGCAATGTTTTAGAAGTATCTCAAATCACAGTCTAATTCTGGATTGTTGCCTCTTCTATTTCTTTCCAAAGCTCAGGTCTGCTCTTCCTAACTCCTCCTGCTCCCAGGTGGGAGGTGGCAGGCAGGTGATCTGTGCATGCAGGACACAGACAACAGCATTCCTTTCTGCCTTCTTCATCTACTTCTTATTACTTCTTTCAAAACATTAATAAATTTAATTAAAATATAATTTCAGAGTACGTCGGTGTCATGAGGTGGTTATTAATAATTAAGGAGCACATCTGTTTCATATGAAAAACGACTTAATAAATATATGACACTAAATTTGAAAAACATGTAATTTGCCTGAGTGCATGAATTTGTTTCCCACTCCCATAAAACCAGAGTGTGTCAGTGTTTTAATTATTATTATGATTCTTTGATGAGTGTCACCTAAGACAAAAATAGAAGCCCTGAAATAAAACATAAAAGCCTTCCGCCCCCTTACTGCAAACATCTTAATATAAAGATCATATACAAACACTGGACCATAGAACTTGCATTATACTTATTCCATCTATAAATAAATGTATAAAACTATAACAGCTACTTACGGAAAAAGTCCTTTTTCACCAAGTTTTTTGCACACAGTACTGCAAGAAGAACAAAAATACAAAATTAAGTTACTGATTGCCAACTTAAAAAAAAAAAAGTTATTTTACCTGTCCAGCTTTTCAGAAAATTGTGCTTATAATAAAATGAACATTAATGAACTGTGCTCCTTCATAATTTATACTGTCATGTGAATTAATTCCTGAAAGCTGAGCTGGAAGTGTCATCTTTTAGCTATTCACCTGTAGGCAGATTATAGTGGAAGTGAGATGGTGATGGTTTCCTCAGGCAATAGTTTCACATGGCTTTTTTTTTCCCTCTCAACTGTTTTGGCAAATGTGAGCTCACCAGAGAGGGACCTGGAGCACTCTTGGCTGGTTCACCATAATTAGTGCTGGGACACAAGCAGGGGCTTATGCTCAATTCTACAGCCCAGCAAAAGCTTCCTTGGTCATAAAAAGTAGAACATTTGGCAGCCAAGGCTTTTCTGTTATCCTGCATGGTAACAAATACAAGGTTTTACCTGAAAAGCATTTGGGTGGAGCACACTAACTTCTAAAGCCATAGTTTTGATGGTTCCAAAGATATCTTTTATTTGTAGCAGCTGATAATTGTTTCAGGCCTTTTTTTGTTTGTTTGTTTAAATTAAAAGGAAGGAACATTTGCATTTGTCAACTAAAAATACCCAGGGGAAAACAATCTCCTATGAGAATAAATTTAAATAAACAAATAAATAAATAAAAGGTCAAAGGGGACAAATTTCATATAAAGGTGCCAAGGTACACAAAGAAGACTTCTCTTCACAAATTGCACCAGTGCTCAACTACTACGCTTATCTATTATCACAGGTTTAGTAAGCAGGAAATATTAGATTCCCCTGTGAAACATTAAAATATTTACTGATAACACAAAAGGATTCTTGGGGATTGAGCAAAAGCATGAATTCCCACAGCTAGTATTAAAAAAAAAAGTGGGGGTGGGGAGTGGGAAGAGTTATTTGGTTGGAACCTGATGCTGCAAAAGATTCCTCACTATATGATTCCCTCGGATATTTTTCCTATGAGATCGACAATATTTATTACTGCCAGGAAATGCAAAGACAGAAGAGTGCATCCAATAATCACATCCCACAGGCACACCTAAAACCAAACACCATTGGTCATCCTTCCCCCCCCAGGATACCCTCCCACTGATCCTGCAAGGCTCCTGATCCCCCATTTCTGCCATTCTGGAATAAAAGCAAGCAGAGGCAATCCATGAGCATTCCCATGGAGATCTCCACAGCCAGGGCAGAGAAGCACCACCCTGGACAGTCTAAATAATGGAATTCATGTTTTCCCAATTTTTACATTCATAGAGATGCTGATTTTAATGAAGCTGCTTTCCACTGGAATTCAGCACTGTAAACTCAGGCTACAACTCTGAGTAGTTTTGGTCCTTCATAAAACACAAGGAGATGCTATCAGTGGCTACAGGGTGTCACAGAACAACTCCTTCACACTGACCTATTCTACAGGAAAGGGACATAAAAGTTCCTAGGAAAATTTCAGGACAGTAGTTTGATATCATGGGCTGCTAACAACACTGTTACCCTGAAAAACAAGTGCCTGGTTCCAGCCCTGGTGGCTGCTGGGGCTTTTTTAAAAGATGATAAAAGTAATAATTATAATTTCTCTCCATTCAAAGATATACTGGCAGTCCTAAAGCAGAGCTCCATTTAAGGGATTCTCACCCAATAATTGAATCTGAACAGTCATCAGTAATAAAATACTAATAGAGAGTCAAATGTTTCAGGTATTTGATACCCAGCATTCAAGTACATATACGAAAGAGACTATCACATCACTGCTCCACAAATCAAATAAAGTTCTTTGGATGGTGCAATAAAAAATCCACAGTTACCAAAGGCTTCCACATGCCCAACAATCTACAGTTTACTCTATCCAGAACATTGAGAAGCACCTAAAGACATCTGAAAAAAAAAGAAGTAATAGAAATACTGCTTTTATAGCTCCTTAAGGTTTTATTACACCAAGAATATCCTCAGATGAGTGATAACACAACAGACATCATCTGCCCAAGAACTCCAATAGGTTATCACTCACCAGCCACCTTTCATGTAGTGGTGAAAAGCTTCAAGTAAAATAGATGCTTATATAGATGGCAACTTTCTAAAATACCTAAAAAAAGACATAATTATTGCCACAGTTTTACCCATTACAAGTAATGGGAAGTGTCAAGTGAAGCTGAGGGCTTAAAATCCAATAGTTAAGTCAAAATTAATCTACAGCACAGCCACACAGGGTGCTCCTGAAACTGTATAATGTCCAAGACAAAAGAGGTTCAACTGTTCTTGTGAGAGAAACTGTAATGTTAACTAATTACAAACACTTCTTTTCAAAAATAAAGCAAGCCTGCCAATGCAATTTAACTGAAGTCTCATTTTTGTAAGATTGGGAGCACGCAGAGCACACAAACTGCTTCTCCAACAATTAGCCATGAGTGAACAGACTCATATTTTTGGCTCAACTTTTCCCTCTCTAGTAACCACACTTAAGGCAAGTCAGATGTCAACCCACTCTGGCTTTGTTAACAAAACAGGAGAGATGCTGAGAAAGCTTCCACTAACAACAGCCTCTCTGCCAGGTATTTCTAGGTGAAAAAGCCTAGATCCCAGGAGCATCAGCTCAACTCAAAGTGAAACAATCTTCCTCCACACACAGAGCTCTCATCTATCTCAGGACTTTTTTCGGACAAAACTTTTTTCACTGGTGGGAAAAGTACCAGAGTCTATGCTCCACTTTTCTAACCGTTTCAACACTGTATTAAAACTTGTTCTGAATATTCTGATAACCAGCTGATTAATAGTTCCTTGAGAATAAAAGCTAAGGAAGTTTGGTTTCCTATGGATTTATGTTTCATGGTTGACTGAAGGCTGAGGCTTTTCCCACTGGACAGACCCTCTCCCACGCAGGCTCTCCCGTGGTCCAGCAGCACAGGATCTGCTGCAGCTTTTGCTTCTCACTTCAGGTCACTGCCAGGGTCTCCTCTTTATCCAGGCAATGATTCTCACAAAACTCACGGGACTTAATTATCTTTGAGTCCTCTATCCTAGGCTCAATTTAAGCTACAGATTCAAAAACCAGAAAGAACCAGAGGGAGATTTCTTTCCCCTGACAAAGCCAAGTCAAAGTGCTGATGATTCTGGATCCAATGCTCATCGTTACCACATCTACACAGCCCCACCACTAATGGATCCTCTGGAGGCACAAGGGCACTGCAGAAGGTTATTTATTATTTGGATGTGCTTATTTTAAGGCACTTTTTGTTACAATTATTTTGATACAAAATGTTAAGCTATTTAAACTTGCACTGGAACTAGAATGCAAACCAATGTCAGCATATACTGAAAAAAAAACCAGAGGGGTGTGTTGTACCATAAGTGCATCATCAAATGACATTAATGGCTTCTAGCACACACGTGTAGATAAAGTATTCATTACAGAGTATCAGTGAGTCAATGGATAGCTATGTTTCTGTTTATTGCAGACTTCCTGGGTAGTCTACAGAAAGGAGAACATTAATGTTCCAATATATACGTGCCAAGACAAACAGCACATCAATTTTACATAGTATACATACATTAAATATTTTTTTATCATGCTTTATGATCTCATTCTAACATATGCTACTCAGGTCTGCTCACAGAAACATGAAAAGAGCATAATGTTATAAGCTACCCAGTCTCCTTCTATGACAGCTTTTCTACACAGTCCACAAATATTCAAAAATAGGAATTAAGTGAATCATATTTGCCAATTTCCTTTTTCTGATTTATTACTCCTGTGACTGACAAAGAATGGTTTACTGAAAAATAATTTAACTATCATAAGTAAATGCAAAGTATTTAGTATCCCCAAACCCCTGTAATCAATATGTTAGCTATTAAAATTTACAATTATAGAGGGGGTGAATAATTGGTTGAACTCACATAAAAATTGAAAGGAACTATGACTATTGAAAAGGTCAGTTTTATAGAAAGATAAATATTTCCCTCTCATTTTCTGAACTCTGTTTATTCTTTTTGCTAGTTACTGAAGAACTCTTGTTACAACTGCTGCTTACTTTGGAACCATTTTTACAGAAAAATCAAACTTTTAATGACATCAAGCTGTTGTTAGGGAAGGTATCCTATATTATACATTTCCACTGTTTTTTGTAAGTATTAAAAAGAATGTTTATTTCAGAATAATAAGTATATCAGTAACACCAAATCTCCACAGTTACAGGGAGGGAGAACATGAAGCCCATGAAGTGGAAGGGGAGCTCCAACCAGTAAGCTTGTGTTGAAAACATTTAAAAAGTGATAAAGATCTATGCGATTTCACAGAATCATCACCTCTCAGACATGAGCTCAGAGTCTTCAATGATCTATTCACCTCCAAAGGCTGGGTAACACCAGAGTGAGTGCTGAGGAAGCAACATTAGAAGGAAAGAAAGTCTTATGCAAATTCAAGGAACCCGGACATTTAAGGGCTGTGTATTCAACCCCTGTGGGTATTTCCAGTCTGTATCAAACTGTTTGTAGCCAATTTGTTCATCACATTCACCTGCAAAACAGGAACACCACTACTTTACTTCATGGGCAGGTTTTAAGTGTTACATTACCTGCGTGTTTGTATGCTCTCAGTTATCTGTTCAAATGCACCTCTTTATTTATGACAAATGACAAGGTTTAAATATGTTTGTACCCAGCAGCGTGAAGTACAAACACCTCAGGGCTACAGCTGTAGACAATCATTTTACAAATATATTAGTCTTAAAATTCCTATGTTAAAAATAATATTGCTTAAGCCATCTTAGCTAAGTAGTTTTTATATGTGTATATTTGAGACACACCAATACTATGAAAGAAAGATTAAGGAAGACAGGTAAGAAAATAAAAATAATCATGAATGTCCATGGAAATGAGCACACCCGCTGCAGGAGGAAACACATTTAATGTGTTAATCAACACTTTTAATTCTATACATGGCTCAGTAGAACCCCCCCATCCATCCATAAGAACCCACACTGTGTTAACAGACAGCCCTGAGGTTACGGGGAGGAAAGCACTCGGTCCAAAGCTAAGATTATGTTTTCTAATCTTCTGGCTTTCCACGTGTCATCACCACAGAAGAACAAGTTCAGCCTTCTGAATCCAACCAACAGTTTGAACATTATCATTCCTGTTGGTTTTTTCTTTCCCCGAGGGTTTTTCTCCCAGAAAAAGCACTTGTTCAAGAATATATGTAACACACGGCAGAGTGACAGGCTGCCTATCAATTTTTACCACAACGGCTCATTTTGAAGACAAGTCTTTCTTCCCTTACAGAAACACCATCTTTTACTGAAAGCCATTAGCGTTGGGTTTTGTGATCAGATCCCAGTTGTTTGCATGTTCTACGCGGGGCAATACAATCACCGAAATAAGTCCCAGCTGTAGAAACACAATGCTATGCTGTTGCTAATGTGTGTTGTACTGATAATGAATGGTCGTCTATGCTTTAATCTGAATAAAGCTCCCAACTGCTCTGCCTCTCCTTGCCAAAAATTCCCCTTCCTCCTCCAGACTGTGGTTGCATTCCAATTACACTGCTGATTGGAATGAGCCTGCTTGGGGGAGGGAGAGGGAGGAAGGCAAATGAAGCCACACTCACGCCCCTCCTCGCCTTCACAGCTGCCCCTGGGACCCAGAAATTGCTCGGCTGTTTGAACCTAAGCCTGACATAATGTACTTTTCTCCACAATGTACAAAACTCTTTGCAAATTCACTTATTTCTTTGAGAAAAGCCATTTGTGACAGGCAAACAGCACACGGTGCACAGGTTCCAAAAGGATGGCTCAATACTTTAAACATTTTTAAACAAATTCCTACTGGTTTCTTCCATTGTTGGCATGCTTACTAGAAACTTATATTTTTCTGCTTGCATTCCCTCCTTGAATTCCCACATGGGAAAATATAAAACAGGAGGTCTTCAACTATTTATTGAACAAAGAGCTGTAAATAACGCCATATGGATTTTGCAAATACAGCTGTTGAGGTAATAACTTCCTCAATTAAGGTTTTGAAATAAAATTGTTTACCCCAACTATTCACATGAAGTTTTATTTTACAGTTAATTTCTCTGAGGAATTTTTTTAATGTTCCATTTCTTTTGAAAGGTGCTTTTTCTGCAGATGAATGTGACAGAGCATGATCGTAAAACTGAGAGTTTACTTTTGCTTAATGAAATTCCTGCATTTTTGAAGATTACTATCGATTGCTGTCAAGAAGGGACATACAAAGGCAGGTAAATCTAGCAAATCCTGTATTTTACAGGTGCACAGGGGTTTGGAGTAAAGATCTTGCAGGAGGAAATGGGTCAGAACACAGCAGCTGACCATGATCCCGAGCAGGATCGGTGCTGGAAGGTTTCAGCTTGCACCCAACAGTACCGGAGCCTGCAGCTGTTCCTCCCTCAAAGCAGCTTCAGCAGCACAGGGATACAAGGTAGAGCAGGAAGCTGAACTGGCTTAACAGAAAATTAACCTTCTGGGGAGAAGGATTAGTTCACCGTTGGCTCCTAGAGCTGCAGAGACTTACCCTGCAGTCACGCCATCTGCAAAGCTGCGCCAAAGGAAGCGGCAGAAGCACACGGCCGCAGAGCAGGGAGGATCAGCCGAGCTGCCCTTCCTGCAGTTGTGCTGGAGAAGTGTACCCCATAAAACAAAATGCTCCCCCAATTGTTTTCATTTTAATGCAAACATAGTTTTTCCTCCTGTTGGTTTTGCAGCTCCAGAAATTTATTTTAGTAAAAAATTAAGTTAAAAGCAGATTTTGCCACCAGCATACCAACATAACCAGTTAACACCCTTCAGGTTTTTAGAGACACAATCTTGTCCTTAAACATTCAGCTTTTCCACTTCCCAAAGCATACTCAAAAATGCAGAACTAAAACACAAAAAAGCACTTCTCTTGCAAGTACACACACAATTACTTCCAGGCTGCTCTGTTTTACTTACGGACAGCTGTTCCTTCTGGGTCTCACAAAGCAACAGAAATTCAGAATAACCCAATGAGCTCTAAGCTAGAGTCAGTACAAAACACGTTCACACACAGAGAATGGTAGGACCATTATTTTCCCCAATACTTTACTGTAAAATTCAACATCACCCAAATGAACACTCCAAACTCCACCCTCTGCAGGGCCCATGGAGGCAGCACACGGAGCTGCAGGTGCCATATGCCAGCACTTGGAAGCCCAGTTCAGCCAAGGACACTGGACAGGCTGAAGCTGATTTCAGACACACTCTGCTCAGTGAGATCCAAGGCAATCACTCTCCCCCACCCCTGGATCCCTGGCAGCCAGGTACACCCCAAACACCATCACTGGGCTGCTTCACCTGGGTATCTTTTCCTGATGTGGATTAGGAGCTGCATCACACGGTTCCTTCTGCTCCTGATGGGAGCCTGGGAAGGGATGGTGACATCTTCACCAGGCACAGCTGCCTCACAGCACACCTACAGCTTTTACTGGTAGGAAATCATTTTCTAATTCTCTTATAGACTTATAAACCTTGTTTAAATTGAATGCAAACTTAGATTCATGTACAAATTCTAATTCTTACTAAGAATAAGCATTAGAACAATTCAAAAGTACTCATGGATTTTTGAAGTGCTATTTAATACTAACACGTCGGGTTGCAGAAAAATATTCTGAGTGACATATAAAAGCATCACTGCTAGACTGATGTTCAAACACAAGGTAGACAGCTTTAAAATAAACTCAGTTAAAATGTGCATTAGTATAAACATAGTACTAGAAAAGCACTTCTAGCAAGAATTTCCTTTACTAATTGTTACAATTCTAAACTTTCCCACAGACACATTTCTGTAAGTTCAACACAAGCCAGATGCTAAATCCTTATTATACTACATGTAAAGCGAAACCCATTTCCAAGGATCACATACATTATAAGCACTGTCAGTTAGAAACCTGTGTCTCAACAAATCAGAATTTTTCCTGTGGGACTAAACAAACCCACAATAACCTGCAATACGCATATCTGAAGTGACAAATGCTCTAATAATGCAATATAATTTAAACTACTGCAAAAGATGCCAGAACCTAACACAAAACCAGTCCATTTTCTATTCAACAGATTCACTCTAAGTTCTCCACAGCAGGCTGGGCTGTGACTAGATTTAGAATTCTACACCCATATAACCTGCACATAGTGTAAGTCATGGAGTTTAAAATTCCAAATGAAAACATCACACATTTATCAGAGAGAACAAAGATGCAATGCATCACTGGATAGAAACAGTTAAGCCAATAAATCATTCATCTCATGCAATAATAAAATTCTGGGAGAGAGTCTCCAAGGCTATTTTAAATTCCCGTAAGGGAAGGACGACACGACAGCGACTCCAGACTCCAGCAGTCTGTGCAGGGACGGCTGAGTGGCTCGTGGCCACGGCCAGATGGAGCCTGCCCAGATTTGCCGTGTTTAGACTCCTGTTTTTACATCACGATGTCTACTTCACAGCATTGTTTCACTGTAAACAAAAGGCTTCCTTTTCCACTTCTCCTCCCTTACTCCACTCCAAGCCAAAAGTAAAACAAAATACAAAACCCCCCAGACCATTGAATTCCTCCTTGGAGCAGCTCATGCATTCACGTTTCCCAGATTCATTCAGCAATGGGCTCGCTGCCACACACGTCACCCACCCTATTCATGTGTCCCGTTTATTTGACATGCCTCTCAAGAGGTGAAGGAAAGAAATTATGCTGCCACTTCTGCAATGAAGATAGCAGCCCTCCCCAGGCACTGCAAACCCTACCAGGAAGGTTTACAAGTCTCTTTCATGGAGATTTTCTTTAATTCAAGTGAAGTTGAGTAAGCAGCTGAAAAAAAAGTTGGGTTTGGTTTGGGTTTTTTTTTTTTCTGCTATATACTAAATGGGTAAATTAAAGCTGAGTGATACAAAATAAACCATGCTCATCAGGGCTCTGTGTAAATTATAGCTTCAGCCACAGCTCAGGGAGAAAGAAGCAGAAGTAACATGTGGGAAACTTAAAGAAAACAAAGGCTACTGGGAATATCTGCATTTCCTGGTTCAGTGTGGATGGAGCCTCTCAGACCAGCCAGGATGTTTCTAATGCACAACTTTCATACACCATAAATTCCATTTCTTTTCTCCACCCTCCTCCAAAATGTCCTAACCATCCCATTTCACCCATTTTTCAACATCTGAAAAACCAAGGACTGCTGTACCACGGAGCTGTTGGACAGACACCACTTACAGAGACTCCAAACTGTGCTGTCACCTGGGGTGGGGGGAACAACACAGCTTTAAATTAACAGCCATTAGAATACTTCAAATGAAAAAGTCAGCAAAGATCAATTTTCAGACCAATTTCAAAGTTATTCCTTGTTTCTTATACTGATGACAAGTATAAAATTGTACTTCAGTAAACAAAATCAGGGTAGGAAACAGAATTCCATTAAAAAGATGAAAGAATCCTGCAACTTTGCTGTTACATTTGCTGCAACAGTCTCAATTATTTCTTACCCTTCTGCAATATTAAAAAATAGTCCATAAAAAAAAACTTTAGAGTAACATTGCCAATATTAACTAATCTCAAACTGCAGAGGTGGTTTTTATATCCAAGTGTGACTGAAGCAAACTCTAATTCAATTTTCCAAGAAACAGTGGAATAAAATAGTTTTTAAGAGCTCAGGCAAAGAAAAGGGGGTCACTCTTATCTCAAACTCTTACAATTATGCTAAAAATCTTACCTGAGTCCTTAAAGACTTCTTTACAATCCCAGCAGTTAGATTTTAACCAAAGCATAAGCAATTAATCCAAAATTATCAACTTGTAAAATACTTAAGGGACCACAGGATCCTTCCTCTGATGGGTAAATAAAAAAAAGTAACATAGAAATTCACCCATCTATTTCTCAGTTTGTTTTGATAGGAACAGGAGTGGGGGGGGAAAAGTTAACAGGAGAAATAAATGATAGCTCTGCCTGATGTATTTGATGCACCTCTGCAAACGTGCTGGGGACAAACCTGGCACAAGGTGCAGAGCCCTTGGATTTGTTTCACTGCAGTAAAACTCTCCACCCTCTGAATGAGCTGTAGTAGAGGCAACAACAAAAGAAATTCATGATCTAATTACCAACCGGACAAAAATGCCCTGAATTTTCAAAAGGGCTCAGACAAGAGGCACCTGCAGCTCAGTCAGACTCCTGGGTGTCAGGATTGTGGATCCCAGCAGCGTTCCAGGCTGTGCTGTCAGTGCTCTCAGGACATGGCCACACTGTGGGATTTCAACAGGAAGTCTCAAAACTCTGTCTCTGCTGCACACATGATCCTTGGGGAACACCACTACTGCTGGCGCTTTTCTGGGAACAGGAGAAAGGAAAAGAACCAGGGGAAAAAAAAAAAAAAAAGACCCCAAAACCACAGACATAATTTACCCCTCATGGCACTCCAGCAAAATGCTGTACATATTGATTTTATCAGTACTACCAAAAGGATTGTCATATGCTTTTTAAGAAATAATTCCTAACTCATGAGAAAAGCTCAGGCAACAAGGGAGGAAAAAAAGAATTCTGGCATTTCAAATATATATTTAAGTATTTACAAAAAATAATCCTCTAATAAGTAAAACACTGTTAAAGAGTTCAAGAGGGTCATGATTTTGATACTATCACTAGCAAAAATTATTAATTAAGCATCTGGCCTTAATCTAAACTCCTAGTTCAGCACAATTTTGCTTTATTACTACACCTGAGGTACTGACATGATGTACTGATATTATATGGGGCAATACAGATGAGTAATGTACTCTTATATCCTCCTGCATTATCATCAATATCCACAACTTCAGACATTCTGTCTCCTTGATAATATGTGGATCCTGCCTCTTTCTTATTTAGTATAGTTGAAATATTCAAGCACAATATCCCTATATTCACTCTTTTTTGGAAAATTGGTTTAAGTGGAATGCTTTCAACTCTGGAAGTTGCCTCTCTCTCTCTGGATCTTAACAGTTTGGCTTCTGCCAAAAATAAAATGGTCAGCAGGAAGGTATATGGACTATAAACACACACTCTTTTACCTGGTCATGCCTCTGATGATGGAATTCTGTCTGTACCTGCAGAAATCATCTAAATCAGGAAAACTCCAGCTGCTTAAAGGCAGCACAGATGGAAAACCAGGACAATGTCACCATTCAAACTCTGTGTACCTCAGTCCAGTCTTATCCCCCATCACACACCCATGAAGCCTCATCTCCAGGGGATTATTACATCATTAGCCTATACCATTTATAAACTGATTAAGTTATTGCAATCCTTCAATAGGGACAGATTCAGTTTGGTTTCTCTGTTTAAACAAATGTGTCCTACGGAACAAATCCAAACAGTTTAAGAAGCTGCCACTGTTGAAGAGAGATGAACTTATAGGAAAGCTTTGGTTTTACACAAGTTGCTTAAATTATTTAGTCAAATCAGTACAATTTACATAGTATTGTAAGAAATAATATAAAAGGGAATTTAAAGAAACAGAACACCAAGATATTCAGATGAAATAGCTCACCAATACACAGAAATAAAGGATCTTGCCCAAAAACTATTGCCATGCCATTTAAACTACAACATCACAAATCTTTTGGGAAGAGCACTAATTGAGTGCTATCCCAGGACACCCAAATATAATTATTTGCTAAACAAATTCATTAACTTCCCAAGAACAATGTTATTTCCTCTCACAACTATCTTTTGACATCTCAATTATTTAATACTAAACACCTTCCAATGACCTAATTCCTTTAGTTTCTCTATCATTTATGTATCTTAGAGCCAATATAACAATTTATACTAAAATAAGACCAGAGAGATGCTAAAACTCTGATCATTTACATGGAGACAAAGAAGGCACAGGCTTTTACCCTTTTACATTGCTTCATCCAGATTTGTAAACTGTACCTCCTTTCTGCATTTACTAAATTTAAGAATTCACAAATATATTTCCTGTTCATCTTTCAGCTTTGGAAACTATGAATGGCACTTGGTTAATGTTAAAGTGATGCAAGTTTTTAAAATACTAAAAATCAAAATGCAGTGAGCGCCCTGGAATCGGCATCCTATATTAAACTATATCTCCAGCTAATCATGTGTTTTCACTAAATAGAAACAAATAAACTACATTAAGTCAGTTCAGGGAGCTGTGCCTGCACTCCTGGATGTAACTGTGCTCACTAAAAGGTGCTGGTGCAGAAGGGTCACAGGACAGGAGTGCTTTTTAGGGCGCACACAAACATTTTATCATTTAGCTAAAAATCAAAAATACCTGAAGACATTCAAACTTACAAAAGAGAGATTGGAATAAACAAACGAATCTCACAGATTTTGCTCCTAAATACAGACTGTTCTTCAGGAGACAATAAAAACCACGGGATTGGAGAAGATAAAGTGTTAATCGCATATTTGGTGGTTTATGAGCCAAAGCAGTCTGAGGTTTAAACTGCTTCTGCTCAGTGCTCATCCCATTCAGAGACGATGAATCATTTCCCATTTGGCAGCACTTCTGCCTACAAGGCTTGTCTTCTGTGAGATTTCTCCTGTAGCCTTGTAATAGATTTGCTAATTTAGTACACCTGACTTTGAGCAAAAGCTATTGTTGCCAGCTGTCAGACTAGACCTCGTCCTGTTTATCAGACACATCTCCACCAGCCCGGCCTGCCCCAGTCACAGAAACACAACACTCCTCACTAATCCCAGGGCAGTAAATTACTTTCTAATATCCTTGTTTTTCTTACTCTGCCAAAATACCAACACATCACAGATTTAAAGCAACAGCAAAATCAATTTATCTTCGGCAGCTGGGCTCATAGCAGTTTATCCAATAACCACATTTTTTAAAGTAATTTTTACTGTTCTAGTCATTCTGTCCATGAATTTCTGAGTTCCAGCAGTAGAGGTCTGACTGTTTTAAACAAAGGTAATATAAGCTCACAGGGAGTGAATTTTAGTTTTTTAGGCAGACTTCCACAGCTCTTTGAAAGATAAATCAGAGCAAAACAAAGTATTAAGCGGCTTACACATACTAAAACATTTCCTCATTTTCCCCACAGCTTTGTGCATGCAAAAGAAACTGCATTACTTGCTGTTTATAAATATTTGTGTGGACAGAAGCTCAGGGTAGGGGCAACAGAGGAAATACAGGGAGAGTTGGGTGGGTTTCGTTGTTTTGGGGGTTTTTTGTGCTTTAGTGTTTTGTTGTTCTTGATTTTTTTTTAACCTCCCTATAGTGAATCTGGGAAACATTTGAAAAAACAATTTGTGTATGATATTTTTACGCCTAAACAAAATCTACCAGAATTTAATCCTTTACATTCCAGATTATGTATATCAGTTATAAAAATACAAAAAAAAATAGACCTGCTCTTTACAGGTTTCATACAGTGTTCACAGAAACAGATGTCCAGATATTAGATGCTCTTTTGGTACTCTTACTCTTCTAAATGTTTTAAACCTCACTATAATCAGCAAAAATATGAGAATGCACATTCAGCCAACAAGAAATATGGAGTATTGACATTCCTCTCTTGCATTCTCAAGGGGCTGTGGAGCCACTTACTCATCTCTATCATTCAAATCTGGCTGCTGAATTCATGCTGAATTCAGGCAAGGAAATGCACCTGGACTCTTCCACCTGGGACTGATTTGAAAGGCCAGACAGAAACTGTGATTCAACACACAAAGACCATTTACCATGAGCAATTTCCACACCACCCTGTGGTTACCTTCTGCTACACCTGTTACCAAAATTAAATGCCATTGTATTTGCCTTGTAGCACAGCAGAGGATCCCCTCTGACCCTTTCCCTCCTGACAAAATCCATCCAACGCTCCACTGCAAACACCCTGCCCTTGCAAAGGGAACACAGGTCTGGGAGCTCAGCACCTGCTCTTCCAGCTGGGATAGAGGAGAGAAACCTGGGAAAGAGAACAAAATCTTGGGATTTTAGGAAATGGAGGTGAAGTCAGAGCAAACAATAGACTCAAGAAGCATAATTACTTCATTGCCTTGCCAACAGCAATTACTTCATTGCCTTGCTACACAGCCAGTCTTAGCCCCATGTAAAGCTGATGTCCTTGCAAGTCAAAAAACCTGTGTATGTGTGTGTATATATATATATATATATATAGTTTCACAAGGTTTTTCTTTGTAATATTTGAAATGATGAATCAGATACTGTATTTCAAGTATTATTCATCTGTACAACTTAAGCTAGCCCTGAGGAACCATTAAAGAAAAAGATTTGCCAGGAAAAAAGAACCTAGAATATATGATTCATTCATTTCTGAAACAATAAAATGGTTCACTATAACAAAAATAACTATATTGTAAATACTTCAATTAAAATGTAAAAAAAACCCTAGCCAAATACAATGAAGAAAGCACCCCCTCAGAATAAAAACAAACCACTGAATGTGCATATGTGTGCAAATAACAAAACACCTTGCTGGGAAAAAGTAATTTTATGAAATGCAGTTAACACTGTATCTGAGGGAAATTATATTCTATTTTTTAGGGATTTCATAGTCTTAGAACAACAAAGACACACCTCAACTCTCAAACTTAACTATTCTTCTATGAAGCTGATAAATAGATATTTATTTCAGCACAAAGTGATGCATATAGTGTATGCCTAAAAACCAAACAGGTCCTGAACATCCCCCTGGGAAGCAGACAAGGCTATCACTGACCTTTAATCAAGATAAAAGGGATCAGCTGAAAAAAATCATGCATTTAATAACTTTATAATTGTCCAAAGCTCAAAGAGCTGTGAAAATGAGCAGTTATTGGAAAAGTCCCATGGGAACAGTGTCAAACATTGGGGGAAGAGAGAAGCACTGTTATGCACCAACAAATAACTGTAAAATATGAAAACAGTCTGAGAACTTCACTTTTCCTCATAGTTAGACAATATTAAGTTTACTTAAAATGAAACCTTGCAGTTTCACATTTTATCAGTTTATTCATTTTTAGTTTTCTAAAAAAAAAAAATCATCCATCTGAATGCACCTGTAACTTCTCCTCACTGTGTCTACACAGACCTCTACAGGAAATTTCATATTGTACATCTGCCTGTCTCTTGCTGGAGATACACCTGCCCAGTACAGGTCATTTCTGCTTTGTTTCTTCACTGGTCCAACTCTTTTGCAGGCTCCTCTGTGAGTGTTTCATACACACAGAGAGTGAAGATCAAAGTGTTTCACAACACTGGCAACCCAGTGTAAACAGAGCACAGTGTACCAAATCTACCCCCTGACACTGGAAGATGCTCTGGTGCAAATCCAGTGGGGATAAACTGTAAAATTAAAGGCCTGCCCTTTTCTGTAGAGAAATATTCATAAAGAATGCAAGATCCATCACAGTGTACAAATGATGACTGCCAGAGCTCAAAGCTTTCTCTGTCTGCTTGATATTTAACATATTAACATTGACTCTAACTAAAGAAGCTCAAATCTTTCATGCAATGAATTCATCAACAGCAGATAACACATCTCTGAAAACTTGCAACTTCTGGAGTTGCATTAATTGTAACTCCAAAACTTTTGTGAAAATACAGCATGTAAATGAGCCGAGGAAACTTAAAAACTACATGATTAAATCATAATTAACAGCAAGTTTTCTGACCCTTTTAAAGTAAGAAAATATTAACATTAATGAAGTGACCAAGATATTCTTAGAATCAAGGGTCTTTTAAAAAAAGCTTCTCAGGTTTGCTAAAAGCTGAAGAATTCCTTTTGTTCTACACATAAGGAGTAACCCTGATCTTATCTGCAAGCCTTTTTAGAATTATGTTCTGCATCACGGCCCTTAAAAGCCAGCCCTTAATTCCTTATTTCTTCTACACAGTATCAAGGTGATGAACATGTGAAGCAAAGGAACAGATGGGAGAAATTTTGGAGTGGGTGTTTTTTCCTGTTTGTTTTTAAACTTCTGGCCTCTTTCCAACTGTAACTCACATTCTTTGCATGTTATGCATCTTGAGCTGTTATAAAGCCCCTCTGCTGTAGATGACTCCTTCTTCCCAATAAAACAAATCACCAACAGAACATCACATGTGCAGCAACAGCATTCCCAGGTTACAAAGCCAAGCGTTGAAAGGTCTGGAACAGGAGACTCTAGGCTGCCTCTGTGACCCTGTGTCACGTACAGAGCTGCATCACCAGAGCCCAGGTACCAACAGATCCCCAGTGCCTTGTCCTGCCAAAATCAGACTCCACTGTTTCCCTAGACAGCTCCTTGTTCCAGGTCATTCCCTTCTCCTCCACCCTCATCAGCTTTTGTGCCCTGTGCATTCCAGGTAGTGCCTCTCTTCACACCAGAGCTCAGCAGAGCTCAGCTCCTCACTAAACCCACACCAAGCCTTACCTGGCTGATACAGCCACACCTGCCTATTACCGTGCCCCTGTTTGACAGCACCTCTGCCCCAGAATAAAGGATTCACAAGTACAAAGCTTTTCTAGATGATGTGCAATGTATTTTTAATCCTTTTTGAAACCCATTGAAGTTTAGCAGAATCTTCCCAAAATAAATTTGGTCTGATTTAGCTCCTCAGCATGAAAAATGTCCGCGTTAGCCGGCTGCTAACAGCACTGAGCTGCCTGATAATGGGAAGCGCTAACTGGAGCTGGCATTATTAGTTCCAGCTTGGTATTCCAAGTTCAGCCAGAGTCATAAATTCCACTGATGGCAAGTAAAAGGCCAAGATGTTCAGACAGACAAAGCAATTCCATGTTCAAATGACACAAAGTAGAAGCAAGTGCGAGCCCCAGAGCTCCCAGTCCCCATAGTGCTGAAGGGACAAGGAACAATCCAAGGTCCAGGGTGACCAGGGACAATTTTCCTGTGCATTTACTGCCACTCCACTGCAGTGACACAGGGTGGGAGCAGGACAAGTGCATCTCCAGGCATGGACCACACTGCAAAGAACTGTTGAAATGTGGAGAGTGAGGATCCTAAACTCCAATAAACTTATGAAAAATATAAAGCTTTTGAATGGGTCCAAAGTCCTACCCAGTGTAGACGAAGTTACATTATGCTGATACACAGGAAATAGCTGACTGATTCTACAGGATGAACAATTCACCAGAGGAAAGGAACTTTCAAGAAAAATGATAAATATTGTAATGAGGAAATCCGAGGCACGTATTCACAATGCCACATTCACATCTCACAAATTAACAAAAATTTCTTCATGATTCCCTGGCCACAGAACCAATAGAGACACAGACAATTATAAATATATAGGACCTTCCCCCAGGCAGAATAACCACTTGCTGTTTGGGAGGGGAACCAAGAACTATCTTTACTGTCTATCCTTGTAGATGGGACTACAGAACTTTTAATCTCCTTTTACTTCCCTCATAACAGCTACTGAGAGAACACTGTGAACTGTGGGAACAGCTTGAAGAAGGGAGAGAAGACTTCACAAATATTTTATGACAAGCCAGGCACGACGCATGTACTACTGAAAACTACTCTAAGTCATTTTTTCCTTAAAGGCCTTCTCTTTTCCTGCTGCAGAAGAAAGCAGAAGCCAACATTTTAAATCATCTTTCAACCCAGTTCTTAAGAAGAAATCCCAGACATGAAGGATGTTCACAAAACGGCCACAGTGTTACACGACAGCACAACTTCAGGATAAATCTTGCCTCCCTCACATTAGTACAATCACAAAGATTTAAACCCTTTAACTTTTAAACAAAAAGCTGATATCCAACTATTTGAGGCAAACTGGAATTACTGCACAGCACCTCAGATTTGCAGACAGCATTTGCTTCTCTAAGAAAGCAGGGACATTTCCCCTGTGCAGTAGCATTAATAAGCTTGAATAGAGAACAACAGCATTTTTCCCCATTCCAACATACTTGACCAAGAGTTTGTTGTAACTGTGCGTGATATATCTATCTATCTATATATATCTCACATATATATATTTGAATATTCTATTCACCAACATCCTGTGCTTCACCAAGCATCCAGAATTGCTAGTTAGGCATTTAGAAATGCCACATATAAAACTCACTAGAAATTATGAAAGATGGCACAAAATTTTTTTATCATTCTTCACAAGCTTCAATTAACAAGAACCTTCTGCAAGATCAGTATAAAATATTTTTGACCTTTCTACTACAATCCTCTAAATAAAAGCCCTAGAAAATTTCTGCTTTATCATGCATTATGCCCTTCTTGATGCCTGGGCAATTTATGTCATACACTGTGCACTCAGGCTTAAAGAAGGCAGTCATTTTTAATTGGTGCTGCTGAGCAAGTGCTCTCCACAAGATGTGAGGATGGGGTCCTTCACATCTATTTAAATTAAGTACTTAGCAAGGAGTATTTTGTGTCTTTTAAAATATATGTATTTGTATTATCATATTATATCATATATTTTTAATATATATTATATTACTATATTTGTATTATCAGGCTGAAGAGAAATGCTCAGTATCTTCAGGTTTCCACACTGACAGTACAATCACTGAATCATTACAGCCTGGCTCAGTGCTGTACTCAGCAACACGACCTGTACAATTCTTTACATTTTAGCCCAAGCACAGGAACCCACATTTGTTTTCTGCTTCCACTATAAAGTGACACAAAACCTGGGAAACACCAGCTCTGTCCTGTGAAGTTTCTTATATCACACCTAATGCCACCCTTTGGAAATGAAGACAGAAGAAGTTACTTTGCTGCTAAACAAAAAAGAGGACACCTAAATATTACTACAACTAAGCACAAGGCTTTTACTCATCTAGTCCTGCACACAGTCTTCTATACAGAGCTATAAACCATTTTATAATCCATCAGGGAAAATAATGCGAAGAACTTCTTCTCTGAAAATAAATATTAATAGCCATTATAAATAAATAATTTCAGAACAAGGTGAATATTTTCTGTTAAGAGTTGAATTGAAGAACTATTTGCCATAAAGATACATAAATGCTTGGTACAATTCATGCCATGAATTTCTAATCCCAGGCAGTTAAGCATGAATGTAATTCTATGAATTTTATTCAGACATGTTTAGACATTTTAGTTTTATTCAGACATGTTTAGTTTAGTTTGACATCTGGATGCACAACTCAGCATCCTTTGCATGCTTAAGGATTTTTATTTTAATTTTTTTTAACCTGCCATGTCCATAAACATCTAACCCAGATACATTTTTCCTCCCCCACCAGTAATAAAATTAATTTTAGAACATTTTATGCATAAAAAATACCTGCATTTACTAGATTGCCTTTTACTAAAATTAACAACAAATTACTAAGTACACTCCATCTCCTTTCCTCGTGTCCTACAATATGCACAAAGCAGGAGCTTTACCATATATAACTTCAGAAGTGTACAGCCTGGTCTTTGTCTTAGGAAGAAATCTTCAAGCTGACCCAAGTTCAGAAAATGCCTCTAAGTATTACCAACACAGATTCCACCTCCAATTAAATACAAGCACAACTGCATCTATAATTCAATTTACGTATGCATCTATATACAAACTCCAAACCAAATGGTTAGCATGTTAAAAAGAAGCATCATGACAGATACAATTAGTTATTACTCCATTTAACTCCATCAGTAATGTTAAAATCTGGGTCAAGGCAGAATGAAAATGCCACCAAGAGCCTGCTGGTCTTTAAACCTGCCTGAAGCCACCACTCATTTATACATCAACCCACCACAGCCCTCTACACCCAGAGAAAAAGGGGGATGACAAAAGATGGATTTTAATGTGGATATATTCCTCAGCTCACCCCATGTGACAGCACAGGATGGAGCAGAGGGACATGTGCATTCCAAAAATTGGTGCTGTGGGTTGGAAAGCTTTACTATGGCATTGTCACTCTGATGTTTGTGGCAAGATGGCATCACACACACTGACTGAAGCATGAATGGCACAATCTGGGTACACAGCTCTACTGTGACCTGTGAATTACATAGCCTGGACATTCTCTGCATATCTGAAACAACTCCAATGAATTGGTTACAGAAAGGAAGCATTGAAGCCGTTCCACTGACAATCCCACAGCCATGGAGTGACTCTCCCTTTGTCCAAGAAAACAAGCCTTGTAACTTGGGTTAAACACGCCCTGCCCAAGAGTCATTCCACAAAATTACCAACAGGATACAGCCACACAAACTCACATACTGCTACTTTTTCTTTCACTTTCAGAATTTTGAAATGTGAGTAACACTTCATCAAAAGCAGTATGTGTTACTCACTTCAGGGGATGTCAGCCCTCCCGGTCTGATCTGCCTGAGCAATAGCAAGAAAAAGTGTTTTGAAGTGGAAAAAAAGCAACTCCCAAGAGTCCGCAGGATGCTAAAATACAGCTGATAGTGCAACACAAATATGGTATATGACTGATAACTGAACACAAATCAACCCAATTGCAGAGTCTCAGAAGGCCCAAAACAGAACCATCTTTTCTGTGGATTTAAACTCAAAAGAAACCATGTTCATGGGCAGAAAGTCAAAACATAGTGGATCTAAATCCCAGCTTTACTTGGTTTATCCTTTTTATGATCTTCAGCTTGTCTATTCTCCATCCTGTATCAGTCTCCCCCTTAAACTCAGATGATAATGCTTAGCCAGTTTTGTCCTGAGCTTTGTTATCAACAGACAAAGACTTCTTTAAAGTTACAAGCAATCTTTCTATGCTTTCATTGGAAGTTCTTAAAGATGAAGTAGCAAGAAAAAGTCAACAATTTGCTTCCTTGAATATATTACTGACCAATGTCCCTCAAGACTGTGATCCTCTTCCCCAAACAGGACCATGCTTTGCTGGCAGCAGCCACCCACAGCAGCTCCTTCTGCATGCACTGCACACATCACTGAGGTGAATCTTTCCAGCTCTCAGGAGTCACTGGAATGATCAAGCCCTGCACGTGTGATGAGCATTTACATTTTATACATTAAAGCAAGCACGTAACAGCCCGTGCAGTAATGCACTCGTGCCACTCAGGGAAGTCAGAAGCCAGCTCATGTCATTGCTGTGAGGAGAGCAGGGAAGACACCCAAAGAAATCATCCACCCTTTTTTAAAGGCTGCAAAAAATGGCCCTGTGGTGAGATGTCATTCTAAGTAAGATGGCAAAGCAATGAAGCACTTCAAAGGCCATGAGATAAACCAGAACAAAACATTAAAAGCTGTCTTCTTTCAGGGATCTACCCATTCACCTTACAGACACAAAGACAAAATGTTTTCATCTGGGGCCTGATCAAATTTTTCAGTGTGATTAACAAAGAAAACAGAATATAATTTGTCACCACTAGATGAGTTTCTCAGCTTTGCTCAGCTCCACAGACAGATATCATAGGAGAGTGTAAACTCCTTACACTTCACTGAAAACTACAATTTTAAACATTACTTGCTAATATTCCACACCCAGGATTTCTTTTATTGTTTTTTCCTGGCAATAGCTTTAATTTTTTTAAACATTACCATCAGGAGTGCCTGTAGATTTCCCATATGCCTCCCATATATGCCCCATATGTTACCTACACATGTAAATCCCCTACTAGCTTCTATGTGATGCTCTCCTGATTATACAGCCACAGGTGAATAGTGGGGGTTTTTTAACTGAATTTCAATCTTTTAATTGAAGCTCCCATGTAACTGTTTTCCTACTACAATTTCCTCCCCCAAATCCTTTCTGCTCTTTGTTTTCCTTGCCATGATACCCCATTATGTACTCTTGAACACAGATTTTATACCCAGATGAATAAAACTTTGTCATACAAGCTGAACTTAAAGAAACAAACAGCTGAAACTGCTCCATACAGCTGCTCAGCTGTTTATTACAATTCTTTGGCATCTGTATGATCCACAACTGATTTATATGTATATAAATATCTATAACAATACACTGTGTATAGAAGAAAGCATATATTTACACACACACTTCATACTTTGCTGAAAATATTGAGGCCCAAGCAGCCATCAGTCCCTGTACATCTGATTAAACATGTATCTATTGACTTTGTTATGACTGCACCAGTTTAATCCACCTACTATGTAATTTATTGATTCGGATTTCTTAATGACACATGGCTTACAAAAACTAGTACTTAAGTCAAATATACCCTACATGAAGGAACCCCATTGTTTTATTGTCGACCAAAGCCTATCTAAGTACAGGCTGCTGGTAGGAGAGGCAATCCTGCCCTCTTTGCAGCTTCTTCTCTGCATCCCTCTTCTCCAATACAAAAAAACCATTTCTTTTTCCTGGTAGGATTAGCTTTCAGCTCATCCCATAGCTACACAGTTGCTGGAGTCAACACAAGGGAGGGCCCAGAAAGTGAAGCCAGGGACTACAAAGAGAAAAAAGAAACAGTATTCAGATTTTAAACTGACCTAAAATGGCACTACAATTTCAGTCAGCTATAAAACCACTGCCTTGCTACATAAAAATATAGGGAGCTACTTTACCAACTGATCAATCAGAAGTTCCCCCAGTGGGGCCCTGCTATCCATAAACTTCAGTCCTGCTTCCACCACTACTGATAGAAAATTTAGGATTCACATAAACCACTGTCTTCAACTGGATTAATTTAACACTTTGATTTATCCACTGCAAAAAAACCAGGTTTGAGCATTCTGTATTGTTTTACAAAGTTCAGGAATATTCTGGCTTTTTCTAAATAAAATATGTTGCTAAATGAAGACTGTTATAACTTCACAGTACAGTCCCACCTTTGTACTGTGAGGGCTGAACAGACAGTAAAGCAGCAAGAGAGAAGACAGAGAAGGGCAGCACCTGCAATGCTGATCCATTTTCCACAACACAACACCCCGTGCTTTTATTTCTCTAATCAGCAAACCCTGCAGGAAAGCTGGAAGCAGTAAGAAGGAGGAAAAACAAATCCAACAACCCTTCAGGCCTACGTCTGATTCTGCACCAGCAAAACTCTTCCAGCTCATTCCAGTTTTATCCATGGGATATTTATTGCCACTTTTTCCAGCCCAGTGGAACTGTGCTTTGTGGCTATGGAAGTATCTTTATGTATCTTTATTTGTTAACAATTCTGAGACAAACTCTACCTGCAACATATGAACTAAATAAACTTCTGCACTGAACCTTTACTCAACATATTCTAACACTCACAGAGTTTTGTGGACTTCAAACTGATTTTAGAAAGGATCTCCTTGATAAAAACAGCCTTATGGGCTTCAGAGAGCTGTCATTGATCTCCTAAGTGAAAGCAGTCAAATGTAGCAATTTTAACACTAGATAATTCACATATTAGGATATAAAATATTTACTGAAAACAATGGTAATTTCTCAGTTTTCTGAAGAATGAAAGATCAACCCAATTCAACAAAGGGGTGGAAGAAATCATAGCATGTTCTGACTGACAGTGTAGTGTATTTACAAATCCACACATTCAACACAACACTGAGAAAAATCACACTAGGAATGCAAGGGGAGAACTGCACTTGCAGCTTTTGTAGAACTCAAATGTACTCAGGATAGGACCAGATCAAATGGTGGTAAATATGTGAGAGTCAAAGAAGTTTTCCTTACACCTCCTTGGACATTGTTACTACAAGCTGCTAAGACACATTTCGCAAAAGACCAGTGCAATTCCAGACTTTAGCTAATTTAAATTACACTGCCTATATTTTAATCAGAAACAAGGATTTCCACCTCCTGCTAGAAGTATCATCAGAAGCCACGACACTTGGACTTTAACAATTATCCAGAGATTTTTCAGCCCAAGATTACGTGAACTTTAGCAGCATATGCATGACTAAAGACTCAAGTGATATTTGCAACAAACAGCTATACCTTGGAGCAAAAGAATAACCTTTTATAAGAAAAGTATAACACAGATGCACTATAAACTAAATAAAAACTTACTAGAAGTATGCCACCGCTGTGGTTTGTCTCTGTTGTGGAACCCAGACCTAAATAAACTGTTAAACACTTAGTGTAAAGGTATGCCAAACATTTCTCAGAACTTTCTTAAGGTCTCAACAAAGAGTCAACCTTTTTTGCAAAATGAGGCCTAGGTTAAATATTTTATTTGGCTCCTCAAGATGGACTGAGAAGTTGGGCACTAGCTCCAGATCAGCTCTTGGACCCACATCAAACATTACCCTGTCATTTATCCAGTCAGTCAAAACAATGTTTTCCATCTAAACCTTTAATGTTTATGTCCTGAAAAACTGCTAATTGAATCCAGTTCTTGAAATCCATTTTTTTAATCTATACCATCTAGAGACACTGAACAGAAAAGATAAGCATTGAACAATGATTGCAGAATTAATCCCATAAACATTCAAGCCAAAACAGAAGACTGCTAGTTCCATAGAGCCAAAGAAAATTAAGATTAAATAGCATTTGTCAGTTTGAGAATAAACTTTTAACAACACTGGATATACAGATTCTTTTAATTCCAAACAGTTTTAGAACTCAAGAGTCCTCAAACTGCTTTTCCAATCAAAAAGGGTAATCAAAACCACACAGAACACTTAAAACTATTCCTAGGCAAGAACTGACAATATGTCAACCGAATTAATAAAATTCATTGTTTTCCTTAAACATGTAAAGCTTCCTTACAACAAATGACCCTATGTGAAACAACTCCCCATTAGCTAAAGCAGAAAATACCTCAAGCTGTTCATCTGGAGAAACAGGCCAATGTTTCCTATAAGCTTCCAATAACAAAACTGGTACTCAGTGCCTGCCAGAGCTGCTAATCCTGGAACAGTCCTAAAAAGACAATTTTGCCTTCATCCCATGCTCTGCACATTCCCTTCCTAAAATACAAGATGACAAAAAAAACCTCAAAAACATTCCTCAGGGCTCTACCTGCTTCATTTTGGGGGGCTGAGCACAGCCTGGTTCTGGTCACAATCACACTCCCCTTAACACACTGAGATTGTCACAGGCACAGTTTAATTATATTCTTAATCCTCAATAAAAATAAAATATGAAACGAATTTGAACACAAAGCACAGAGGTGAGAAAGACAAGTCCCTAGACAGTATTTTCCATGCTTTTAAATAAGGCTACAGACCATTTTTAATGTTTCAAAGATAAGCAAGTCTGAGCACTCACTGCTCAGGGAAAGAAAGTATTAAAGCACTGCATCAACACAGCAATAACCTGAGTAGAAAGCTACAAAACACTCGGTAAAAACAAGGCAGTACTGTTCCATGCAGCAGTCCCAGATACACTCATTTTAGAAGTTCTATTTCCAAGTGTAATATAGAGACACTCACAAATCTCCATGAAAACTAGATTACAAATATAGTCCGAGTAATTCCAAAGTAAAACATAAGCAGACACATTTTACTTTTCCTGTAAAAATAACATACTTGGAAAAATCAGTTTGAAAACACCTCTCTTTTTTAGGCATTAAATTTGAGGTATTTCTCACACACCTAAAGTAAATATAACAACTCTTAATTTTTGCAAGCTGCTTAGATACACTATATACAGATGAATATTTACAGTGGAAAGCTATGCTTTTCTAATTCCTTACCCTCGTGTACTGATGCTTCAAGACACAGTATCATTTATGTGCTGGAGAACTTAACAATAATTTGAAGAAAAGAGCTAGTTCCAAGTGTCCTGAATTTTTAAAAATAAATCTCCAATAGAATTTCCAGTATTTTTTCCTCTAAACCTGTTTACCTGGGATTTCATATGGAAAAGGGCATAGTTTTAAGTATTAAAGACGAGATTATTTTCCTTCCCAGCATGCAGGTGAACCATTTTTATGGTATTTTAAAATATCAGAGGTCAAGTGGTCTTGTGGAGGAGGGCAGCACAAGGCACTTCACCCAAGAACTGTGAACTATCACAGAACCACAGAATATGCTGAGTTGGAAGGGACCCACCATGATGATCGAGTCCAGCTCCTGGCTCTGCACAGGACACCCCAAAATCCCTCCCTGTCCCTGAGAATGTTGTCCAAAGGCTCCCTGAGCTCTGCAGCCTTGGGGCTGTGTCCGCTGCCCTGGGAGCCTCTCCGGTGCCCAACAGTCTTAACTGAGGAAATCGCTTAAAAGCCCCAAGAAAACAACAACAATAAACAAACAAAGAGATCAAAACAAAGAGTGTGGCAGTTTCTTGAGAGTTTACACCGAGAAGACGAAGGGAAAATAAACGGCAAAGTTGGGGTGCGGTGGCTGAGGTTCACCCAGGCGGCTGCGGGGCCCGGACACGCCGAGCCCGGGGCCGAGAGAACCGAGTGCAGGGAAACCTCGCCCTCCCCTTCCCTGCGAGGCCCGAGGGGCCGCTCCGGCCCAGGTTCAACCTCAACGCCACCCGGAGGAGCCGCTCCCGCCCCCCGCTCGGGCCGGCCCCGCGCCCCCGGCCCAGCCTCACCTGTCAGCCGCAGCTTGACGGGCCCGTTCCGCCGGGCCCCCGGGTTGGACATGGCCCCGGCCGGGGCTCCCCCGCCGCTGCTCCGCCAAGGGCTCGGGGGAGGCGCGAATGGAGCCGGGCCGGGCGCTCAGGGCAGCGGCGGCCGCCGAAGGAGGAGGAGAAGGAGGAGAGGCCCGGATGTGCCCAGCGTCGCCATGAGCGGGGCCGGGGCCGCGGAGGAGGAGCGGAGCCTTCCCCGCTTCCCTCCGCTTCCCTCCGCTTCCCCGCCCCCGGGCCCGAGCACAACAAAGCCGGGACGGAGCCGCACGGACGGACGGGCTGGCGGCGAGCTCGGCTCGGCTCCTCTCCCTCCGTCCCTCCCTCCTAGATGGGGAGGCCCTGCCCGGCCCCCGCGCCCCGCCTCGGGTCGGTCCGGGAGCCTGAGGGGGGGAAACGGCGTCAGGTGGCGGCGGCGGCCGGGGCGTTCCTGGCCGGGGAGGCCGGGAGAAATGGCCGTGTCTGGGAGGGCTGGGGGTCGGGAAGGATCGGGGAAATGGCGTGTCCTGGGAAGGATGAGGGAAATAGCGTGTCCTTGGAAGCATGGGGGTCGGGAAGGATCGGGGAATGGCCGTGTCATGAGAGAACCTGGGAATTGCGAAGGATGAGAGCAATGGCCGTGTCCGGAGGGTAGTGGAGATGGTGAGGAATGTGTGTAATGGCTATGTCCGAGAGGGAATAGGGGACTGGGAAGGACATGGAGAATGACCATAGCCTGTGGGTGAATGGCCAAGGTGGAGAGGAGAGGATGGCAGAGGAGTTGTGTGGGGAGTTGGGACAGGAAAATCGAGGGTACAAATGGGAAAAGACATGTCAGGAGAATTCAGAGCCAGGCTGAAATGTGTGGCTGCACTCGGGAGTGCTGCTGACCCATGGCAGAATTCCCCGTGGACAGGGTGCGACAGACCAGCCCTGGAAACTGTTAAACTTTGGACCAATTTGGTTCTTACCTGTGCTGTGTAGAAATCAGCAGTGGGGTTCTGTGAATTGCCATTTGCAGAATAATAATAATAATAATAATCACAATTAAAAAATGGCTTGCATCCATGCCACATGGCCTAATTTAACTCCCACCCTGTGGGAAAGGTGACCCTTCCCAGAATTTTCCCAGCAAATGTTAGACACCAACCTCCTTCACAGCACAGGCAGAGCACAAGAGAAACTACTGGTTCAGTGCTTTGCCACTGGTGCAAAAGAAGAGAATTTGAAACAAGTCTAAGCAGCATTTACTACAAAATATGGACAATATATCTATGGATTTTACGGCTTTATATTGCACTGAAACAGTGAAGAGATTACTTTGCAATGGTTATGTAAATTCACACACACCCCAAAGACATTCCAGGTGTCCTGATTCTTGCATTAAGAAAAAAAAAAGAAAGAAAAATCAGCATTTGTAATTGAAGGTCATATTAATAAAGTTTCAATCCGTTACAAATTCACATAGGTCATTATCCTTTTCTCAAACCAAGTATATAAAGCAAATGGCTGATGCTTTGCAAATACTGCAACATTACCTGGCCACTGCTGAACTGAACAGAAGAACAAAAATATAAAACTACTTTTCACATACTTAACATATGTCTAGATTTTTCCTAACATGATGATTATTTATTTCTGGGGTCTTGCAGTGCGCTTGGGACCCAACATTCAATAATTCTGATATAATTTGACAAAAGTGCTTAATATTATATTAAACATGGAATTCTTTCTACATGATCTTTTTCTAATGGATAACTAGTGTGTCAGACATTAATTGAAATGCCAATATTTAAAAAAAACCTGTTGGGATTAAATACAGTATTTCATTGTTCAGTAGTTATATGAACATTTTAATGCTTTCATTAAAAGTGTTTTTTAAAGGTCATGAAGCATACTTGGTTTCAAACTGCTGTTCAGAAAGGAACTTGCTGAACTATAAATTTTTCTAGGGTTTTTGGACACACTGCTCACCTTTCAGTGAAGACACTGTGATATATTGCAAGTGTTAGAGCATTAACTGACAGTCTGTGCATTTGGGTCAGCATATAAAATGTACTGTCTGCAGGATGGCTGCTACTCCTGTGTATTTTTCTCTAATATGTGCCATATTTGATTTTATTTACTTAATTTTTAAACAACCACCATGACTTGAGCACAAATACAAGTACATCAGTGACACGTGGGACAGTCCTGTAGAGCAGGTGTGTATTTAGCAGGGGGAGAAGAGGGGCTCCAGCTCCCATCAGCCTGGCAGGGCTGGGTCCTGTTTAGGTCAGGACCAGGTCCTCTTGTGCCCAGGGTGGGGAGAAGGACCTGGACCAGGCTGCCCTCAGACATTCAGAGGCACCAGATGCCACCTGCTGCTCCCTTCCTTCTCTCTTTGTCCCAGGGCCACAAGGGCTGTGCCTCGGGTGTCCCAAAGGTGTTTGTGTCCCATCTCCCAGTTCTGTTGGGAAATGAGGATTTTCACTCTCTGTTCCCCTTCACTGAGTAGAACTGCCAGGCAGGATTTAAGCTGAGCAGCTTCATGAGGGACTAGGGCAAGATCTGCAGGCAGCAGATGAAGGGAAGCCTGGCAGAGCACCAGGAACTGCAGCAGTGTAGGGAACCAAAGATGCTGACAGTCCCTGGTGGTTGAAAGTGCTGCTTTCCCAACCAAGGAATCCCACTGGAATGTTATGATCCAGAAGTTCTTGAGCCAGCACTATCACCCAAGTTCTCAAAATATTCTCAGATTAACAGAACCAATTTCACTGATCCTGCTTTCCTGATTTCAGATGCCAAGAGTTTGCAGTAAATTGTGTCTTTATACAATTCCATTTCGGGAGGTTTCACTCTGTGCAGGGCTGATCCTGTGAGAGACACAAGCAAATATCATCAGAGCTGCTGACAAGAGCCCCATGCTCCACTGCAGGCTGGTATCACTGAACAACACATCCTTTAGAGATGAGGTAGCTCGTTGGGATCCGCAGGGATGGGAGTGCCTTGCATCACCCTGCAGATCATTTTGGATTACAGCCTTGTGCTGGACTTGGGAATTCAATCCAGCCTTCCTCAGCTAGAGCTTCACAGCTGAGCCGCCCTCTAAAGGGTTGGAGGAGATGTGTAGAGAAGGGGCAAGGTCAGGTATCTTTAGGACACTAACAGGGATGTTGAAGAATCCACAAGGAGAAAATAATGTAATGGTTGGTATCATTATGATATCATATCAGTGGTATTGGTGTCATACGAGTGAAACTTTTGAAGAAGTATTTAGAAATTCAAAAATTTCTTCTTTTCCATGGCTACACAAAAAAGGGCTTTGATTTCTTGAATTCACCAAGAGGAAAAAGGAGAAGGTTTTGCTTTCACAGGTTGTTCTCAAAGGATTTAGTGTGAAATGTGTGCAAACATCTCTAACCAAGTCGTGTTCATTTCAGAAGAGGATGGTTGTAGTTAATTTTATAGAGGTGAGGTCCTCCCCAACTTAAAAATGGAAGTGTATGCTGGAAACTCATTCCTCGGCATGTGGAATGTGTTCAAAGCAAATCAACACTTAAGAATTACATTCCATTTCTTTTCTGTATATAGGTTTAATCATGGGACATTCCTTCAGCAGTAATGAGAGCTGGCTGGTATTATATCACATTCTTCCTCAGTGTCTGTAATGGTATCAAGAGAGCTCTGCCTGTATTATTATGATTTTGTGAGTTAATTAGAAGGTTAAAACTATTTTCCTGAGACAATTTTTAAAATAAAGATATTTTAAATTATCTGGATTGTATTTACTTCTACTAGTCATCATTTACTAAATTTCCCAGAGCCTGCCATGGCTGAATTATAGACACCACCCCTGGAGATCATGGAGTTAAAGATGAGTTGATCAGTAGAGAATTACACCTTCATTTCTTCTTTCTCTGTGATGTGTTTCCATTGTATGTGCTACTGATAATGCTAAATGCCTATTTTGCCACCTAATGGTGTAGTCCTGAGAAATAAAGTACTATAGCAGATTACACCTAGGCAACCCCAACAATTTTTAAATTTATCAGGTTTCATTTCATCTAGAAAGAGATACATTTGAAATATTGATGAAAATCTTTTCCCTTTCTTAGCACATCAGTATTTTTTTTCTTTTTTGGTAAAGCTCTGTTAATGTGGCCCAAAAAAATTAGAAAACTGAAATTGTGAAGAATGATGTTTCTAACAGCAATTTTCTCTGCCTCTTTGTTAATTTGCCTGATTAACTCATTCCCTTTCAAAGCATTCATCAACACCTTTGCTTGCAAAGGGCATTGTTCTGGTCTGCCTCTTTGGCACAGGTTTTTCTTCTAAACCTTCCCTAAGCCAATCATAACTTCTTACTGTAGCTAAAGTACTTCCTGAATTCATTGTAGATCCATCACATTTTTTGTCCTGTTCCTGAAAGGAATTCTGTTCTCCATGAGGCTTTCTGTTACCTTCCCTGCTGCTCTTCTGTGCTAAAGGAGCAAACCCTACTGCAGTCATGTATAAAATGCTTCTGCATTTCAGGAATCAAGATGAGGAACAGAAATTTTCACTTTGTACAAGATTCCTTTTTTCCCTTTGCAGATTATGAAAATTGTCAGACTGGAGGATTATTTGTGTTGCTGTGAATGGAACAAACTACATTAAAGCACATTGAGATGCACATGCTTAAATATCTGGTTTTACTCTATCTCTGTTGCTGCTCAGAGACAAAGAGAGTTAACCCAGCAGTGGAGGACAAACCTATCAGGGCTCTGGGATGAAGAAACATGTCTAGACAGGGGCTCTGGTTCTCACTAAGGCTCCCTTTGGCATGCAGAGACAATGTTTATGCAAGAGGTCAAGAATCAATCCATTTCTCAAGCTGGAGTTGGAGATGAAGCTTTTCAGGAGAAGAAACTAGGAAGGAAATCTCCACCCATGCACTGGCTACTGCAAAAGGGGACAGCAGCTTGGAGCAGAGACACTGTGGCCCTCTGAGACAGGATGTGTCTTGGGGAAATGATGTGTCTCTGAAGGGAAATGACTGCAGCTGTGGCTACAAAAAAAATGCTTGAGCTTCCATATCACAGGATTTTCCAGTGGTTAGTCACTAAGATAACTTCTAAGTCCATCCATCCAGAACAGATTAGTAACTGATGCACAGATATTCCATGCAGCTCTCTAGCCATGTTATTTCCTCATCATGTCCTGCAGGACAGCACTACCCTAATGTGACTTTAGCAGAAGAAAAGGGAGATTTTAGAGACAGGCATTGAACATGGAATAAATAGATGTGTTGAATTTTATTACTAGACAGAAGCTGAAATCCACTTTCTGAGAAGGGTAAATCTGTTGTGAAAAAACCATGTCCTGGTGTCTGGGCAAAAGGTTGGAGGTGCCACCCATGTGCCAGCCCAGCCCCTTGTCTGGCTCATGTCACCCCTGTTCTCTGCTGACACATCTCTGCTGCAGGATGTCTCACAGCCCAGAACCTAGTGGCAGGTGCTGCACAGCATTTTGAGAGCCTAGCATACACAACAGAGCCCAGCATCAGTCTTCAAACACAGTGACGTGTCTTAGGCTTAAAATACATTCCCTGACTTGTCTTGATTCAAAATGAATGAGACTGCTGACTTGAAGTACAAAATCAGCCTCCAAACATCTTGGGCCAAAAATCGGTCTCTGTCTGAAGAATATTTCCTTTATTCTTACATGATTTCCACTTATTTATCCATAGGACACTATCAATAATACAATTTCTTTTCCAGACTCTTGGACAATTGGCTTTGTCAAGTGCTTTGAGAGCTACACACTAAATATTCTGACTGAAATTACACAGGTTTCCTGAAAAACCACGTTCCCTTGTTCAACTGCTCTGAGCAACTTTCTTGTGTTGTGTTATGAATGAAGCAACTGTAGAATCTCATCTTTAGATTTCCTTGGCTGATACAAAACAGGTTCCTAGAAGACCTTACAGAAGAAGACAGTTGGAAGCAGTCTCCTCTGAGTGCCATGCATCAAGAACTTCGTTTACTGCTGTGCTACAATGTCTGTGTGCAGATAGTGTCTGATTCAACTTGACACCATGTGTATTGTCCCAGAGCTCAGACAAATGAAGTGTTTTGAGAAAGAATTTCAGCCCAAATAAGTATTTAAAGAGTTGACATACAGCACTGTTTTAAACAAGCCACATTATTTAGGCACTAAAGGAATATCAAACCTTCTCCAATCTTTCTTATTCCCTGTGACCCTGCATCAATCTGAAATAATTATTTTGTCAATCTGCAAAAGGTGAGCTGTAAAATCTCCTGCATTGCAAATCTCTGAGTTTTAATTATAGTGGTGATGCTGAGAGCAAAGTGCCACTGCTGGAGATGCCAGGAGCTGACTCAGCCCTGCTGCTATAAACTCACCCTCAGCCACTGGTGAGCAGCAGTGATGCACTGGCAGGTGGTTGCCCTCTTAAATCAGCCCCTGGTCTGCCCAGGTGACACCCAGCTTGCACCACAACCTCTGCTTCATGCTTTGGAAGAAGTAACAAATGTTCTGTGATGCACCTTTCAGCCACGGCAAGCAGAGAAGCCTTCCTGGCTCTCCAAAAGCCCTGGAACATTGTCTGATAAGCCTTAATAATTTGGCATAATTAGTCTGTTCTCACTGGCCACCATGACTTATCCAAATATCCAGAGAATAATGTTCCAAGCTGTACAGAATTCCACGTGTCAGGGCTTATGATGAGGTTTAAGAGGAGCAATTTATCCCATTCTAGCCTGTTGCAGGGACTGTGGCTGTCAGACAGGCAAGAGGCTGGCAGCAGACTCCTCTCATGCTGGCAGGGAGAGCATCTTGGGGCAGTGTAAGCCACTTGAAACAGCCCCCACCTCCTAGTTCTGATTCTTTCTGTTTATTCAAGCAAGTGGAAGTTTTTCCATGTGTGTCACTCAAGTTACTTCCAAAGATTTCCATTCAAGAGACCAGATTAATTGCAGGAAATGTATCCAGTTTTAACAATATTGTGTAGTCCTACAGGTAGCTGAATCTGCAAGGTTCAAATGCAAAAATAGCTCACAAAGCCTTAACCCCATGGGATGATTATTTTCTGCCATGGGGAAGCAGGCACTAAGAGTCAGATGAGCTGTCTCAGGCTGCGCAAACCACATCTACTCACAGTTCTGGGAACTGCTGAAAGGAGCCCAGGCTGTCCAGGTTTGGAAACACTCTGCTTTGTCTTACATGAAGTCTGGAGACATTTATAAACTAAATCTATAAATAAGCTCAGTCATGACACAAAAGCATTTGCAGGTTCAATAAGCTCAACAATCCCTCTTTTTAAAAAGAAATCTCATTCCTAAACCTTCTGAACTGCAGAAATACCTAACCTATCCACAGGCTGTACTGGCTTCTTTTGTGCTTTCTTTTAACAGAATCACCCACAAGTCCACTGTGAAATCAATTTGAGAGGATTTAAGATAAAGTTATCTCTAAAAATACCTGTAAAATATTTAATTTTAAAAGTTACAAAGCAAGGTTTTATGCCAGATAAGAACAGCACAGATATTTAAGTAGGTTAGTGGGTCTAATGAAGCGCTAAAAGTAACCTAAAGCAAAATCTGTCACCATGTGTCTTGATCATTCCTTTATTCCACTCCTGAAACCCTTTAAAATAGAACTGGAGGAAAGGTAGTTTTCTCCTTTTCTTTTTAGCATTAGAACTCAGGGGTAACATATCTAATTAGGCAATGTGTCTAATGAAAGATGGAAGGGCTTGGCTCTTCAGTCAGATATAATCACCCTGCAAGCAGGCACATACAGCCCCTCTGTGCTCATGTTCTCATTCACTGACTGCAAAATTCAGGGGTTTTGAGCAAATGTCATCTCTCATTTGTCCTGCAAAGCACAGTTTGGTTGCTACAAATTTAACAAACATTTGGATTATGTTGCTAGATAGACTGTATGTTCCAATTTGGGTCTAATACACAGTGGGTTGGCTATGAGGAAGTAAGCTTACCCTTTAGTTAAAATGGTTTTTGTTGGGGGTTTTTTTATGTCATGTTTATTCCTGGGTTGTTTTTTTCAGTTTGTAGCTACAGCACACTGAATTCTGTTGACAGCTGCAAATCCACTGTGCAAGACAGCAGATCAAATTTTGTATTCTGCAGCAGGGTAGGATATCTGCATGAGCTCTTGGCTGTAAGTTTTTAAAGTTTTTAAAGACAGTTTGGACGAAAGCTGCAGGAGTGGGCTAATCTTATTTTTCTTAAGTCATTTCTAGGATCATTTGCTATTAAAATTGGCTTTATTAAAAATTATTAGGTCCCTATGGTCAGTCTCCCTCAATCCTCTCTGTTTTTCCTTTCTGAGTTAGTTTACATCTTGCAGAGTTGTTACCACTCCACCTCTGCTTACATTTTCCTTCCCTAATCCCTGTCTGGCCCCAGACTGCAGGTGTTGATACACACTCAAGTACAGATGGGGTAATAGCTTCAGTTTAAGGAACTACATAAAACAGTATTTGTACACAGATGAAAAATTCCTGCTCCATTCCAGTCAAGTTTGCAAAGCAATTCTTCAGAAGTGGAATGTGGCTGTCCTGCCTGTCCCATCCCCCTGCCCTTATTTCCCTAGATTGGTAATGTTCTTTCTCTTATAAGTTATATGAACTGCAGCAATGGGATTTTTTTAGCCATTAGGGGAAAGGAAATGACATATGGAGAGAATTCAAGTCCCTCCTCATTCCTAGAGAGCCTATGCAGAAAGTCAGTGTGCTGAGCTCCATCCAAGAGTTGTTTCCTGCTCAGAATTGGGAAGGGGAGCTGGAGGTGGGAGGAGAGATGGATACGTAACATTAAATTGCTGCTTCTGATTAACAGCACATTCTGCACATGATTTCACAGTCTTGCTTTGAACAGAACTGAGCCTCTGCAGCCCAAATATGTGTAGCAATCCACTGATGAAAGAGCTATTTTTACATCTGTTTCATATAGTGGGTAAAAATGAAGTGATTGGGATGGTGGAAATGTGCTTTGGAGATTACTGAAGATTTTCTGATAACTTTGTACCTCCAATCTCCCATATGCCCACAGAGCATTATTAATACTCCTGGCAGTACAGCTACCACTGTGAAGCTGCAAACAAAGCAATCTATTACAGAGGAAAAATTAGGCAGCTTTCCACTATTTTATATATACTAATATATAAATGTGCATATGATCCCACGATTTATATATATATATACACAAAAATAAATCAGACCTTCAAAACATGACCCCATGATTTTCATTTCACATTGCAATGCAAATTGAGAAAGATATGAAATAAAGGAGAATGATTCCTCATTACACTGAGTCTTTTGTTGAGCTCGTAGTTGTGATCCAAACTCCCCCACAGTGGAGTCAGTGCCACTGATTTTGCTTTCAATGTGTCAGTCAGTTGAAGCTCTGTTCCTGATACATGATTTACACATCACTTCTGGAGCTGGCCCATTGTTTTATTCAAATTATCAGCACAATATTTTAATGCAGTCAAGCAAGTTGTGCTTAGTAAGGATTAACAGGATTTTTCTCCGTCCTGCTTTACTTTTTCTCTCCCCTCCTCATCCCTTTAAATCTCATGGTCACCTCCCTCCCACTAATGACACTCCCCAGGGCAGTGGGTGAACTGCAGCCTGGAAAGGGGCCATGGCTCTTCCACGAAATCTTCTGGCTTCTGCGGAAGAGCGTCCATTTCCTGGAGCCAGTCTGAGACAGACAGTGCTCTGCAGTCAGGAGCAGGACTGGAATCCAGTGACCCCTAATCCATAGGAAGTGCTACAAAACTCACAGCAAATCAATTCTCCCTCAGCTGTCCACAGGCTGAGTTTCTGCCTGCCTCGTGTCAGTGCCATTCCCTGGGTCAGTGAGAAGAAAGTGTTTTACAAACACAACGGACAACTTCGCACACTTGGAGTGGGAATGTTCCTATGAATGGTTTTTCCTGAAATTTCCAGTTTCAGGGGGTGCACCTTCCCAGCCTAAGGAGGGGGTCCCCTAATTCCCTCTTAGCCTTTTTTCCTAACATTCCTCTAAAGGCCAAAGGGTTAATGTGTTTCCTGTTAGGTTTTAAGTGAAAGTCCTAACATTTTCCTCTAAGGGTCAAATAGAAGTAAACGCAATTAACCTTCATTAATTACTTGGGTTTTGACTAACAGTGCCTCTTCCCAAATTTACACTTTCTAAACCTTAGACCTGTACTTAAATCTACATCATACCTTATCAAAACAGAGCTTCAATATTCCTGGGATAATCCCAGATTCAGCAAAAGGATAACTACAGGGACAGATCAGGATTCCCAGGCTCCAGGTGAATTCTGGCAGCAGCTTTCTGAATGTCTGTGGATGTCTATGGCTCTTTCTTGTGTCTCAGTTTGCTCTGCTGTAAAGTAGATACAGAAACAGAAGAGATCTGTGAAATATTGTTGGGTAGTGAATTCCTTCTTCTGCAGAACTACAGCTGCTTCTTGCTGCTGATACACCACTGTGGTTCTGTGCAACTTAAATCTTTCTGGATAGAGCGGCAGGAAGCAGCTTTGCTTAAGAGAATAGTTCAGTCTAATTCACCAGAAAAGAAAAAATAGATTTCTACTGATTTAACCATTTCTTACTTTCCCACAGTTTAAGCTGCTTTTCCTGCAGGGGAAAGTGAACAGACATGCTACTGAACAGCAGGACTGCAAAGTCCCAGCTCTCCTTCCAGAGCCTGGCACCTTGGGGAACAGCAAAAGGAACAATCAGCCAGGCAGCATCTGCTACCATCAGAATTTCAGAGGCAGTTACATTTGCTGAGATCTCAGACTTCAATCTTGCCATCACTCCACAGATAAAATAGCATTAGCAACAACTGCATTCCAAGCCAGTTGATGTCAGCAGGGGTCTGTTATTGTTGCTCTCAGCACAGAGGAGTTGGCAGACTGACACACAGGCCACCAGACATTGATTCCAGCCCTTGTCCTGACTGAGGCATTTGACAAGTAGAGAGCAAGCTCTTAAATCTGACTGGGCCATGCACAAAAAAAAAAAAAAAAAAAAAACCAAACCAAAACAAAAAAAACACCCAAAAAACCAATACAGAAATCCGCGCGTGCAAGGAGCAATAACAATTCTCCTCTTCCTTTTTGCTCCTACCACTTTTTTGAAGCTAGAGACGTAGCCTCATGGGTGACTGTAATCCTAACCTCAGAAATAGTTTGCATTTTCTTAGAATAAGGAGTGACTCACCCCAGTCACTTACTCATAATCATTGTAGATTGTTGTTTGTGGAAATACATGCTGCCAACAGGGCTCACTGGTGGATAGGCTGAACACATTTTTCTTGGATAAAAACAAAGTCTCAGGCCCCTGAAAGTTAATTATTAAGCCACTGAGCTGTCAAGCATCTAAAGATCTTGCTGTTTCCATTATTAACTCAATATATTGGATAAATCTGAAACAAGTAATTCAGAAAAAAAGAAACAGAAATAACAGTATTGAACAAGTGTTCTGCATTTAGTATATAGAGACACAAAAGCCAAATCACTTGCATATGCTAAAGAGCAATTAAAGGAGTTGTGCTTTGAAGTAACAGTACTTTGATTATAAAGGGACTTCTAAAAGGTTGTATCTTATATTCGGTATTTAACCTGGCTAAACACGTGGGCGTTAGCACATGGCTGTTCTGTGTAACCACACTGAGTGCCCCGAAGCCGTAGCTCGGTGTTTTTTACTCAGAAAATGGAGCAGATGGCACCTGAGCGCTGCCGGCGGGATTATCTCACCTCCGGCACCGCCCTCTGCCGGCCCCTGCAAAAAATACAGAAATCCGCGCGTGCTCATGGCTCTGCCCCCATAAACACCCAGACAGCAAATTTGGGGAAAGAACGACTCGTTCATTAAAGCTGACTTTGCATAATTGCTTTTATAGAGGATAATTCTTTCAGCTCTCTACAGTCACATAGAAAAGAATGATTTTCTAACTGATGCTTTTAGGTGAAGGGTGGAGGTTTGACAAGAGAGCAAAGGACACAGGAGGCTTCACTGCAGGTGCATAAATGGCCCATTTGGTTGCTCTTTACCCCAGAAGAGTAAAGGCTCCAGCATTGCAAGGCTGGTCCTTTCCCCCATGCACAGGTATGGCAATACCATCCTGTCCCAGGGGAGCTGGGGACATGTGGTGGCACTGCTCTGCCTTGGGCACTGCCCCCAGCTGCTCCCATAGGCCCTGGGGGCCACCTGCAGCCTCACCCTTCAGTCCTGGGGCAGGCAGGGCTGGGACCAGGCCACAGCCACAGTTCAGCTTCTTTAGAGACACCCACAGTAAGGCTTAGTACATGCTACAGCTTCTTTGGAGTGAAAGAAAAATGGTTAAAGTGGTACAGGCCAAAGGATGAAGGTCATCATGAATCAGCTCAGGATGGTGTGGCTTTTACAAGCCAGTCTCCTTTGTGACAGGTAAAATCTGCAACCCCTGCTGATACATCAGTGACAGCAATGTGTCACCAGGACCATGTTCTGAGCTGGGAGCAGGAACTCCCACAGATTCAATAGCCCAGCAGGACAATCCTTATGGCAGTGACTCACAGAGATTGCTCTGCACTAAACAGTGTTGTTGCTAACAAAATGTGTAGGACTGTAGATACAGACAAATTATCTGCTGCCCTTTGTAACTTTATCATAATCCAGCAATACCCAAGCTCCAGGGAGGGATGTCATCACCAGCCTCTAGTCAGGGAGGGAACCACTTGCCAGCAAGTGTGGGATAGGGAGCAGCAGACCTGCCCCACACCAGTGAAAGGAGTGACATCATCTGCATTAGCAGTCAGGCATTTAAAGAGATCTTTGTTAGAAGCACACAGGAGTGAATTCTTCATGAAGCACACCTGATCTTCCATGGACTGCCAAAGAGTTACACCCAAATCCACTTTTCTAGGCATCTGCACTTCAAAATAAACTTGGAAGCATACAAAAGGTGGCTAACACAGGAGACAAAACCAGATTCTATCAGGTTGACCTAGCAGAATAAAGGGATTTTTTTTTTGTTCTGTATTTGTTTGAGTTTATTCCACTCCACCCATAAAGGTGGAAGCAAAGCCAATGGGAACCCTGGGAGAGTTGCCTACCTATCAGAATTTCCCCTCCTAACTTTTATTAATCAAAGTGACACACCGTGGTCTAATTAAGTCATGTTTATGAAACATCTAGCCCTGAACTCTGACCTCTCCTTCATTGGAGCTAGAGACACTCAGTGAGTTGAGACAATACAGTTATTCCAGCACATTTGACTCCTGGGAGGTTCAAGTTCAATAGCTCAATCCAAATTTTTCCAAAGAGCTGAAAAACAGAATTACAGTCCTTTCTCTCCACTCAATACCCTTCCCTCTCCAAACCCCACCCTGCACAACCCCTTTGAGGAACAAAATGGGTTCCTGTAAGTAATGAATTTAGAAATAAAGGGACAGCTGATTCCAAGACAAAGCCTTCATTTTTGCTCTCTAGGGCAGGCAACTGCTTCAAAGCATTTCCTGTGCTCTATCCTAAGTGTACCTGAACATGTATAGAACTGGTTAACTGCTGTACTTACCTCTCCTCCAAAGTCTTACTTACAGTTAAGTAGCACTACTAGTCTTTAAATAGTTCTCCAAGAGGCTGAAGCTAGTTTAGCTCAGTTATGCACAGGGTAGGATGAATCAGATTTCTATAGGAAGTACCTGGAGAGAAGCAGCAGTTCCTTGGTCCTGTAATAGAAGGCTGCTGTATGCAGAAATCAGAGCTTGGGGTGACCAAGCTGTTTTAAACCACCATCTTGAGCATTGAGTCTCTCATGGTTTGGACCTGCATTCATGCCATTACCTATTTTTGACCAAGTTTACTTACCCCATCAGTCAGTTTTTAAGAGAGCGACACAGTTCAATTTGTTGTACTGATAACACTTTATTGAACTTCAAGTAAGTCTTCCTTAAAAAGCCTGTTCAGTATATTTATTACTGTAACAGGTCATGTAGAAGGTAAGATGCTACAGGGAGGCCTGCAGAGCAGTGCCTCAGAGCTTTGTGAGAGGCCCGAATTGCTCACATGCACTCTTTCCCCAGACAAGGACAGAAACGGCAAGTATTTACAAGTACATCTCAAAGAATGAGGTTTACATATAAAAATTCACAGGTATATATAGAGTTTGAACTGTTCAAGTATGTTTCAGTTGGACAAAGTGCTACAGGACACAAAAACCAGTAAAGGCCAAGAGGAACTATTAAGACAAAGAGGTGGCAGTCATTTGTGTGCTAAACCACTTGTAGGTGGTTGCAGTATATGCAAGACCTAGAAGTTGAAAGAATTTGGGGTACTGTCCTGGATTTGGAAAGTGTAGCTCTCAGCAGTAGAGTCGGGTACAACGTTTTGGTCTTCCTCCTCCTAGAAGGAAAGAAAAGAAGAACGTTGGAATAGCAGTAGCATTTGAATCTAGTAGTCAGTGCTGGAGTAGAAAATAAAAGTGGAAAAGACCCCTGAAGCCACTTACTTCTGCTGAGAAATATTTCTCAATGATGGTGGATGAGGCTCTGTACACTTGTTCATTTTCATGCGACTGGAGAGCTTCAATTCTGTCTAGACCCCCACACTCCTCAATCATGAGACAAAGCTTTTCAGTCTCATTAATCTTTTCAGCAGCCTGCAACAGAAAAGTGTGGAATAACCTCCAGAAAGCTATATGGCAGCAGCTGCTGGAGAGCCATTAGCAACAACATGGAAAGTGATCAAATATACTGCATTCACATACCAAGAAGATGTTGGAAACTGCATCCAGGATAACGAGCACAGTTTTGCTGTCTTTAGTTGAGAGAAGATTCAGTAGGGGTTCAAGAACACCAGCCTGAACAAGGTACACGATCTGGTCAATTGTTCCACCACTTGTGTAGTTTGTCACAGCCCACACAGCTTCCTTCTGAGATTTGAAATCTCCCTGCGAAGGTAAAAGCAGAGTGTTTGAACACAGAAGCAATAGGAAAAGGCTCAACATTGTAAATATAGGCGTTGTTTACCTTCCTCAGAACACCAATGAGATAAGGCACAAGACCGTGGTCTACAACTCGCTGGATCTGATCCTGACGCCCGGCAGTGATGTTGGACATTGTCCAGGCTGCTTCTTTCTGAATGTTGTTTTTATGATGAGAAAGGAGACTTGGAAAGACAGCCAGTGCTCCCGAGTCAATAACAATCTGTGTCTGCTCATCAGTACCCGTGACAATATTTCCTATGGCTCTCAGTGAAGGAGTCTGAAACAAAGATGCATAGAATACTTAGGAAAATTGTTCAAAACCAGTTCAGATTATAGTAAACACAAGTATACTTGATGGCCATCCACTCTAATCTTCCCAGTTAACAGCATGACTTGCTATGTCCAAGAGGGTTGGGGCTCCTTGTTAGCATTCCACAGGCAGACACTAATGTCTGTGTGTAAGACTGCACACCTAAGGCCAGTCTGCAAACAACTACCCATGACAGAGCTTAGGGAAACTACCTGCTAAATACTAATGCAGTTTTATTATGCTCTAACTATAGTGTGTACAGAGCACACTTGTAGTGAACACTGTCCCTAGAATTTGGATCTGTAACAGCGACTGAAAGGCAAGCTTTAGTTAATGTTGAATGTTGTGCTGGCCTGTGAAGTAAATCCAATTATTATATAAAGCAGCTTGATAGTCATCATCATCAGCAGCCTGTCTCGTGTGAGACAGCACACCCAGGCAGGAGAGAAACTGATGTCTCACCTCACAAAAATTAGAACAGGCACCTGACTCACGTATGAAAAGAACCATTTAGTTCCATGGACACTACTCTACTTAAAACAGAGGCCAGATGGAATTCAAATCAAGCAACAGCAGCCTGCATATCCAATCCCTTACCATTATTGGCAGGTCACTACATCCCAGGAGTCTCACAAGTTGTGGCACCAATCCAGTTTTCACAACAACTTCTATCCTGTCATTGGAACCATCTGTGAGGTAGGAAATTGCCCAGCACGTGTCTGCCAACACCTCAGGATCATCGTGGTGCAGGAGCCTGACAAGAGTTGGAAGGATCTGCTGGACGGCTTCTATGGGAGGTGCGGGATTCTTATTGCGACACAGGTTTGAGAGGGTCCACGTAACATTGCGTAAATATCCAGACTACAATGGTTGAAATAAATGGTTAGCAATAGTTTAGCTGGGTTCTACTCAGTCATTGTAACTTGAACCACTCTGCACACTTACAGCCAGGGAAGAGAGGTCAGGAACAGCAAGGAGACTCAGCAGTGGCTCGATTGCACCATATTTAATAACCAGGTCTCTGTAGGCAGAACCATCCCCTGGAAAAAAGCCAAGAAAAAAGGCCAGGTGAAGACCAGAAAAAAAGGGATGTACATACACAGAACCATTGTGTGTTAGAGGACTAGTTCTTCTACTCCTTAAGAAGGGCTGGATAAAATAAGAAGGAACAAGAGGACTACTGCAATGGTTAAGTCACATGACAAGCATGTTCAATCAAGCCACTGAGCTTCACCTTTTGTGTTGGAAGAAGAGGTAACAGTGTTTTCCATGCAGCTTTTTCTAGGAGTTCATAACCGTGCAGGGTCTTGCATGTTTCTTTGGAGACAAATCTAAGCCCTACACTAGAACAGAGCTTTCCCCACAATGTGGGACTTGAAATACATTATAATAATCAGCTGCATGATTGGGTGCTACAGAATAATGCTGAGAATTTTGCTATAATACAGAATTTGACTGAATTCTATTGCAAGGTACAATAAATACCTTATAATTGATTTTAAAACTTTAAGGACAAACTTTAAAAAAACCCAATCAAACAAGGCTTTTAAACAAGATAGTATTTTTTGTGTGAAGTTTCATTGTTCTTTAAGGCACAGCCACTGGAAACCCTAAAACAGCAGGTACAATCTTTAACTATATTAGTTATTTTGACCATTTTTTAAAAGACTGGATCCAACACTGGCAGGTCAAGTAATCCTGAGAGAAGCATGAGAAACTTCAGTGTATCAATACTTATCAGCAAGCAGCTGTTTCAAAGCAAGGAATATTGGCCATCACATAGATAATTATTTGAGTCACTGCTTCCTGCCTTCCCCCTTTTAGTCAACACACAGAGCAAAGCTCATTGCTGAGTCACAAAAGCACTGAGATGTCTGAAAAAAGTTTGTGTTGTAGCATGATTAGAGATCCATCAAACCTGAGCTGAAATCTGCCCACAATACAACCCACAGGTTGTGCCAGGCATTGCATGAGGTCTGAAGACAAAGAGTTTCCTGCAGCTTGCTCTGCAATGCAGGGCATGTCATGACTGGCAAGTCATTGGGGCAGAGCTCCCAAGCAGCTCAGCACAGGCAGGAGTGCTGTCCTCTCACCTCAGACAAGGGCACAGGTCTGAATTAGAGCTGTGCAGCACATGGACATACCTGCAATATTCCCCAAGGCCCACACAGCCTGCTCACTGATGTGAGTGTGTGGAGAGGCCAGCAGGGAAATGAAGGCTGGAATTGCCCCTCCATCCACCACTGCCCTGGTTTGCTCTGACGTGCCAGAGGCGATGTTGGTGAGTGCCCAGGCAGATTCAAACTGGATGGGACTGCAGTCTGCTCTGCCCAGGAATGACACAAACTTGGGAATCAAACCAGCCCGAATTATGTTGTCTATTGGGGGTTGCTTCTCTCTTGAGAGGAGTTTCCTAAGGAGGAAGGCAAACAGGAAGCATTATTTTTGCCTGCAGACATCTGAACAACAAATTAAAGTCTCAAAAGCATAATATAAAAAAAGCTTAGCATTGTCTTAACATTCAGAGAAGGCAACACAACACAGCATGAAAGAAATGCAGACAAGCTGAACACTGGCTTCCTAGGCCTCTTAACACTGGGTTGGGCATGTCCTCACTCTGTTCAGACTCTGAAGTAAAGCAGACATGCAGGAGTCATTACACATCTGAACTGCTAGAGGCTTCTCAGCACAGAGAGGTTAATGACTGCCAGAAGCAGCATTGCAGCAACACACTAGCTCATTAAAGGATATTTTAGATTTAGAAGGAGAAAAACTAAGCAGACTTCAGACCCTTGTCATCTCACTGTTCACATTATTCTAAGGTGGATTGCCACACTCATACATATCAGACCTAAGTGTTAACACAGTTTAAGAGGTACCTTATTTTGCTATAATAAAGGGTTTACTATAATCACTCCTTCAAATCTAAGGTGACTGCTGTTAAATTTGCCACCACTAGAGTGAATTACTTCTTCCTACCAAAATATTCAGGTGTTTTAAATATTCAAAAGCCACATGGTTTCAATAGAATTATGTCTAAGATATGGGTACCTCAGTATGGTATATAAGATGGTATTCGTTGAAATACTGCCTGATAAGAAAAACACAAGCAGCCACTTAGGCTCATAGGTCAATTCTCTCACCTTGCCTAGTTATTGGCTTGCACAGCTGAGTTGGTTTCCTCTGAACTGCTTACCTGGCAGCTTGTGTAGCCTGTAGCTGAAGCTCCATATTATTACTATTTACTCCTTTGACTATTTCTTCAACCGACCAGTGTGCCAAAACCTGTACAAGAAAACATTATATGAGTGCTTCAACGGGACAGTCATGTGTATTCCTGACCACAGAGAGCTCTTACACAGTACTGTGAACAGGCCCCAATTTACAGCCACTTCCCTTAGTACTACCCCATATTTCAAAACCTCATCAGCTACAGCTTCATCTACAGTTATCTCAACTGCTGAAAGCTTTTTTAACCAAGTGCTTCATACCAGTTAAGCTAGGCCTAAGATACAGCTGCAGCCAGTGATGCCTTGAGAAGGCTGACTTAAAACAGAGGCCAGATGGAGTTAAAGAATAAAGGAGGGATTTATTAAAAGGCCTTAATGGGTACACCTTGAGCAGTACAAGATCCTGGCCAGGGCTACACCCAAAGTGGTCACAAAATGGACGACCGGTCACAGGGTCTCACACTTCTATAAGTTTTGGTTCATTTGCATAGTGGAGTTAATTGTCTAGTTACAGCTTTAGGTTATGAAGTTCCATCCTCTTTATTTTTCTCTCTCTTTAAATCATTGTTGTTTATACTTTTTGGGCCTACAGCTTGTGACAGTTGTCCTTGGACGAGCTGGAAAAGGATTGTTTTGTCTACCTGCCCTGTGAAGAGAACTTGCTAACACTTAATATGAAGCTCAGAGTTAGAGACTAAAGCAGCACAAAATCTAAAAAATATGAAAGCTGAAACTTAAGGCATCACCAGTTGTGTGCAAGAGTGCTGTCCATTAGAGGTGACAACACCAGCCTGAGTTGTTAATGCAGATGTAGTAGTGCTGTCCTCCCTCGAGAAGGGATTCATGCTGGCCTGGCTGCAGGACCTCAGACAGTAAGACCCTCCAAGTGTGTCTATTCCGAGCACCCACTCACCTGGTTGCCTCTGTTTTCCTGAAGGGGAGAAGTAGCATCATCTGGTAAAGTGCTCACATTTCTTCTTTTAAGCATCTGGTCATCTTTCTTAGCTTTCCTCAGCTCCACATTGACTTCAATGCGCCGCCTTCTCATTTCCTGAAGGATAAACACTCAGAGTAAGTTCTTAGCTCCCAAAACTTAGATTTAAAGAGACAATGGCTGGTTGAAGTACTAATGGCACCAGAGTACTCACTGTGCTGTCCTTTCCTTTGTTCTTGAATCTGTTCAATCGAGCTGACGGTGTATTGGCATTTTCGTTAGTAGACATCTTGCTTGTTAGATTTTCGAGCGGGACAGACAAAAACAAGCCTGAAAACAGTGCAAAGAAAAGGCAAATTTACTCCACAAAAGTTAAATTTTAAAAATTGGATCCATACTTAAGAATGAGAGGCACTTGTTTGTATTAATACTGTAACATATGACTCGATCAACAGCTGTCTCTTTAAACAGCGAGATGTTACACTAAGCTCTAGCATCAACACAACAGCAGAAGACACAGTCATACGATTTTAAGACACTTTAAACCAAGTACTATTAGTTATTATTTTTAGGAGCAACATAGATTTTCCATTCCACAGAAAACACACACGCGCTGCTAAATAGTATTTTCACTGCCACGTACCTGCGCTGTACAGGATCCCACCCAGCCCTACCCCCGACCTTTTTGGACGAGAACAGCGAGCTCTCGCACTGAGAAGGACCCCGGGGGGCGTTTGCCGTGCGGGTTCAGCCAGCAGCACATAACAACGGCTACACGGGTAACGAAGAAAACCCCTGCAGCTCGGCCACCCCCAGCGTGACCCACTGCACAAGAACCGGCTTCGCTTCGGCCATAGCCCCGCCGGAGTGACAACCCGCGCTGGGATACGCCAGCCCTGTCAGTCCCAGCGCAGACACGGGAGGCTGCGGCAGGACTGCAGGCAGAGCACAGCTATTTCCAAAAGGGCGGCGCAAAAGGGCCGCGTCCCCGCCGCCCCAGCCTCGGCTCCCGGCCCCGCACCTCGGCCGGGGACGCCGCCGGTCGCTCCGCTGCTGCCGCACGCTGCCACTGCTCACGGCCGCCCCACGCGGCATTTAAATTTCCCGCGGCCGCGCCCTGCCATTGGCCAGTTCGAGCCAAAGCAGCTTTCTGATTGGTCAGTTTGAAAGCAGCCCGGCTCGCGTTTACGGGAAACGCCTTCCCGGAAGAGCCGGTCGGACGTGACGTCTTCACAAGGCTCGATACTACAGCTCCCGGCGTGCCCCGCGCGGGTAGGGCCAGCAAGCCTGTGTGGGGCGGCGCGGAGCACGCCGGGAGCTGTAGTGCACGGGGCCGGGCTCGGTGATGTTCCCTGGATCCGAGTGAGGGAATTGTATCCGCTCGGAGCGGTTTGGGGTAAAACACCCAATCCCTCATGGACAGCGCAGGTTCTGCCTCAGCAACCAGCAGGGCACCGCAGGCTTCCCCTGGGACAGGGGCGTGTAGTGACAGGACGAGGGGGAATGGCTTCAAACCGAAAGAGTGGGTTTAGATGGGATATTGGGGAAAAATTCTTTACTGTAAGGGTGGTGAGGCCCTGGCACAGATTCCCAGAGAAGCTGTGGTTACCCCATCCCTGGAAGTGTCCAAGGCCAGGTTGGATGGGGCTCCAAACAACCTGGGCTAGTGGAAGGTGGCTCTGCTTATGCCAGGGGGTGGAACTGGATCAGCTTTAATGTCCCTTCCAACCCAAACCATTTTGTGATTCCATGATTCCATGGCTCCATGAGTCACTTATTGTCTCCTAGAAATGTGGTGAACAGACATGCAAAGAAAAGAAGATCTGACATTGCAGCTGAAAGCAGTTCTACAGCCATCAGGGCAGATGAAAATCACATCATATGGAATAACAAAAGGATTCCTGCCCCTGTGGCATGGCCTGAAAAGGGATGAGATTGTTTCTGATGGGTTTGGCCTGCTCATAAGGGGTGGAATACAAAAGAACACTGATTTTCACAGGCAGTATAATTCAAACCATAAAACTGTGGGGAAAACACGACTCTGACAGCAACTCTGACATTTTGAGACACCTGTAAGGTACAACACAGAGAAGTGCCAGGTATGCACATTGATATTTGTGTGTGTGCTAAGCCATCACATTAAGCCACTTTTACCAATCTGTAGGTGCACACAGGTGTGGAGGATGCTTGCTGAGGAGGAGGAATTACCAGTGACATCTCACATAGCTGGTTTTGGGCCTTACAGTGCTGAGCTTTGTAAAAAACAAAAGCAGGGAAGCCAAGAGAAGAGACAGCACATCGCTAACAAATGAAGATATTAAACAAGAGTGGTTTGACAAAAAAAAAGGCAATTCAAAAGCAGAAATAGAGATAAACCACCTGCTTTCCTGAAGGATTGGACTGTTGGCGCGAAGATATTCCATTGGGTCATGAGTCGCTGGCAGGGCATGGTCTGGAGCAGTGAAATCCGGGCACAGGGATGGGTGTTGAGGGCAGGGAGAGGCCTGGCAGTGCCTGAGATCCCTGAGGGGATGTGTGCGAGCTGCTGCAAGCAGTGTGGGCTGTGAGGGAGGTGACAGCCCCCAAGGCTCTTAGCGGCACAGTGAAGCGACAGAAAGGCGGAGAGAGACTGGGCAGCTGGGGCAGGACAGCGGCCAAGCTGCGGGTGAGGTTATGGGGCAGCGAAAGGTGCGTGTGAGCGGGGCAGAAGGGCCGTGAGGGGTCACAGGGGGGCTCCCTGAGAAGGCCGAGTGTGGAGCCAGGACCGGGCCCGTGAGGGGAAGTTTAAAGACGCGGGGTATGAGGGCGGCGGTGGCCGGGGGTCCCCGGGCCAGTGAGGCGGCCCCGGGCGGGTCCCCTCAGGCGGCGGCGCGCGGCTCTGGCACTGACGCGCTCGCGCTGCGGGCGGGAAGGCGCTCTCAGAGATGGGCGGGGCCGCGGGCACACGCTGAGGGGCGGGGCCTGGGACACCGCGACCAATGGCGTGCGAGGAGGGATGGGCGGGGCCTGCCCGCCGCGAGCGGGGAGAACGTGACGGCCTGAGGGGGGCGGAGCCGCTGCCGGCCGGGCGGGGCTCTTACCAGGCGGCGCGCGCAGGGTTTGCTGGGTGACCCAGTGGCCTAATGGATAAGGCACCAGCCTCCGGAGCTGGGGATTGTGGGTTCGAGTCCCATCTGGGTCGTGCCGCACTTGTTTTGTGGCGTGGCTGCGCGGGGCCACCGCTAGCCCGGGACTCCCGACTCTTTTACCCGCAGCTGCACCAGGCTCGGCCACCGAGCTCCTCACAGTGCTCCGGCACCGCGTCCTGCACGGGGCCGCCGGCCTCTCCGAGCTTCCCGCGGGGATCGCGCGGGTGGGGAACAGCAGGCCGGAACACCCGGGGGCGGATGTACCCACGGCGCTTTCGGTCCCTGTTTTACCCAGAGCCGCTGGGAACCTTTTCCATCCGCCTTTCTATTCCATTCCAACCTTTTCCGCTGGGAAAGCTTTTCCATCTCCGCTGTTCGAGCATCCCAGGGCTGCTGGAGTGCTGGGGATACTCCAAACACCACTACTGTGCTCTTAATGGAGGTTCTGCCCACGTAGAGAGTCTGGGGAAACAGAGCAGACACAGCTGTACGTGAATGAGGGTTAAATTGCACCACCAGCTAATTCAACAGAAAAATCCTTGGAATACAGGTCTGTGGGATGCTCATGTGTGTGTGTATCCATCCATCCATCCATCCATCCATCCATCCATCCATCCATCCATCCATCCATCCATCCATCCATCCATCCATCCCTCCATCCCTCCATCCCTCCATCCCTCCTCCCTCCCCATTGCCAGCACTCACACTCCAGTTTTTGCTTGCTGCAGGTACCTGCTGCTCACCAAAGCAATGGAGGAGCCCTCCTCTCCCTCATCCTCAGTTTACATTCCTATTCTTGTAATAGCTGTCTTGGGATAGTTCTGGAATGAAAATGTTTCAAATAGCAGAGGAAAACAAGGATTAGTAAGTGCTGTAGTAGAAATGCAACTCCTTGAGTAATAGATGTGGTGAAATGTCGTTTATTTTCCACACTATTCTGGTGAAATTTCTGTATCTTCACCCATGGCTGCTGGAGACAAAGCCCTGAGCTTTTGGGAATCCTATTGAAATGCTTAATTAAGGCAGGACAAAAGAAACTGCTTAAACTAAGCAACACTGAATTCCATGCCACAGGCATTGCTGAGGGTTAGATTTTCTGTCAAGGGTGGGTTTCAGGAGCCTTTCAGTGCCTTTATGGAGTTTTAAGTTGTTGATTGCCCCTTAAAGTCATGAGCAGCTTCCACAGCACCCGGCAGCAGCTGGTGAGTTAAACTGTCACAATGGAAATCTTGTGTAGCAATAAGGTCACTTAGAAATAAGCCTTCTTAATTCAGTAATCCAAATCAGGGTTGGCTTGGTGTGTGAAAATTTGCAGAGTTCTTCATGATGGCAAAGAGAGATTTAAAAATAAAGCTGTGTGGGATCAGCAGAGCTTTCCCTCGGACTAGACAGTCACTACTGCATTTTTCAGTCTGAAAAGACTCACTGAAACTGGTTCCTGAAACTGAAGGAGAATATTAGCAGCTGTATCACTGGAGGTGGCCAGAAATCCCCAGATATATTCCACTGTCATGCACATCCTTTACAGACCCTGTGTCCCAGGGGTCTGGTGGATTCCAGCATCTCCCAGCTCCCTCCAGAACAATTCTCCATACCCAGGAAAACCAGCCTTGTTACCTCTGATTTTTCCTTACAGAGAGCCATAGGAGGGCAAGACTCTCCCCAAAATAAAAAATCTGCTGCCAAAACGTTTGGGTGTGTAATTCCAGGACCCAGGTGATGCAGCCAGGGGGCTGTTCCCGGTGGGAAGGAGCACATTCCTCCTGGGCAGGGCTGGTGGAGGCTGCAGCTTGGGCTTGCTCCAGTGGGTTGTCCAGCCAGTGATTCCCGTTTCCCCTCAGGCTGCCTCTCATTAGCATGAATCGGGGGAAGGACATAAAAGACTCCAGTTCATCCTGAGTCTGGAAAATACTTTACTTCAAAATGACAACCCAAGTGTTCTGCTGGCTCCTCTGCTTTGCCATTAGATCATCCTCTGGTAAGTCTGTTACCTTTGGACTGGGGCTGGGGCACGTCTGCTTTGGGGATCTGGGGAGGCTGAGGACATTCCTACAAACCCTTGCCCCTGCAGCCCCCCAGCCTGGAGCCTTTTCAGCAAGTAAGGGCTCAAGAAAGAAACATTTCAATGTGTTTGTGGGATGGGAATGGAGATTGCAATATCTGATTTGCCAGCATTGGGAAGAATTAAGAGCACCTGGCAGAAGCAGGCAGGGAGCTGGTGCTCTGTCCTGCCAGCCAGCAGTGGCAGGTGAAGTTGGATTTGCTTCTGCATCTAGGATTTTTATAATTTGTATGTGATCTTTCTCTTTTAGTCCCCTTCACCTGCAGCTCCAGGTGTCTGACTGACTTTAACATGTTCAGTGTGCCCTGTGTGCCTGCAACAAGCTGTCCTGAATGGATTTATTTGGGTTTTAGTGCCTCACTGACAGAACAGAAATAGCATTTACATCTGTTCCACTCAGATTTGGTTATGTTGCAGTCGTATTTCTTAGGTTGCAACAACTAGACAGGAATATCTTGGTACCGGACGAGGAACCTCAAGGTTCTGAACAGACTGAGTAGAGAAAATGAACTATTTCTTGATACAATCCGTGACTGAGAAGGCATGATAAAGTGGTAGAAGAGTTTATTTACACACCCAAGTCAGAGACACCTGTTCAGAGGGCACAGCTTCACACTGAACCATCTCCAAACCCCCCTTGCCTGCTGCTTTTGGCAGCTTGGACTTCTTCCACCCCTCTCTCCATGGACATTCTTTTGACTCTACGTGTGGCCAGCCCAAATATCAGGGAATCTTTCCCATGACAGCAGCTGGTGAGAGCACAGGGGGAGAAGTGGCAAGGTCAGCAGTTGAGTCAGTTATAGGAGATAACCAGGACGTTGTTCATCTGTGTATGTCAAATCTCTCTTTTCACACAAGGAGCTGGGAGCAGCCTCCTACACAGAATAACCATGGCTGTGAGCACCAGACAGAGGCTGTGTGTGGGTGAGCTGTGTGAAAACTCTGCTGGTTCACTCCAAGCATGCAGGGAAGGGCTAAAGGAAAAGGAAAATAGACTGCCAGGGGAAATTTCTCTCCTGCCAGGCTAAACATGTTAGTAATTTTTCTTTGTGAGGTTCGAGAGATATACGTGAATGTATAAATGAAAGTGTAGGTGATTGGCCAGCTTGTGTGAACAGTGCCACTAAGTTATTTTTTTTCCTGGATTCCCAGACACTTCCTCTCTCTCTCAACCCTTGTCGTCTCAAATTAAGCAAAGCCTTGAACTAATTGTTACTCAGCAGCACCAGCCTAATTACTGCTATTATATGCTCAAGTCAGAGATCCAAAACTGTGGATAAAGACCTTTCCAGTAGCATCCAAAGCCGCTGATGAGTCTGGATGACATTGTCAACAGGCATCCCATGGATGGGAAAACCAAATTGTTCTGCTGACACAGTCTATTAAACAAGCATCCCAAATGGCAACGTGAACCTTGGTTCCTCAGATGCTCCCTGGAGATTCAGGGGTTTGAGAAAAGGGTTTGTTTTTAATTTGCAACAATAATAAAGTAAAAATGCAAATCTCCTGTTTTGCTCACACAGCTGCATTCCCTGTACTGGACCTTCAATATGTGAGTAAAGGAATGAGGAACTCTACTGTGCTTCATCTATTGAGCTATTTATTAGTTTTTTGTCTTATTGTTGAAGGCCTCACTTATGGATTAGAGCCTCAAATCTTCCTATTCTGAAGCACTTGCAAAAAAGACTTAAAACACTGATTTTCTCTCTCTTTTTTTGCCTGTAGGATCCCTGCCCTATGCTGAGAAACCCGGCCAGGCTCTCAGCAAAGATGTTTTTAGCTCAGCAGCTGCCGCTGCCGTTGAGGTGAAGGTGCCGGGGCGGGGCACGGGCAGTGCCAGCGGGAATCCCAGGGCAGGGCAGCTCCTGGGGATGCCTCCGGCCCACCTGCAGCAGGAAAAACCCCCGGGGATCCCCTCCCTGACCTCCGACAAGAAGAAACGCGCGGGGCCTTCCCTGGAGAACAGCACGGGGCTGAGGAAGCAGCTGCTGGCCGCGGGCAGCCCGGCCCGGGCGGGTTCTCTGGGCCCGCCGGAGCCCGGCCGGACCAACAGGCCCCACACGGACCGGCGGCGGGCCGGGGCTGCCAACAGCGTCTGGGCTCTGCCGGCCGCGCCCTCCCACACAAAGGTGACGGCCCTGCTGGAAGCTCATCCTTTTCCAGACTCTGGGACAGCGGAGTCAGATGATCCTGACACGCTGCTCCACTTCAATCGACCAGGGAAGGGAATCCCCCAGAACCAGCCCGAGCCCTCCAGGAGGGTCCCCAAAGCCTCGTGGGTCACCAACCGCTGGTGGCCCAGCCCCACGTACCTGGGTGTGCTCAGGAGAGGTAAGGGATGGCTGCACAGGGATTCACAAAGGCTGGGGGGCACAGTGGGGTGGGAGATCCCCAAAGGGCCCCTGCTGTCCCTCAGGCTGTGCTCCTGCTGCAGATGGTGACAAGGAGAAGCTGTGTCTGAGCGAGTGCAGGAAGGAGCGCGATGAAGTGGAGGCGTTCTGTGCCAGCGAGTTTGGTAGGTGGTGTCCCCCTCAACCCACAGGGACAGAGCACCTTCTGTCCACTTGTCGCTGATACTGCACTTCTGCTTTTAAAATATAGAGATTAAGATATGGTAAGTATGTTAAATAATTACCAAGTATTCAAAAAGGAACCATCACAGCTCTTCATAAACATACTTACATTACCCTTTCCTTACCTTGGGCTAGTACTGCCCTTTTTTCTGTTTCCTCTGGAGGAACAGTGTCCTTGGAACTGGTCAGTGGAACTTAAAAGATCAATTGCTTTAGATACTCTCAGATTAAACACTGCAGCTGGGTTATTTATCTCTTACTATTTAGAGCAAGTTTGGTTTTGGGGATTGAAGTTTGAAATTAAAATAAAATGGTGAACCAAAGAGAAAGAAGATTGTGATTCTCTCTAGAGAGAGGATTCTTCTTGAAGGTCCTTAGGATTCAGTGTCTTTAGTCCTTGTGTTCACATTGAGGTAACTAAAGGTGGCAAGAACTGCCTGGTATTTTTATAGACTTCGTGTAAAAACAAGCATTTTCTGACTGAAACCCTGCCTTGTGCTTACAGAGTTGTGAAACAGATACCAACTTTTTCTCACAGTATTTTAAGAGATAAGAAAAATACAAGCCCAGTGGTAACAGATGTTTCCATTTGTAGAACATAAACACGTTAGGAGACATCTGTTTTCTCTAAATGGAGAAGTCAGGAAGTGCTTTCTACAAATGCTGATCTGCTTTGGTTTTTACCACTCTCACACATTCCTGTCCAACGTGGGCTTCACAGCAACCCGACCTCTGTGTGTTTTAGCCCTTAACAAACAGCTCTGCTCCTAAATTGAAAGGACAGGTAGGAAAAAGTCTGAGCAATAGATGAGCCAAGGTTCTGCCGCAGTGATCAGAGAGAGCTTTTCCTTTCTTTCTATTTACAGTGCAGATAAAAGAATAAATGACTGAATCAAAGTTCTCCCCCTGAGGCAGGTGTAACACCAGCTGCAGTAGCCCCACTACCACAGTGCTGTTTTCCCACCCCTGCACTCAGCTCAGCACTTGCCAGGCCCAGAAACTGGGAGAACAGCAAGAAGTGATTGTCTGAGCTCCCAACACAACCTGTCCCTGTCCCTTGGTATGACAAGGGCCTTTTATTTCAAAAGCCAAAGTGTTTCATTACCTGCTTGGCTTTGTACTTCATTGGGAAGTTTTAAATTTGAAAATTTTACTTTGTTAGGTAAATATGCCCACTTTTTATATATCAGGATAGAAGAAGATACTAAACCTATTGCTTTCTTCACTAAGAAACATCTCCAACCTGTAAAGCACGAGGTTTGCAAAGCTGCAAAACAGGCAATGAGATCAACAAATGTGATTATTTGAAGCAATTCCACTGCCCACTCCTGAGCCAAAGGATTCCTGCTGACACTTCCTTTACAGCATTTCAAATGACAGCCTTCACACATACCCTGAAAATTGTCATAAGATCTGATCCTATTTTCCCTCTCCCTTAAAACAGCAGTGAATGGAATTGTTTATGACCTGGAAAGCCTGGGGAGTGGAGTCCAGTGGATTACATACCCTGAAAATTGTCATAAGGTCTGATCCTATTTTCCCTCTCCCTTAAAACAGCAGTGAATGGAATTGTTTATGACCTGGAAAGCCTGGGGAGTGGAGTCCAGTGGATTACCCTCTTGGCAGACAGTAATGGATTGTATAAGATGAGTCGCCTGTATGTCACTCCTGACGCCGCCTTCTTCCGAGTTCACATCTTGGTCGTGGATACTTCAAACTGCACTAAACCATGTCCAGACTTTAAACTTGGTAAATCATTCCAGCTAAATCCATTCTGCTATTCCTCTGCATGCACTGCAGTCTTAGTCTGCCCTACTTTAATAGGCTTAGCCTGGGCTGTTGGGAAAATTTGGAAGAAAAGTATTTACTCAAATTGACGCCTTTTTTCCATTCAAGTTTCTCAAAACTTTCACAAGAGAACCAAGTGCATGAAGAAGTCAGGTACCAGTGTAGCTCTTTCTTAATTCTGTCCCGTTTCAAAATCATGGCAAGTTTTCAGGATTCCTAAAACAATAGAAGAAAGTGCTTAGGCTGGTGTCTTTGTAAGTCATTCAGTTTTCCTTTTAAGTGCAAGTTTATCAAATACCAGCATTTCCCCCAACAGTAAATCATCATTTCCCAGCCAGCACCACCCCCAGGTCTCAGCAGAGCTCAGGGTGCTGCTGTGGAAGCCACAGGCCCAACTTCACATCTGTTCCCAGCCCTGGTGCCCTCGGAATGACCCCCCCGTGGCTCAGCAGCCCTGTTTGGTTGGTTTTTGTTGTTGCAGGCAGCAGGTCCATCGTGATGGGGCACATCTACCACAAGCGCCGGCAGGTGCCCGCCGAGCTGCTGCCGGCCCTGCGCGGGCGCCTGCGGCCAGGGGATGGCTGGGTCGGGAGCAGCAGCAGCTACGTGAGGAGATTCAACAGGAAAAGGGATCTCAGGGTGAGGGCAGCGCGCTCCAAGTGTCCATAAGGCTCCGGGGCTCCGTCCGGGATGTGCGAGCAGCGGGATCCACCCTCGGAGCAGCCGGCCGCAGGCAGCGCTCCCGTCTGGAACCCAGCCCAGCTCTGCTTTTGTGCTTTAGCCAACACTGGGTGCCTCGAGCGGGCACCCCTGGTGAGGCTCAGCACAGAAGTCAGTCTAGGGAATGTTAACTGGCCGTGAATTTGCTCCAGCTGCTTTCAGAGCCACAGGTTATTGTTGCTTCCCCTGCTGCAGTGTGCCCCGAATAATCTGTAGTAACTGTAATGCAAAATTCTGGCAGTTTCATCCTTGGTACAACAACTGCACTTTGAACCCTTCACCTTGGACACATTAGATGATACCACAGCTTTATCTACACAGGATATTCACTGTGCTTTCACAGTTCTGCCTAAAGTATCACGTGCATTTGATTTCAGAGAAACCAACACCACTAAGTACCATTGTATTATTTTTGTCTCCTCAACCATGTCCATGGTATTTCTGAAAATGACACCATTCTTCCAGCAGAGCTGGATGTTCACACAAAGCATACGGAATAGAGTGTAATAATTTGAGTATATGAACACACTGACTGAAAGCAAATCAACAACTGCAAAACAGAAATGCCCAGTTGAGCTTACAAGTGACGGTGCAGGGAATGCAAACTGAACACGGGCTGCACACGCTGGGTGTGCCGGGGCACTTCGTCCCAGAGCTGTGCTCAATGCCATTCCCCAGGAGACATATGGCCAAGCTTCTACTTGCACAAGAGTAAATTTACTTTTTAAATCAAAAAGACAGTATTTTAGTACCTTTAATGTGGCGAAATTGAGACGTTTGTTGTTCCCAGTCTGTATTTGCAGGTAATAAGTCTGTAAAAGAAACTAATAAAATGCTCATGAGGTTCTGCTTTCACTGTCTCCTGGGTTCTGGAAAAACCAAAAAGTTTATGTAATGAAGTGTACAAAGGCACCTCCTTGTGCCACAAGTTGGCTGAGGATTTGATACATATTTCTATTAAGAAATGTAAAAAATGCAGTACAGTTTAAAACCCCACATACTCAGTGACATGATGTGACCTGCCACAGGAAGCAGCAGCTTCTATAGAAGCATTTTCTGTTTTGAAACAGGTAGTTCTGACACACTGTACTTGTCACACATCTCTGCAGTTTCATTTAGTGTCACTGGAAAGCCACGGAGCAGGGGATGGGACAGGCTACGCTGCATCAAGTATTTCTTGATATGGAGCCAAATACCAAGAGCAAACATCCCGTATTTGGGACCCAAAAGGCTCTTACTGAAGGATAGAAATTTATTCATAGCATAAGTCTACCTAAAAAATACCATGTCTCACTTTTGCTATGTGAAAAACTTTGCATTGAGCACAGCATGGATTGATGGAATTTTCCTGAGAAAATCTGCGGGCGTTTTGATTTGGCAGAAGGACTGTTCTGGAAATGAATCAAAGCTCTGGAGTGACTGGGAGGGACAGAAGGAGGAAGGGTTACATGTGCATCTCGAGTTTCTTTGTTTCTATTTTCAGAGAAAGTCCAGGGGCTGAGCAGCAACTCCTCCAGGGATCCCCGGTCCAGAGCAGCAGCCGAGCCCCATTCCTGTTATCCTGCTCCAGCCCAGGGAAGTGTGGGTACAAACCCAACATCCCTGTGCCTGTCCCTGGGAACAGACAAGCACAGACACCAGTGCTAAGGACATCCCAAGCCCGAGTTCAGTGCCCATAACTGACACAAAACACTGGGATACAGACATTGCTCTGGGAGCCTGAAAAGTCATTTATCCCACGTTCTCTTCCTGTGTCACCAAGTCCTCTTACCTTTCCCTTCTTGATTGGAAGGTCCCTCCTTAAAATGTTCCCACAGCAGCTGAACAACAAGTCCCTGTCTGTCACAGCCCCACTGAGACAGGCCTGGAGCAGCAGCAGGAGCAGGACTGTTGTCAGCAGGCTCATCACATACTGAACACACCTCCTGAACAACAACAATTCCCAGACTGAGAGGATTCCCAGTCTTGCACTTGCTATTCCAAAACCCTCCCAGCAATAACCACACAGAGAACTGGATGGCACTCACGTTCAACAGCTGCCACGGTAATTTCGGTACCTCACAGTCAATAATTTCCTTTCCAGCAGGATAAGTATGGAACATTCTGCCACCACCACCCAGGAATCTGGGTGTAAAGGAGTAACTGTTCTCATCCCGTCTGTCCAGGGGTTTACTTGAGGCTCTTGGGTAAGCACAACTTCTTACTGTACTTTAAATCTCCATTAACTTCTGCATCAACTAAATCGAGATTGAGGGTAATTGCTTCAAGTTTGAGGAGACAGAAAAGGAAAACCAAACTAGCACAGCTCACATTATCAGTACCTTACAACATATGACCATTTCAAAACAACTGTTGCAATAATTTATAAAATACAAAGAGGACAAGGACTGAGCAGAGATCACATAGCTTATGAACTTTATGCTTGATGGCAGGTGGGGATTAATTACAATTGATTTATTTTCTGTAACACCATTTAACTATAAAACATCACCACTGGTAAATCCAGAGAAGTACCTTGATCTGCCCAATGGCAACTGAACACTCTGAAACAGGCTCTCATGGAATCACAGAATGGTTTGGGTTGGGTGATTAATCAGCAGCATTAAATTGCATTATGGATTATTTCCCTACAACCTGATTCACAGTTACATATGATCTGGCAAAGCCAAGACCTATATCCAGTAACATTATCAATGTTTCATTAGAAACACCACCAAATCCATGTCAAACACATTACTTTATTTGTCTAGGATGATGTGTCCTATAAGGTACAAAAAAGTACTCTTCAGTTTGCCACAATTTGTTAAAAACAGCAATCTATTGCCTACAGGTAGGAAAGGTTTAAATCATGTCAATATGGATTTAGGTATGAATAAATAGTACAGAAATGCTGAGAAGTTGGGATGAGATGCAGGACGTGTCCCAGTGCTGTTAAAGGTGAGATTTTTCCTTGTCCCATTAAAACACAATGCTTACAATATGCAGCATCTTTTTAAATGTCAAAGGACAACATAACCTAAATGCAACTACTCTTCTTTGACTTTCAGAAGCATAAATGGATTATTGTTTCCACACTGAACAATTAGTAATTTTCACAGATTGGTTAAATGACAACATTTGTATGTACAAAAACACACAGGTTTTTAGTAGATAAAATCCCCCCAGAAGAACCTGAACACCTGAGCTGGAAGTGTAAGAAAGGGTGGTCAGTAGCAACATCTTTTTTAAGAAAAATAACAGAGGAGGTTCTTGCATAGCAAGGTGTGAGGTTAAACCCAAAAGGAGCTTATCCATAAATCAGGTAAATCCCAGACCACTGTAGAACAGAAGTTGACTGTGAGTTAGTGCAAAAGCTGGTCATGTGGGTGAGGAGCTGCAGAGAAACCAGGGCTGGGAACTACAGACAGGTACCAGAGCAGGTCAGTCACACACAGGGAAAGAAAAGCCTCCTCATCTGCAATTTGCATCTTCTTGGGTTCCAGCTGATCCCTCAGGGCAGCGCTGCTCCCACAGGAAACACAAGGAGCCTCCCAGGGATACAATTAGAGCTGGTACTCCACATTCCCAGAGCACTTGGCAAGGATCACTGAGCTCTGGTGTGCAGGGACACCTCACCAACACCTCCTGCCCTGGCCCAGCTGGCAGAGTCCTTTTGGCAGCACTGTGGGAATGCTGTGTGGGGATAACGGGGCTGGAGCGGTCGGGTCCCGCTCCCCGGCCATTCCCACCCTGCTCCTTCAGTCCCTGCACTCCTGCACAGATCCCCAAAGTGTCTCACACACGTGGCACCACACACTCAAACACACCTACGGCTGTGGGGAGAACAATGATCTCCATTTATTTTGTTTCATATACATCCATATTTTGAATTTTAATACAAAAGAAAAAAAATTAGAATCTGACAAATGTTTACAAACAAGATACCTTCAAATAGATTTTACTCAGTTCAGTCTGGTGCAGAGTAAATGACAAATTGTACTGTTTGTTATATTCAAGGCAACAGAGTCTGTAGTCCATGACCACTCAGCCCAAATTTTATGCAAGCTTGTTTTTATCTACCATGAATGATAAACTCCTTGTTGATTCCCAGTCCTGTGTGTGTGCACATGTGTACATAGCAGCTCCTTTCATAGAAAGAAAAGACATCTAGAGGTCTTCTTGTACTTTTACCTACAGGAATCATGTTAAGATACAGAATGGATTACATGGAACCGGGGCTGGATTTTATAAGAAAAAATAATTAGCTGACAAATGAGGGCAGCAATAAAAAAGCGTCTTTTTTGCAACAATAAATAAATACAGTCAAAGTTTTCTGTGTGGACTTTAAACCAGCTTCTTCACTGAAGAACAGACGTGGCATTTCCATGGAGTTAAACGTGACCCCATTTACTGTATCTTTTTTCTTGCTCTCTCTCTCTCCTTCAACAAAACAAAGTTTTCCTGCTTCTGCCACAATAGTACAACAATTTGATCTTGACAAGAAAGTGGTGCTGCTGATTTTTATTTCTTTGTCCTTTGGACAAAATAAGCCAAGAATATAATTTGACTGTTGTGACCAATAAAAACGCAGTTTACATCGAGTCTTGTCAGGATAACCTGACTAAAAACATCTGGCTCCTTAATTAAAAATTGTCAGACAACCAGATCCTTGCTCGTGTGTTTGGTTAACACGCTGAACTCTAAGAAGCTGTAGACTGCAGTTTGTTGTTATGGGACCTGCAGAATACAGAAGAAAGTGAAGAATTAAGCACTCTTCAGTTTGGAGAAAACAGTTGCTGCAAGGTGTTGCCAAAAATAAATCACAATAAGGGAATTACCACCATGTTGCTTTCATTTATTTTTTTCCCCTTCAGAAAAAAAAAAAAAATTCTCGCTCTGAATTTTAAGCCCATTTTCTCCTCCAGAATACAAATATTTCAGTACTTGTAAAATGCAGTGTGTGTCACTGGGATATTCCAAAATGCCTGAAATCAGTTTTACTCACATATTTACATAATAGTAGTCCATCAAAAGGAAAGAGAAAAAGACATTTTTAGTTTAGAATATTTATAATAAGGTCTACTTTGTTTAAATTTATTCAATAGGTCTTTGGATTAACTTAATTTAAAAAACTGAACAGGCATGTTAAAATCACATTTTTGCTATGCAGAGTTCAGCAAAACTCCTCTTTGACATTCACAGTTTTATTAGTGACTTAAAATAAAGCAATAAAATACAAGGTTTCCGTGATGAATTTTTCATTTTTCTCAATACAGTATTTGAGGAAAGGAACAATACTTTGTTAATACATTTATGTTACCAGTGTGACTGCTGGCAACAAAAACAACATTTACTTTTTAGACAAATGATCTGGATTTTCAGGGCAGTTTAATATCATTGGATTGTACAATAAAAGAAAGTGACCCCAACATCCAGTTCTGATTCCAGTTAAAAAGTTCAGACTAAAGATATCACAATCTGCAAGAAAAGAAAGAAGACGGATGGTATAAATGAAAAACAATAATAAATAAGATGCAGCAGTGAAATCAGAGTGCAAGCACAGGGAGTGCTGGGGACCCAGCTAATGGCAGTGACACAAACACAGGTTGAAAACTGCCTGACAAAAATCATTATTACAGTATTGAACTGGAAAGAAAAAGGCATATTCTTTTTCAGGAATGTCTATGTAAGGGAAACACTCTACATCAGCCCTTCTTCAGGAAAAAAAAATAATTGAAAATTTAATTTTGAAAGGTAAATTTTGAATTATGTTTCATTTTCTGTACCCTACTTTAAACCTTACTTACTTCCCCTGTTTCAAAGGTGGTAAATAATAAAAAGATGAGAGAAGGAGTAACACTGAAGTATTTTAATTTCTTTTGCTGGATTATAAGCTTCACAGCAGGATTGTCTCTTATTAGCATGAGAAGTATTTACTGCAGAGTAGAACATCAGCACAACTATGACACAGTATTTGTCCTGATCAGAAATTATTACGTTTTCTGCAGCAATGAGTTGAAGTATCACTCAAATTTTGCAAATTTTTTGATAGCACCCAAATTTTTAACAGCTCCTTTTGAATAAACATTCCAAAGTAACCTTCACAAAATCATATTTAAGCCTTAATTTTGACAAAATTTTCCAGGAAAGCGCACAGAGCAGCAAATCCAAGATAAGCTTAGAAAGGAGATTTCAGAGGCCAACACAACACCTGTGGTTAGGAACACTCAGCTTACCTGCTTGCCTTAAATCCTTTTAGTTTCTGTACAAAGAAAGACTCGAGAACTTCTGCACACTGGTAAAAAGGGGAGTCACTTGGATTGTAGTAACGGCAGTTATCAAAAATTTTGGTCATGTCTGCCACAAACTCCGTGACCTTTTTGTAGTAGCGTTTCAGGATTCTTTCTTCCATGGTAGCAAGGTCTTTAAAGAAACCAAAGATTATTTAAATGAGAGACTTTCATCCTAAACAGAAATTGATATTGTCAAAACTGTGGGAAACGAAGCATTATCCAGATTAGAGGCTTTTCCAGGAATGTGGTTGTGACTGGTGACAGCAGCAGGGCTCCCTCAGAAGAGACACTTAGGCATGAGTATGTTGTGTACAGGTAAATTCAATAAAGTGCAAGAATCACCATGACCAGGGAAAACCTTTCCAAGGAGCTCCCTACGTTTTCTCAAGAAATGAAAGGAAAAGAAGATCAGACAGTCAAGGTCCAGGTACCATGTACATGTAACAGCCAGCACCTATTGATTATTTTTTGAATTCCTGCCTTGCTTTGAATGAGCTATCAATTCTCATGGGCATGTGCACATTACACATGGCACAGTTTAAAGATTTCAAGTGCAGGGTCATGCACAATGCCAGAGCTCTTATCCTTACTGACCAGACACATTAAGAAGACAGGAATGGTGATATGAGTAGTAATTGTCCTATTTTAATGCAAATATCAATTAAAAACAAGGAGAGGAACAAAACCTGTCAAATATAAATACAGCTGTTTAAATGTCTAGTGGGACTTTTAGCCAGAAAAACAACTATCTGCCCTTGGAAAATGCCTTAAGGTGCTTATTTTGAAATACCAGTGATGCCAGAATGTGTGCAAACAACTGCAGATGGGTCTGGATTACCTGGTGTATTTTACTCAGATTTACTTGCATTACAAATGTCTTCTCCTCCTACTTAAGTCAGAAAGGGCTAAATGCACTTTTGTTTACTCCATCAATAACACTGTTATTTGAGCTTTCATTATAAACTTTCCATCCATCATGGAATAAGAGCTGTTCAGCATTGTCATAACAGCACAGTCCAAAACTTTGGAACAGGAAAGGATACAATTCCTAAACAAAGTATTATTTTCAGTCAACATACCACAACATTTTGCCAAGATACTAAACTGAACTTTCCTATTTGTAGGATGAGTAAGGAGTAGGTGAGAAAGCTCAAATGACACACTGGCTCTCATTTAGAGATCTGAAAAGGTATTGGTTCAATACTGGAAGGAAAGAAATAACATTCCAAACCCCATTTCTGTCAGGAGGGAGATTTTCCCAGGAGGTTTCACATCCAAGTGCTTATCCAGTGAGAATCACAGTATTTCACCTGCCTAACCTGTGTGTTTTGCAAAATATGGCTGGAACTGGTCAGCAGGAAATTAACTTGTTGTTCCAAAGCCCAAAGCCACTCACTCAGGCTGTTGTCACCAACACTCACCCATTGGTTCCTTGATGACACCATAATAATCTGGGGCATCGTTGGGATCCACTGGTTCTAGGAATGGCCATGCCATCTTGTGAGCCTAGCAGGGAAAAAGGAGAGAATGAAAACATCAAATTAAGTTAAATTAGGCACTACTAATAGGTAAATATTTTCATCCTTTTATCTGTTGGGGTCTGGAGTTGAATTTCAGGAGCAGCATTATACAGGAAAAGGAACCAGTTCTCATCTGATGAGTGGGTAAAGTTTTAAATGTCAGTGACCCAGTAGTTGGGCTTCAAAACAGGAAACTGAAATTCAGACATAACAGGATACTGTGCTGAACAGGCTGCATGGAAAAATATGGAATGAATTTACTGAGAGTGCTTTCAAGTACCCTGAAATTAATATGCTTTTATAAATGTATACAAAATATAGGACAATGCAAAATATTACTTACAGGATTTCTGTTTTTATAATTTTAAGAATTTTACCAGAATTCTTAAAAATTCTTTATAGTTGTAGCAGAAAAGCCTATTTGGGAGTCACAGACAAACCAGAAATATCAGACAGTGTGCATAATTCCTATTATCAGGATAACATAATTTACATGCTGATAATGATCCCCTGTGAGAACACTCCTGAAATCTGGTAACACTCAATTAAAGTAAGGAAGTGTGGATTGCAGCCCACAGAAAACTGATCTGAGAGCAGAACACTGCACCTTCCATACCCTGTGCAGCTGGGCTCCCACTCTGCCTTTTGGGATTCTGAATCTGCTTCCTTTAAAAGCCTTTCACTGAAGGGACTGCTTAGTTTCACCCACTCAGGAGCAGTGATTTACTAAATATTGTAAATATTCCTCAGCACAATAACGCCAAGCAAGTTTGCAGCTGGCACAGTGGCACAGCTTTGCTATTCCCTCATATCTCAGAGCTAAGAAGGAGAAATCACCCCTCCCTCCCAGAGCCACTGGCTCTGTCACACTCCCTGGTGCTGCCACCCTTGTCCTCACCTGCAAGGAGCGCAGGACCCTCCTCAACCCTTCGTAGTCTTTATCTGTGAGAGGACTGAGCACAGTCATGGCATCCTCTGTGGACTGGCACTGGGGACACACGTACTCATCAATGAGATCTGCCTCGCTCTGCAGGATGCCCACGCAGCGCCCGTGGTACCAGTTCTGACACCGGTCACAGCCAATGTAAAATCTGCAAGAGCCAAACCAAGTGTCAGTGCCTTCATCTGTTTCAAGTCCAGGTTACATTTAAACACATAAACCTGCCATCCCCTGCACACAAGCAGATACTTGGCATGATTAAAGACAACAGGTAACCTCAGATTTCAGAGTGACAAATTCTACTCCAACTGCTTTTGTATTTACAGACCATCCCAAAACACGTTCCTAAATTTTATACTTTCAAGCAATCAAGATTTCAAAAATAACTCCTCTGCTTTAGAGATGAAAAGAACAGTGTAAAGCCAGAAGCCTCACCCAACCAGTATCCAAACCAATTCAAGATGCATTTTGCACAAACTGGACTACAACTAGGGCTTGTTTCACTCCATACAAGCACTTTTCATATGGAAGCTTCAGCCTTGTAACTGAATACAGAGAGAGTATTCTGTGACACAAAGCCTTACAGTAAAAGATGTATACAATTCACACATATATAATCATATACCAACTATATACCCCCATACTAAAATTATGTTCTCCAGCCAGATCAGATTAAAGCACAAAAAAATCCACTCAATACAGCATTTGTCTTTTAGTCTTTCTAACAATCCCCTGTTAATATAAAATAAAATAAAATAAACCCCAATTTAAAGTACAAGGTGTTTTAGTAGTTTGTTGTTAAAAATAAAAACCACAATACATTTTGACTGCCCTGAAGGACTTGACTTTTCCTAAACATTTACTGAACAGAAACATTCGGGAGGGGGAGACAATTACTGGAAAGCAATTTGTATTACGAACGAATACAATATATGCAGAATAACTCGTTTTTTACTCTTTGCAAGGAACAGGAAAGCACAGTCAGAGCAGTTTTGCTACCTAGACATGGAATAAGAGGTTCTTATCCGAACTCACTGCGACTCATCATAAGGTGTTCTGCAGATACAGTACAACTCCTCACTGCTGCCCTCTTGTGCCCGTTTACACTCATTACAGATGTACACATCCATTTTCTTAGCCTCCTTTTCTGTGATTCCAACACATTCTCCATGATACCAGTTAGTACAAAGATCACAGCCAATATAGAACCTAAAAGTGTTCACAATGAAAATGACAATGTAATTGTCATTTCAAATGGCATGGCACTTTTCCCTCCATTTCTCTCTGATGCACTTGATGCTGGGCTACTTTCTGTCTCAGCTTCCCTGCTCCCTATCCTTACAAACTAACATCTCATGCTGCAGCTAGACTGGCAGTAAGGTCACTTGGGTCAATTTTAATTTGACAATTTATCAAAATGCACATGTATTAATATGTACATATTAATATATAACCAGACTTTGACAAAGCTATGGGCTAAAAATCTACTGACTTCAATGCGTGTGTGAAAAACTGTCAAAGGCACAAAAAGACAAGGCCAAAGGAAAAGGTTTACATTTTCAAAATTGCAGCTCAAAAGCCACTGAAACATTTCCTTAAGGTTTGAAAATGTAGGTCTCAGTTAATTTAAAAAACAAAAGCAAAGCGCAAACACCAACTAGGAGTTACGAGTACACTACAAGAACATGCAACCAGCAGTGTGTAGGTACGTCTTGGTGTAACACAAAATGAAAGAAAATGGGGTCAGGGCATGATTGTCAATTTTAAATCTTGGTGGGTTTTTTTTTTTTTTGTGGGTGTGTGCACTGAAAAACTGATAATAAACTACTTAAAACTGCGACAAAGTGGAATTTTGAGTGAATAATGTCTCCTCTTAAGACACAGCTGTGTGACAGAACCAGGTATGGTATGACACAAAGTGAAGGGAACCAGGGACAGAATCATGGGGATGGGACCTTGCACAGAATGATGTGACAAAAGTGTAAAATATTATGCCAGGATGTTTGTAACTCGTGTATGGATCTCTCAGAACACACCTATGACCAGTGACAACCAGATGGGCGACGCTCACATCCATTCTCTCTGCCTAAGCAAAAGCAAGTGGACTCAGAACCTCCATCCTCCTGCATTTTGGAGACCTCAAACCCATCCCAGGTGCTGCTGTAGGAATCCCTGCCACCCTGTCAGCCTGCAGGCAACACCCTGGGGACACCACAGCACCAACAGGGCAGTGGCTACCCCATGTTCCACAGGAAGCATCTCTGATTTCCTGGGCCTCTGCACACTCAGATCCTGCCTTTTCTCTTGTTTTTCAGTCAGGCAAATCCTAAAATAAACATCACACAACCCAATTTCCATAAAGAATGGCTAGACACAGATTCTGACAACTATCAGCAACTCAGCCTGTGCCTCCTTCCCAAGAGGGGCTGTGTCTGCTCCTGTGTCCACACAGCTGTGTCTGGTGGTGTGGGAGCACATTTAATCCAGGTGTAGATGCTAAACCTTGCCACTGCAATGTGGAGCAGGATCCACATTGTGGTTTAACAAATAAGTTGGAATCTTAGTAGGAATCTTTAGAAAGACATCTTTACTGACCATCCTTGAAAACAGTATCAGCAAATCCCTATAATCTTGGAGTATCATGAATGAGAACTAAACATAAGAGATCTGCAATAAAATACATAGCACAAAACAACTTACAAGTTTTAGTAAATCAAAGAAAATACACAGGGTATTCATAAAATACCACAACTTGGCTTTTCAAGTAGCACACCTCTCTTCTCTGAAGCAGAAAAGAGACACCAGCACAAAGAGGACGATTCACTGCCTACATACATTTGAAATTTTTTTTTAAAAATTAGCAGAAAACTACTTTAAAACTTGACTAATTCCTTTCCAAAGAGCAAAAGGATTATGTACTTCAACAGTACAGACATAATTTATAGGAACATCAAATTTAAAATTCACAAAAAGCAAAGCAGCAGACCTCAATCATATTGCTAAGGATACTACTGAGTTATTAACATTTCTTTTTCTTGAAGTTTTATTCAGTGCATTGAATCTCAGTTCTCAATTCAAGCTACCAAAATTCACTCTATGACCACTGCAGTCAACACAAAGTCTGACAAAGAAATCCCTCTGCTCACTCTAAGTCCAGATGCAGTAACACACAAACCTCACAACCAGAGAACAGGGTCTCTACTAAGTACACTGGGTGACAGAAAACCTTACACAGACACAAAGTTAAGTGAGGCTGGGGACACCTCTCAGAGGTGACAGTGACATAACAGCCAGAGCATCATTGTGCTCTTCCTGCAGCACTGGCAGTCCAAGGAGCAGCCCCATTCCCCACACTAAAGTCATAGTGCAGTGGTCAGAGCTACTCAAAACCAAGGTGAAAAAACCCTCAGATATCTCAACTTTGTTAAAAGACATAATTAAAACCCAAAAAAGGCTAGAAAGAACCTCAAGAAGTTCCCTAGTCCTGGCTCTAAACTTGGAATAAAGAACCATGACCCATGGAGTGAATGCAGCATTCCAGATCTATGGCTTCCCTGTTATCAGCCCTTTAGGTACTATCAAATGGTACCAGTTCATACTTTTGGGTATTGCCACTTACTTGGAATTGGTCTGAAGTCAAATTTATCAAACATACATCTCTACACAGCTCTCAGATGTTAACCATTACTAACTACTGCTGTTAGTCACCTCTAGCTAAAGCAGCAACATGTAGCACTATCCCCTGGAATCCACTGGATTCCCCACTCCAGCACTTAACACCATTTCTTCACAAGCACTGTACACAGTGTAAATACATTTCCTCATTCACAGGCAGATTCAAACTACAGAGAACTGCAGTTTTCACTTTGTCAAATGCTTAAATATTCATTTTTATCAACCCTGGCATGCAAATAATAACGTATGGAAACCATTTCTCCCTGAAACATTGTCCAAAGTGAACTGCAGTCCAGTGACTCAGAGCCCCTTTTATTGGGTACTGCCTTACAAAAAAAAGTCATTTATTGGAAGACGGTACCGAAGCTATTTCTGAAGAACATCAGCTACTTCTTCAGAAGAAACTGCTCAAACCAAATTGTCACTTGCTTCTGAGGCAGAGGCAAAACGGCAAAAGAAAGAGTAACAGAGAGGAGGGAAAAAAAGAAAAGAGTATGTGCATGTGAGACAGGAAGGTCACACAATGGAGACATGCAAACAAGTAAAATATAAACCACGCACAGTAACAGTATCAATCGAGTCTATTCACATTTGTAACTGCTAGTGGGAAATAGAGACTTTATTCTCTACACCTCAGTGATCCCTGCAATAACCTGCCACTAGCTGCACTTCTAGGCACTAGCTGGGGCTAAGAGCTGACACTAAACCTAAAGCTAAGGACATGCAGGAGGGGCTGTGGCACCGCTACTCACTTGGACTCGTCGTAAGGCGTTTTACAGATGCAGTAAAGCTTTGTGTCCTTCTTCGTTTCCTTTGAGGTAGTAGAAATCATTTTCTTTTTCTTGGACTTGGAAGCTGAGGAATCTTTCTCCTCCTCTCGTTTCCTTTTCTGGGAGGAGACTGGCACGGGGACAGTGGTGGAGGAGGAGGAGGTGACGCTGGCTGCTGGCAGCTGTGGCGGTGCTGGTGGCACTGGTGGCGGTGGTGGCGGGGCAGCGGCGGCGGCCGCAGCGGCTGCGGCTGCTGCTGCAGCAGCTGCTGCCTGGGCTCTTTCTTTTTCTTTCTTAATTTTAGCCAAGTCTTTCTTTAGCTCCTCCTGAAGTGTATTAAATGAATAAATAGAGGGAGGCACTTCATATGATTATTGCAAGACAGGGTTAAAATCTAGGCAAAAATACCCAAGCTTAACCAAAAGAAAACAATTAAATCCATTTAAATAAGCATTTTTTTCATGTTCTGAATTCTGAACCTACAATTCATATACTATTAAGAGATGACACTCCTGGGCTACAATGACCCACTGGCTGTAACTTATCAGAAGCTGTTTCATGAAAGAAGGTAATTTCAGTCCAGAAGAAAACCAAGAGGTGCTCAAAGGACATATGAGTAGCTTTGCAGAGATCCACAACCGCAGCTTCTCCCTGTAAATTTCCTTAAAATCTCACTAAGTAAACGAAGATTAACAGAGAAATGTTCTCCCGAGCTTAAAGTCAAATTAGCCTTTGAGACTCTGTCCTTACCTGCACTTCAATCTGTAGATCTTTGTCCAGAAGTGCTCTTTTTTTCAGTATTTCAGCTTTCAGCTGCTCTTTATGCTTGAAAAGCAGAGCTGAGAGCTTGGTCGCATTCTGTTTGCTTCGCTTCTGCTCCACGTTCTCTTCTCGCTTCCGTTTCTTAGCTGCCTGTTTTTCTTCTTTGTCTATCTTATCCAGAATATATTTCATCACTTGGTTGCACACAATCATTCTGGGGAAGGAATAAAGGAAAAGGACATTGTGCTGACCTGCCTGTTTATTCCCAGTCGAGAAAGCAGAATCAATTCTCCAGTCACTGCAAGCTCATTATTGTATTTCCTAAGATGTACAAGGTAAATTTAGCAACACCCAGTGCTTCCACTCCTGCTTATTTACTAGAACACTGCTGGGAGAGATCAAGCCCCTTGTTAGGCTCACAAGGGGCAGTCCCAATTTCACTTAAATGATCTGAGTACTAATTGTTCCTCCCCTCCCCCATCTGATTCCCAACAAAGCTTTGGCTTTAGTACGATGGGAGAGATTTTCGCTCAAATCGGTTTCCACAATTTGTTTCAAAGAGCTGGATTTTTAGTCTGATGTAAGATGAAAGTGAGTTGGAAGCCTGTAACTTCTTCACAAACAGACACTTCTATGCTCTAGTGACCACAAAATACTACCAAGATTTTGTGTTTTGGCATAGGGACTGACAAACACTTTTCACTGTATAGAATTCACTATAAACAGTTCCCAATTCCTCCACTAATGACAGCTCAAGATTGGTTTTTCATCTGCTTGTTGTACTTTCAACTATAAATCTATTTTTCTGCTCACTTATTTTGCACCTTTCAGTTGTTTTGCTTTATATTTCAATTAGAAAATGAATGTATTTTGGTTCTTCTGAATTTACTTTTCCGTTCCCCATTCTTTTCCAAAACCATTAGAAAACCAAATGCTTCTTGTTGCCAGAGTTACCATGAAAAACAACTCCCATTGAGCTGAGAGGAAACAGCAGAATAGCAATGGCAAGGACAAGCAGCTGCTGGCAACTCTGTGGTCTCAGATATTTTGTCCTTTGATAGACAGCTGGATTTTGATGACAAATGGAACATGCAGATAAATATTTGTAGGGCCATATAATTTTGTTTAGTTTGCTCTTTATACCTCCACTGTTATCTACTTGGTTTCGTCTGTTTTTTTTTTTTTTTCACAAACTGAAGATCCCCACATTGTATTTTTGAAGAATAATAATTCAGTGAGATGGAAAAGCAGCTGCACCACAAACCAAGCTAGTTATAACTATTTTTTTCATCTTTCTCTTAAATTGGACTTTTGTCAGTCAAAACACCTTTTTGGCTATCTGACACCATGAAATGAAGAGCATATCCAATACATCTTTTTCTTTATGCAAGTGGGAACAGTAAAGGAGTGGCACCCAGGGATAGTGTTGTAATCAACTGAGCTTGTGATTTGATCAAAATTTTATAGAACATACTCTTCTTTTTCTTAGTATCTGACACACACTTGTGATTATCTAATTGGAGTAACTGCATGTGTGAAAAGGAGTCAAAATAGTCCCAGGACAAATGACAAACACTCCAAATTTCTGTTTAGCAGCTTCAAGCATAAAATTTCTCAGTTTGTCAATCTGTCTTCCAACTCTTCAGCTCCTTCTGTAGAGTGGGATGTGCAGGGACAGGAGTGGAAACACATGGCCATTATAAAGGACAAACAAAACCCAGGCTTTTTTTGCAGCAGAAGTATTAATTCTCCATTCTGTGATTCTTTACTTGAGTTTAAAAACCGTGGCCAGCTTCAAACACAATATGTAACATTACTTAAAACATATCAAAATAAAATTGAGATTATACAAGATGAAAGAAAGAACATTATGAAACTTACTTTTAAGTGTTACTCTAAACAATTTGAAATAGCAACACTTCTTTAAGCAGGTTTTTAAAACCAGCATTTCATTATAATACCATTAAAAGATGTAATAAATGAAAAATTTGACATCTACAGATGCACTGTGATGCACATTCACCTTTGATTTTCTTCCCTCTCCGCTGGAGTCAGTGTCTTCTTCTGTTTCAAATGTTCTATGACAGCATTCTGCTTCATAACCACCTGTAGGATGACACAGAATCCAAAATAAAAGATGAAAACTTATCCAGTATTTCACAGTATTATGGGGAGAACCAGGACATTTCCTAAGTTAAAGTGTCATTTATTTCACTGAATGACAAAATAAAGCTGATTTTATCAGGGGAGCAGTGCTTGTTTAAAACAATTATTTGAAAATTAAAAAATAAATTTAAAAAGAACACCACCACCCCCAGAGTAGGATATTTTGCTTATGGCAAGTTTGAACCCAGGAACTAAAAAATAATTGACTGTATTTTCTCAGTGACTGGTTGTTTTATTTTAAAAGTGGTAAGAGTCCATTACATATTTTTAAGCCCCGCAGCCATGCAACAGCATCACATTTCAGATACCTCTTTGGAACCTCAGTTTTCAGGTAATGAAAGTACTGCATGTGTGTTCTGTCCATCAGCTCTCCTAGCTCTGACCTATCTTTCCTGAATTGAGAATAGAGATGGATTTGTCCCAGCAGCTAATGGTAAACTGAATCAAGGTGACAGAAGAATGCAAACATGGTACAAGTGACTTGATGTGCTGAATTAACTTGGAACATGTCATTAAATTGCCAATAGCAATCGTGCACTATCTTTGAAAGAATCAAATTAACTGCCTATCAAATGTATTAACATTGATAACAAGAACAGGCATTTGAAATTAGATTTCTTTCATTCATTAAGTGTTAATTTCCTTCTGTTAACTTTACCTGTTTCTGGATAATGTCACTTTGATTAGAAGCCTGAAGGGTGTGCTCACGTTTAATTTCTATCTGTTGCTGCTTTTTCTTCTGCTGCTGCTCCCTGAGCTGCTGAACTCCGTGCAGCTGCTCCTGCACGCTAGCTGCTTGCACTGCCACCACACTGGCAATCTGCTGAACCTGCTGTGCTGGGCTACTGTACTGCACCTCAAGAGGTAACTGAAGCTTGATCTGGGGCACACTGCCCTGCTGGGCTCGTATCTGAGCCACAATAAGGGGCTGCAGCTGAGAGAGGACTTCCACTTGCTGCTGGAGCTGAGGCACTGCAATGACACTTGTTGGAGGCTGCTGAAGCTGCAGCTGAGGATGAGCTGGGCACTGCACAGGAACCCGATTTAAACTTTGAGTACTTGCAAGGGTCGAGCCCGAGGTCTGAACCTGAATTTGTATGGGAGTCTGGGGCCACATCAGACTGGGCTGTCGGGTTGGAGTTTGCACCTGAGCTGGATGCTGAGCCTGGGCCTGGCCGGGGAGCAGGCCCGCGGGCGGCGGCTGCATCGGGCCCGGCACTGGAGAGAGCCCCGGAGCCTGGGCTGGAGACTGAGCTGGAGATTTGGAGGGCTGAGCTTCGGGGGTGGCTGCAGAGTCACCGGGAGCCTCGGGCTGGCTCGGGGGCTCGGGCTGAGCGCCCCGGGGCTGAGCCCCCCCGGGCTGTGCCCCCGCCGAGCCGGGCTGGCCCTGGGGCTGCCCCTGCCCCGCGGGCACGGCCGGGGCCGGCGGCGCCTGCAGAGCCGGCTTCGCTTCCCCCGCAGCTGTGAACACACAAACGAGGAGTCCATTAATTACAAACGGCACGGCTGTGAGCCTCGATAACCCAAACCTTCTGCAACTATTGCAAAGCTCTATGCAGGAACTCAACAGACTCTGCAATACACTTCCAAAGAATTACTGCAGTAGCAGACAACCTCCAGCTGCATAAATACTTCCATGCAATTGAAATGGAAGCTTTTTTTCTGCTGAACAGAACAATGCTTACCCGAGGTGGAAGTAGAAACGGTGGTTGTAGTTGTGCTAGCTGTAGTAGCAGCTGCTGGCAGTGGGGTGAACAGAAATCTCTGAATTGTACCATTTGGCATAGCTGCTTGCATAAGCTGCTGTCCTGGACCAGGTATTACAGTCACACCCTGAGGGATTAATTGTAGCTGACCAGTAGTTTGACCTTGTCCCTGAATTACCACAGTTAAGCCTTGACTGCCACCCTAAAAGAAAATTAATATTGATGTATTAGTGACGTAATTCTTAGACAGACTTTCCTGAAAGTCAGAACGATTAGGGGTTTTGTTTTTAGAATTCAGTATTTTTATCACATACCATACTCCTAAAATCCAAAACTAGCATCTGAGATCATGAAACACTCAAGGACTCTTTCAACAATTCTATTGCCAACAGATGACTGGGTTGGAGTTACACATTTTGTGAACCCACAGAACACAACACAACTCCAAGTCTTTGGTGTAGAAACTCATAGAATCACAGAATGGTTTATGCTGGGAGGGACCTTAAAGCTCACTCAATTCCACCCACACCTTCCACTACCCCAGGCTGCTCCAAGCCCCATCTAACCTGGCCTTGGACACTTCCAGGGATGGGGCAGCCACAGATGCTCTGGGCAAACTGTGCCAGGGTCTCCACACCCTCACAGGGAAGAATTTCCTCCCACTATCTAATCTAAACCTACCCTCCCCCCTTTAGCTTAAACTCCTAGTCTTGTTCCACCTACAAAAAACCTTACATGGCAATGAGCAGTCTGTACATCGCAATCATTTACATGAATTATTTATAGTCTGAAGAAACAGATATTGTGGTAAATCACAGATATTTATTTTTACCCAAAAATTCTCAATTTATTTTTTGCCAAGAGACCTTCATGATCTGAGCAGAAGTTGTAAGAGCTTTTTCCTCCTCTGCTCAGAGATACTGCAACTTTTCCTCTGAGATTCTGGGTAGCATGAATGAAAACTAAATCCTCACATCAAATCAAAAGACAAGTAATCAAAATTATGATCTGAATGTCTACAAAACAGGCCATACAGAATAATTATGTCCCTTACTGCTACTAAAGATTTTTTTTCCATGCTGCTGAACACTCTTGATGCTAGTTACCTTACTTGGAAATACAATAGGAAGCAAGAGTTAAAACTTTACTATTAAAACTACTTAGTTTTTACTATTTATTATATTTATTTACTATTTAAGCTGCTTTCAGTCTGTAATTATGCCAATGCTCATCCTAAATGAAGCCAGACACATAAATTTAAGGGCACAGGCACTACACTGCTGAAATGCAAAGGCTGGAGGGGTGTTAGCACATTCCCACACCCAGGGCTGTCCAGTGCTTTACCTGCCCTTGTGTGAGCTGGGTGAGCTGGGCCATTGTCAGCTTGACCTGGCCCTGCTGAGGGCGAGGGGGTGGTGCTGGGCTCTGTGGCTGAACTTGTTGAGGGGCTGTTCCAGAACTTGTGATGGTTTTCTGCCCAGTGCTGGAAGAAGCTGTGCTGGTACTAGAAACTGCTGTTGAGACAGGCTGACCCCTGATTATCTGAGTCACCACTTGTTGTGTCTGACCTGTAAGAGAAGAATTTGAGCTAAGAAACACATTTTCAGCTTTTTAACCATAAGCACAGCAAAACTCCAAGTCACAAATTGCAATGGGGTATGATGGTGATCAGACAGGTGAAGCCAACACTGCAGTTTGCACATAAATTTTCTTTACAAATCATTTGTGTGATTGAAAAATGTCTGCAAAATGTTTCCTATTTTAACTAAGGCTGCATGCATACTGAGAACTTCAAACACTGAGCTTCTCTTTAAGAAAGCCTTTTTTTGTATGGTTTTTCTCAATGCACAATTACTCTATGTTTTTAGGGTTTTTCAGTTTTGTGGGTTTTTCCCCCCCCCAAATGAATGGACTTAAAATTAAGCACTCCATTTCCCAATGTCAAAGATGAATAACATTGACAAAGCCTCCAACAAACGCATCCAAAAGCTGAAAAAGGCATTAGTCAAACATCAAAACGAGGGATTTTTGCGTTGGGACACAATGACACACAAGGAATTCATGAAGAAACAAACCATGGATTTCACAGTGGGAATTGAAATATTAAAGTGAACCTACTGGCTGGCAGAATACCTTGTTGCACCACGACAGGTGTTCGAATGATGGTCTTGCCCAGGGCTGACTGCTGCAGCGGTGTGCGGATCACCGTCATCCCGGGGCGCAGCGGGGTCCCCGGCACTACCTGTGCACACCAAAGAGGAGACCACCTGTCAACTTGAGCAAAAAGCCCCTGGAACATGCCTTGAATGTTTTTTCCGTGTGTGTTTTAATTTTCCCAATTGGGGGGAACTGTTGTACTTCTTTGGAATAAAGGATCCATACACATCATTGCTGAGATGAGCCAAAACTATTGAAAAGTGATTAGCCAGAACTTTTACTATCTGCCAGTAACTTAAAGTCTATGCAGCTACATTTTATTGAGTTAAATAACCAGAAAAACATCTTACTTGTGAAGTGCTTGTTGTTCCTAACGTTCCTGTGGTGTTTGGCCTAATGGTTACAGTTGCTGTCCTTGGCTGGAATGAAGTAAAGGTTTGACTTGCACCTGTAGTTGATGGAATGATACCCAATACCTTTTGCTGAACTTGAACCACACCTAATTAAAGAAATTAAAGAAAAATTAAGAATTCATTAATTACATAATGGGCAGCAAAAGAAGTAAATGCAACTCCAGGGTGGCATTTAGAACTCAAGTCTCCAGGTCTCTAGAATACCTTTGAGCTTTTTAACATTTCTTGGGAAAGCCTTTGTCATATTGTAAAAAGAAGCAGCATTATACTTTGTCAGTAGTCCAACTACATTTTAAGTTAAGAAACAGGTACTTTAGAAAAGATTAAGGAAAGTGTGAATCTTCACAAAGATCAGTTTGATGGTAACTGCAAAGAAGTCCTTGCATTGACAGGGTGCCACAAATTAGTGTTATACAACCATTAAAAGCTATAATCTGATTAATTTCAAATGTAGGAGAGCAGTTTAAACACCTTTCACCTACAACATTGTGGTGCTGAAGAAAATGGGCAATGCTTCTCCTGTCACCTCAGAAATTTCAATACAAAATCTGCAGCCTTCATGATGTGCTCAGATGCTAAATATAATGGAGACAGAGAATTGAGCTTTTCTGTTCAATATACATTCACAAATCTCAAAATATTAAGTCCTCTTCTTGAGGCAAGAATCAAAACTGCTAATCTTAGTCTGGAGCCAAACTCCTGCTCATCAGTGAAGAGCAGCTGTAGGCATTAATATTTTTGTGAAGAAAGTTGCTTTGTTGATTTAGATAACAAAAAAAAAAGCATGCTTCATTCCACATTGTTCAAAATAAAGCTCCTAATTTTGTGCTAGGAAATGCAGAATAATTTATAGGCAAAAAACTTGCATTTTTCCCCTTACAGACACAAATACGCAACACAGGGGGAACAAGCTGTAGAAACTTGTATTTATATATATAAAATATATTTTTCCCCCTTCACTTCATAGTTTACTTCACTGGGAAAATAGTGTCAAAGGAGAATTAAGCAGCAAGTTGGAATACAGTTTTTATTCAGTTCCCTTTGCCCTACCTCCTTGAGTTGATGGCACATTGACGGCAACAATCTTGCTGTTTGCAGGGAGTGGCAGCTTAGTTATCACTTTCCCTGCCACCGTTACTGGGCTGCCTGAGAGCTGGAAGGTCTGCCCTGTGCTGGCAATGGTTGTGGCTGAGCTGGCAGCTGTGCTAGTGGCTATTGAGGCACACAGAACAGGCAGGTTTAGAGCAGAATAATTAGTCAATGAAATGACTGTTTTTCAAGTATGAAATAGAAAACTACAGGATTACTTTTACTTTTTTTTTTTTTTTTTTTTTTTTTTTTTTTTGTTCTTTTTTTTTTTTTTTTTTTTTTTTTTGAATGTGTCATGCTTTCTTTGGTAAGGTTCTTTTTTGGAAACAGTATGTTACATCATAGAATGCTTTCACAAATGATTATTGGTACAAAAACTGTCAGTAATTAATGAGACAGGTCAGAAATGAGACTTCCTAGCAGTAGTCAGAACAAGGAAAAACTAGACAGGTAAAATCTCAAATGTCCTTCTGGCATAGCAAGAGTTAAGAGCAAAGATAACCAGAAGTGTAATAATGCTGCATATCTGGAGAAGATGTGACGGGCACATAGGATGTGATGCATACACAGGATGAACTCCAGCAATGCTCCTTCCATGACAAATGTTTCCTTACCTGTTGAAGACTGGCCTTGCTTAACCCAAGTAGCAAAAGTTTGATGGAAATTCTTGTTCTGTTGGAATGTTACTGTAGCTGGAGACCCCACTTTGGTGGTGAGCACTACTTTGGTTCCTGTGGGGACAGGGCCTGTCAGAGGGCCCACCACGACTTTCTGTGGTGTGGACACTGTGGTTGCAGTGCTGCTGGCTGTGGTGGCTGCAGGGACCACTCCTCCTGCAGGGATCTGCTTCTGCTGCTCCAGCCGTTTCTATTTAGGAAAAAAATGGAATAAAGAGATAATTAGTATTTTCAGATTTTACCATATAAAGATTGTCTCTAACCAGTATTGAGAGATAAATGCCTATGGTACGATTTTAGTTCAAATTGTAGAGGATTGAAGAATAAGCTCCTTGACCTCCAGAACAATCTGCTTAGAATACACAGACAGAAATTTTCCTTTATAGCAACTTTAAAATCCTTGCTTTATGTTAATTTCACTGCACATTGTACTTTAAAAAAACCCGCATAACATATTAATTTGTTTCAGATTAATCAGAAAGATTAAAAAAATTTTAAAAAAATCCATCTATATTTGGCTTTGACCATGTGCATGCATCTATGTCTGCAATTGGTACCTCATCATCAACACAGAGTTTACTATTAGCATTCCTAAATTTAGAGCTTCCTGCACTGAGATCCTGCCAGTTACAGAAAAAACCCAGACTGTATCATTCTGTTTCACCACTGAGAATGACATTTTAAAAAATATTCCTCTAAATGTAAACCCAGTTTTCAGCCTGCTTGAAAAAATTAGGTTCGAAATCCCTTACCTTACCCAGTGACCTTCTGTGCTGTAACTGTTGAAAGAGCATATTGAATCCAGAGAGCCCCTTAGTGAAGGGATGTATGAGCAGGCTCTTCTAACATGACAACTAATCTAACATTTTTTCCCATGTTACTGGAATGATATCTGTATTTATCTAATTTAAGTTCCAGCACTATATTGCAGTAATGGCCACAAATCAGAAGCACTCATTCACTACTAATGGATTTTTGTCAGGAAAGATGAAATGAAAAAGGAATAAGTTGAGAAAAAGCACAGTTCTTAATAATTTATGTGAAATACCAACACTGCATCAGGTTTCCTAATTTTAATTTCATACATTTAAATATAAAAAAATGTACATATCTACATATATTTAAATAAAATTATCAATGGGTTTAATTCATATAGAATAAAATCAAAAGATTCAATTTGAGTGAAGCATGAAATGCAGTTGTATTCCCATGTCAGCTGTATTCCAAGGCAGCTTTCCACCACACACAGAACACTAAGAAGCTTACCTGGAGATGGGTGCTTCCCAGCCTTCTTTAAAATGGAAACAAACTAAACCTTTCTAAAGTGTTATAAATGACATGGGGGAAAAACAGGCAATCCAGAACAAACCTTTGCTTTAACCCTGTTTCAAAATAACAGATGTATACAGTGGCAGCAGCATTGTTTGATGGCTTAATCTGCAGTTGGAACTATTTGAGAAATGGTGTAAGCAAGGGATAACTTCATTTCCCAGGCTGTGATGCATGTGGTGAGCAGTGCAGTTGCTGACTGCTGGGACAACCAACAGCTCCCCACCTGCTGGGCAGCCAAACGTTGGTGTTTTAGCTGAGCCTCCAATTGGGCCTTGAACTCCTCTGCCTTCTTCTGTTCACTAACCTTAGCCTGTTGTTCAACTGCCTGTGCCTTTTCCTTCTCCACCCTGCCAAAGACACAACCAAAAATAAGTTATACCACCACATAAAATGCATTTTGTTTTATCCAGTTTAACTGCTCTCGTAAGACCAACCATCGAGACAGAAGATCACTGAAAAACTGATCACAGCTTTAAAAATATTTCCAAGTAAACTACTGAAGTTGCATGCAACATCCCTGAAATATCCTGATGCTAAACTACTGCAACACCTCACAGGAAACTATTAATCAAAACTGGAATTTATAATTACATCTGAGACAGCAAGGAACCCATGTAATAATATACATTTAAATGATTCTTTCCAAGAGACTAAAAAATGTTGTTCCAAGCACGTGATACTGAAAATATGTATCTTGTGACTCGAGTATTCTCAGGCTCAATTTACTTGTACACGGTCATTTTCTTTGGATTATAGAAGTATTTAACAAATACTGTACAAAGTCATGCCAAAAGCAGCCTAGAGCCTTTCCATGCATCACAGTAGTAACCTTTTAGCATTTAACAGTAGTTAGTTCATAAGCATGGAAAAATTAATATGATATTAGTTCTAACAAATCTGAAATATCTGCATACCTTAGTTTTGGTACCAGCAAATAGTTTAGCTTTTTAACTTTAGGCTTGACTATCAGTATCAAAAGGCCCAGTAAAAATACAACACAGATGAGTTTCTAGTCATCATAGTGACCAGGTTTGTGCTCTCTAGGGGAACTTTCATTTAAAATCACACAAATGAAAACTACTTTCTTTAAAAGCTCACTTTACCTTTCAGCAAATGCCCTGATCTCCCACAGTTCCAACTCCTCCTCTGCTACCCAAGTTTCCATTATAACAGGGCCTGTTTGCTTGGGTGTTTCTGGCCTTTTTGGCCTGAGGGCACTCGATCGCAGTCCCTTCCTCTGGGGTGTTGGAGTTTCTTTAGGGAGCAGTCAAAACACACATATTAAGCTATATTGTAAAACGAAATTGAAGTGTAAACCAAGATTTAGTAATGTTTTCAGTCCCATTTTATAAACAGGGAGGCCTTTCAGCTTCAGATAAATCATGTCCATTTGTTAAATGCAGCATTTGTTTCCCAGAGGTAAATTAATAGTTCATGGCAAGCTGCATTTGCTCCCTTGATGGGCTGAATTAGCATAAAGATCCAGTTACCTTAATTTGTCTAGATTACAGGGGGGGTGGGGAAAGTCTAAACAAACAAACCAACCAACCTTTTGGAGCCTCTGGTACACCAATGGGACAAATGATTTTTCTTATACAGTACTCCGACCGGATCCCATACGGACCAACATCTCTCCGCTTGATAATTTCTGTTGTTGTAATTTCAGTTTCAGTTGTTTCTGCAATAAATTAGTCCCAGTACATTAATAATAGAAACAAATAAAGCTAAATCTCCAGTCAACCCAATATACTCAAGGCCAAGAAACAGCAAACAAAATTCAAATGCCACAGCTGACAGCGAGCCTTTATAGAGATGTTTTGAGAGAGTGTAATACTTGGAATTTACAGCAAAAGCTTTGGCAAAGAAAACCAGGAATTTAAAATAACAATACCTGTCCTTGTGGTTCCTCCCCCAGGTGGAGCTTTTGCTGCCATATCATCCCACTTGAGACATGCCCACAGTAACCTCAACATCAGGCTCACTCCAGCCAATGATTTGACTGTTTGGAGTCGGTACCTAATGATAGAACATAAATTATATTTTTAAATAAATTTAAAATACCCAACCAAACCAACAGGACAAAGGTTTTCTATGCTACTTTTACTGAACAATACAGAAAACTGAATAATAAATAGCAAAATTTGCATATTTGGGAATAAATATGTGTATCACTTGTATTTTAAAAATCGATTAATTTCATCACATCCTAGACTTTTTCTCAAATATGTAAAGTATGTACCTCCAAGTGATCCCAAAAGTTGGTCTTGGGGATGGATATGGCCAGATATCCAAGGCAGGCTTTGCATTGTAATTGAAATAAGGAACCTCTCTGATCCCTCCTCTCCTGGCCAGCTTTTTTAAGTCATCATTGGGTAAAACAAATATGCTTTTTTTACTGCTTTTGGTAACAAATTTCCTGTAAGATGGCAAGGCAGTTCCAGAACGAGTTTTTTTGGGTCTTGTGAATTTCATTAACTTCACTTTGTCTTTTGTGGAATATTCTTTGCTGACAGTCATGGAAGTCACCAATGTGCCTTCTGGGGTGGTGAGTGAATCGGTGACTGTTGTTGTAACCACTGTTTTACTGTGCTCCTGGACAGAGATGACATCAGAGTTACTCTCTGGGGCTGGAGAGGTGAGCTTGGTCACAGTGGTGGTGGTGACAGTGGAGATGGCACAGTTTTCTGTCGAGGAAACAACTGTGGTTTTCTCATCATTGGCAGCTCCAGTCTCTGCAACCTTAAACACTGTTTTGGACTCCGTGGACACAGTTGAGGTTGTGGTAGTCACTTCAGTGATAACAGTTTTCATTTTACTTTCTCCATTAATATTTTCCATTTTGTATGTCTGTACCCCATTCTGGTCAGCAAAGTGACTGCTCAAGCTGGATTCCCCACACGAGGTTACAGGTGAGGGAGCAACTTCCTTCTCCTCAATTGCTTCAGTTTCCATAGATTCTGTTTCACTGTTCAGGTTATTCTCTTTACAGACAGGCTGTGTAGGCAGGGAAGGAGAGCCAACACTGGCAGATCCCTCAGGAGAAAGCTGCTTTTCTTCAGTTTTCCACACACACTTGGAAACTTCACCTGGTGGCTGAAGACTCTCTCCAGACTCAGACTCACGTGAACTCTGCAGATGTGACTTTGAGTCCATGTTATTTTTATCCTTTGTGTCCTCTCCCATGATGTCACCATTCATGAATGGTTTTACTGAAGATTCCTTAAAAGTCAATGGTTTTATTTCATGTTCTGGAATGGATTTATTAATATTATTAACTTTTGGTTCAATGTCACCCCCTGCCTTAGCTTCACAGGTATTTTTCACTAAGCAGTCATCATTTGATAATGCTTTAATGTCATTGTCTTTTCCATTCATTTGAAACAATGATTTTTCTTTTTCTGTCTCAGATTCTTCATCTTTATTATTCTTTTTGTCAGTATCAGTATTAACATTTGCCTGATCAAGATATCTGTTCATGGTACCTGTCTCCACTTTCAGTTCCTGACCTTTCTTTTGACCATTAGCCTCTGTTAGTTTAGAGCTCAGTAAATCCTCATTATCATCTTCCCCATCCATGTGTTCCAGAGTTTGACTTTCAAGGTTTCTTTCAGAAATCAGCCCTGTTTTAAATGATTCTAGGTCTTTATTAGCTGATTTCTGGTGAAATATCATCTTTTCAGATTTACTTTCAGTCTTTACAGGAGCAATTTCTTCCTCCATTTCACTTTCTTGAGAGGACATGGTTTCCATATGGCTTTTGATCATACAATTATTTTCTGGATCTTTGCTTTGCTGTTCAGAATTCCCTCCTGTGACTGGTTTTTCAAGAGTGGCCACAGCATCTCTTCTACAGCTGCTTTCAGGTACCACTGGCCCTAAATTTTCAAGTTCTCGCTGAGACACTCTGGTAAAAGGTAGCTTTTGTTTCAAGAGTTTTTCATTTGTTTCTGAAACATCCCACTTGATTGTGCCTTCTGCACTGGTTTGTTTCAAGCCATCCACTAAAGAGCTCCCAGACTCTCCAAGAGCCTCTTGTCCTTGACACTTATCAGCAGTCGAAGGTTCAGGGTTGTTTTCTCTGCCATCATTCTGAACTGAGCTGTCTCCTTCAGAGGATTGAGGGGAGCCTTCAATCAGCAGCTGCCCCTCTTTTGAGAGCCTGTTTGACAAAGGCAAAGAAGGTTCATCTTCATCCCCAGTTTTGGCACAGGAGATGCTGCTGATGGGCAAACAGTCCTGTTCTGCATCTTCAGCTTGGGTTTTATCTGAAATGTAGCTTTGATCTTGGGAAGAAGAGTCCAGCTGGCTTCCTTCTTTTCCATTCCTCGTTTGTAGCCCATCTGTGTTTTTCTGGGGGCTCATAGATTGAATGCCCCCAGTTTTAGCACCAGCCTCCAGCTTAATCTTTTCTAGACGCTGTTTTTCTTCCAGTGTAAACTGTTTTATTCGCCGCTCCAGGAGTCCATCTAATTTTGATGATTTTACTTTCCTTTTATAGAAAGTCCTTAAATGAAATCCCTCACTGACATTGATTATATCCCGCTTACAGTGACCTTCCTCATCTTTTATGGAGGATTCAACTTTCACATCATCCACATCCATAGGTTCTTCTTTGATGACTTTATCATTTTCACCATCCATGTCTTTTTCCACTGTGAAGAAGAAATAACTGAGTCAGTGAGCTCCACAATAATGAATACAAATTATATTTTTACATTAAGTACTAAGAAATAAATGGACCTTTTAGCATATTAAAATATTTCAATCAAAAAAATAACTAAAGCTTCAGACACTACTGCAATGGATAACAGGCAAGCATTTAACTGAGACATTTTAGATGTCTTGACAAAATCTGTTACAGTTTTTCATTAGTTATTTCTGAGGTTCTATGCTTTTACTCATGCAATAACATGAGTTTCACAATAACAAAAGATTATCACCTGTGTCTTTTGCATGATCTAAGTTTTCAGAAATTGTGTCAGCTTCTAATTTGTCTTCACGCAACTTTTCTTCTTTTACTTGAACTTTCTCCAAGGTTTCTGAAACATCTGCTTTGTCTTTTGCTTGCAGATCTCGAGAATCCTTTGCTCTGTCTTTCTCTGTTTTTACCTTAGTTGTACCTTTTCGTTTATCCAAGTTGCATTTTTCATCTTCGCTCTTTGCTATTAACAAATTAAATTACTTCAATTATCCAGAGAATGTTTTGTACTCTGCCACATTTGAATGCATGTTAGTTCACCTCTCAAATAATTTGTACACCATTAGTGAAATTCAGAAAGAGAATTAAGCATCTAGTGGTAACACCATAGATTAAACAGTGCACTACTATATATATATATATATATATATATATATATATATATACACACCCTCTCAATATTTAAGACGTTACTTTTTGGTTTTGATGCTGTACATAACTTTTATCTACCTTTAATTTAAATAAGGCTATACAAAGATGCACGAGTATTACACACAACATAATTGAAACAATTTAATGTAGCTACAAAATGTCTGTGACAACTGAACAGGTTACAGTGACCAAGATTACCAGATATCCACAAAAGTGTTGCTGGAAAATTATTCCTAAAGTCTCCTTAAGAAATATCACACACAAATTAACTGCAACTTAAAAAAAAAAAAAGTAAGCAGTGCAGACACTTACTTGACAGCAATTTTCTGTAATTTGCATTAGTATTTCCTGGCAGTCTGGGCATAAACCTGTGGACATGGGTTTTACTAATCCAGCTCCAGCCACCATATCCTGTTACTCTATATTCCTCTCCTTTTTGCTTCCAAACCTGTAAATATTTTTAAAATAGTAATATTAATGATGCTATTTGGTGCATTAATGTTTATAGGAGTTTTTGAATCAACCTGGATGCTTGTTACAAGTGTAGAGCAAAGAACTACTCCAACAAAAGTAGTTAATATCTACTGTAGGAGAATATAAAAAGGTTTCTACAGTAGCTCCCATCATACTATACAACATTCCAAAGGCTGGATTTTTTGGGGAGAGGGAGTGGGACAGGGACAGACACACAGACAAGATTCCAATAACCCCCTGGAACGTTCCATTAGAAAAGGCTGCATTTGCAGACCAGTATCTGTCACTCAGGCAGTGTCAATAAGAGCATGACACAGATCAAATTCAGTTCAGACCAAGATAATGTGCTTGAATACATGGCCATGGTTCCTACTTCCATGTAGGAATAACGCAAGGATGTGAACACTGTAAGTTTAAATGAAAACAGAAGAGTCAGAAATCAACAGTTTCTGTGTTTTCTTTGTTTTTCCCACAAAAGAAACCCTCACCTGGTGTTTGACAGGAAATGTGTATTTCACCCATGTAGCTTGCTGCATTGTTTCTTCTTCTTCTTGTTTTCTCTCTTTTTTTTTCACTTTCTCCTTTTCTTCTCTTTCTATTGCTGTCATTCTGCGTAATCTAACCCATACAGATTTAAGTGCATTTAAGTACAGGATCTTGCAAGCAAATATAAGACATCAACAGCACACAATACCCCTCTGAATAAGTTTCAATATCTGAAGTTAAGAGGAATGCCCACTATCAGGTTTTAGGTATTATTTGTAACAGGAACGTCACTTTTTTTGCTATTTCAGTGAGGCAAACACAGCTGGATGCAATTGTGTCTAACACCAGACACACCTATATTTTCTGCTCCTATGACAAAATAAGAGACAAAACCCAGACTCCACTGAACTAGGAGTGTTGAAATTTGCTCTTCTACTCTCCCAGAGTTTTAGCAGTTTAGAGACTGTGGCTCACACAAAACAAATGCAGGACCAATGAGACTATAAAAATATTGTCATGGTTTTTCATGGTTTCTGTTTAAGCAAATACACTTCAAGTGCTGAATTACTATTTCAATTTAAACATAATTCTTACAGGCTTAGAGGAACTAGCAATTGCAAACCGAAGTAAAATCCTCATACACAACAATATTTTAATATTTATTAATTTTACCTCGTATGTCCCAAGGATTCCCGCCAGATGGGCAGCATGACAACTGGTTTGATTGCACACTCCAATATAGCCAGTGCTAGTGCAAATTCTCTGGGTTTGCTGCACATCTGAACAGCCTTAATCCAATTAGACCTAAATTGGGAAAAAGAGAATGATCTGAAACATATACCTGCACTAATATAGCTTAAAATTTTAAGAAGACTTCATGGTAGGATAAAAGCTCTTGTAGTAATGCTTTACTCAAATGTACAACCTTTTTAGTCCACATCATAAACACATATAATGTTTTATTATAGTGAAGCACAGTGCTTGGCAATCACAGATTTGAAAAAACAAAGACTATTGTTTATTAACACTGCTAGCAAAACCACAAGTAAAACATGAGAATATGTATTTCCACTTATTCATTTACCTGTGGGAAGCCCAATTAGGGTGAAGGAAGGATGCTGGGATATTGTTTTCTAGCTGAATAATGGTCAGCCTCAGGGTGGATATGGTGAGAACTTTGGAGCCGTGCACAGACCCGTTCCACTTGAACTCTCCAGCTGGAGTCAGGCAGAATTTGTGTGAGAGGTGTCGCCTCTTGTCGTGGTCCTCCCTGTGCTGGTGCTTGTTCAAAGCGAAGGAATTGGTGGCATATTGGTTGTGATAAACACGGTACTTCCCCTCCTGCCCCAGTTTGAAATAGTTGTTGATATTTCCTTTAATCACAACATCCTTCTTGGTGCTCACTCGGGAGACTTCACCTTGAGAGTTGACCACCAGAACCTTACAAAACAAATATTGGAAACTTTTCCGTGAATCTGTCAAGTAATTCCTTCTATTTACTTATTTATGATTTAGGCTTCAAATGTCTTATCTATGCAAGAATAAAAAAACCCTGCACCAGTGTGTAGAAGAAAATAACTGTTTATCCAATACACCAATACATGTACTTCATCACTGCATGTCTACAGAGTTAGGATATTCCCAGATCAAGTTTAACATTAAAAATATCACCATGCAGGCTCCTCAGACCAAACAGGCACTTGTTCTGATTGTGCCTATGGAGGGAGAGAGCTCTGGGAAAGCAGAGAAAAGCACTAAACTCGGAAGAAGAAAGAAAGTGCTTAGGAAGCACTAAACTCAGGTAATCTGCCTGTGAACCCCCTTCTTGGTACATCACAGAATTCAGACATGCAGCTTAGCAAACAAGGATCCTGGACTTTGAAAACGTGGCATAGATAACAGCACTGGACTAATTTTGTTTGTCAATAAATTCACTAAGTGTTAACTTATATAAAAATCAATTACCAAAAATAAAATTAATATCCCAAATAATATGCAGACAACTGCAAAAAAAAGTCCCAACAGTCAAGCATTTCCTTCCTGGAAAAACTGGGCTGCTTAAAAAAAACAGAACCAGAACAACAAACAACCCAGTCACGTAAAACGACACCAGTGCACTGGGTCACTGTCACCACTCTGTAGGGAGCACCCAAGAGAGCAAAAGAGAGGGAGGGAAGAAAGCTTCCTGTGATATTACAATTTCACCATTTGCTAATTTCATATTACTGCCTTTTTTTAAGTACCTCCATTGCCTGAAAAAAATCCCTTTTTTAAACTTTTCAATAAAATTTAGTATCCTTTAAAGAAATTAACATTTTTCCAGAACATATTTTCTAGCTGAGTTTTCCAATATGTGCACAAACCTCTCTGGTCTCTTTATATAACTTATTTGCTTCATTTGCTGCAGCAGCCACCTGCTGGCTTTTCATCTGGCTCAGTTTGCTGTCTGGATTTCTCAATCTGGTGAGCATCCGTGTCGAACCTGGCGTGCCCCTCCCTGCACCTGGAGAATCACTTCTGTCACCATTGGATTTCTCACCTGCCCAGGAATAAAAAAGGCTTTTAAAACAAACTTAAGAATTGCAAGTTTTCTATTGATGTATGGAAATTACAAAAAGAACAGAAAGTTTAGTGAAAAGATGCATAAAATCAAAGTTGGAGATCGTCATTGTCCTTATCATCCTTAATATTAATATAATTATCACCATCATTATTATTATTATTATTATTATTACCTATATCCTCTGAAGCCTGGGATCCCCTCTCTGCATTTTCAGCATCATCAAGAGTCTTAATGGAGTCATTCTGGCCAGAGCCCAGCTCGCTGCCACTGCTGTTCTCAACATCTGCCTGTGGAGGTGCAGCAGAACTGCTGGGGATCATCTGACCAGTTTCTTCTACAAAAGAACAACTTCAGTTTTAGTTTTTTCTTTTGAATTGGATCAATGCAACTTTAAAAAGTTTTCATAAAAAAAAGGCAATGAACATGTTTTGCTGGACTGGAGGGAAACACATAGAAAATATTAATTCCCTTCAGAGCACTCTATCCAGAATTTTTTTTTCTGTTTCAAGCAGTTTCAACTTCTACATCTCTGAAGAGCTGAAGTTTGTACCTGTATTTAAAATATATTTGTATTTCATCCAAGACAATTTTTTTCCATAGATGCACACACAGATAACCCTGAGACCGTTTTGCATTTAGAATTAATAAAATTTGGTCTTCCTGAAGCATCTGATTTTCTCTCTTTTAATTTTCTTGTGCTTTAGCTGTTCCTCAGAGCACACACCTTTCAGTTTCCCTTGTTTTCCAATGAGTCTTTGATTGTCTCTTCCTCAGCAACTTAATTCTCAGGAATCCCACAGATTTCTGTTCCACTGGCACCACTCTAAATATCAGCCCACTTAAAATATCAGCCCCTTCTTGATCTGATGGGTCTTGATGTGGCTTCAAATGGGTTCCTGGTCCTCAGCTATCTTTGTTACTGTGTCTTGACAGTGCTGGATTTTGTTGTCACCTCACCTGTTGTGCTGTCCCAGTAGGAATTTTGGACTAAATATCACTGAATTGCAGCTACCTTGAAATAAATCCCTCCACCCTCCCAGTAGGAACAAGCCCCTATCCCTCAAAACAGCAAACCCAGCAATGTCTTCTGGGCTTAGTGCCAAAGGGAGACAGCTCAGCTTTTTAAAATCTACAAGATCTGCCTGTTTCTAGAATTCTTCCAAAGCATCAGGGATTCTGATGTTATTAAGAAAAGTGACAGAACAAAACTTATTTTTTGTGCAATATTCACTGCTAGCAGAAGAATGGATCAGATGAGTATTCTAGAATTTTTAGAGGATCCCCAATCTGAATGCATCTAGATTTCTGACTGTGCTAAATGGATGACCACCACTGTTTGATCCATTTCCCTTTTTACTAGGAGGAAAAATGGACCTGTTTCCATGGCTGCTGTTTGGAGGAGAGTGGAAGCACCCAAACCAGACTCTTAATAAAGACTAATATCCAAACTGCATTTTAACAAGGATGGTAACAGACATTCTCATCTACCTCTGCATTTTACTCATATTTCCCCCCTCTTTTGGGGATAGCTGCCTCACTGGTTCAGTATCTCTCCCTCCCTCTCAGAGTCTCAAACTGAAATTTCATAGTAAGAACACAAACATCCCTGTGAATATAGTGAATTAGACAGGAGGAAAAACCCTCTCCACACACACTTTCCTACAAAGGAGCCCACGAATATATAACTCATGTAAAAGCTTTGGAAGGAGAAAAGTACTTGTGAAAGTATAATAAATAATGATAAATATATAAGTGAATCTTTAAAATAAAATACAAATTCATAAAGGTATCAGAAACAAAATTATAGTATGTATCTTTTCCATTAAACCTCTACACAGTTATTTCAACTTAAAAAGGGAATAAAAAATAGGAGAACTGGCAAAAAAATTTGGTCATGTATCTAAAATATATGGTTTATGTCTCATACATCAGGACATTTTCTGTACTTAAAATATGTATTATGAGGCTTGCAGATTACAGATTAATCTTAGCTTTCATTTTGTCCTCCTGTTCAGAAAGTTTATTACAAGGTTTGGATACACTGACTTTCATAAGTTGAAAAGCTGCAGACTGTGACTGCATGGAGAACTATTTCTGTAGGAGAGGAAACATTTATTACCTCCTTTTAAAACATAATACACTGAGTATGTTCACATCACACATGCTTAGATTTTTAAGAACTGAGAATAAAACTGAAAATAAAATCCTGATCATTTTAACAGTGATCTGCTGTTTAGAACAACATTTGGTTCTGTAGTAAATCCTGTAATAGAATATAATTCTAAATGTAATATACAGTAATTCTAGAATAGCACACTCATCCTTGATGTTACACCTAATCAACTCCCACTTACTCCTTAAGCAAAAGTAAGTTTGTCTGATATTAAATAGTGTATATTATTACCTTTGAGTCACTGACATGGCAGAACAAAACATGTTAAAATACAATAACCCTTGTGCTTATAATTCTGAAATCTGTTTAAAATTTCCAGCACGACAATTTTAATCTTGACATTTTAGTACAATGGTTTATTCTCGTGAATGAAAACACTTTGTTAGTAATTTACACAGTAAATGAGAGGTTAAAATAATAAACAAGCCAGCAGCAAATTAGATTTGAAATAAACTTTGAGAGGATGCTAACAGTTATTACGGATCACTATGGAAAAATGAAATATACAGAAAACAGAAAATAAAAAGCTTAGCCATAGTCGTCTTTGGAAGGCATGGAAACAAATGCTCATGTCATGGAAGACCACAAATTCCAAGCACTAGTTGCAAGAAAATTAACTTTGAAATGTTAATAATGACAACGTAGCAGTAAAGGATGGCACTGCAAGCAAACAGCATGAATGATATATGCTGGGAATGGTTTTAGTGGACAACTCAGAGAGAAAAACAGATTCCCCAAATTACAGAGGCATTGGTAACAGTGCCTTCTGTACCTGAGAGTTCCAGAGGGAGCTCTGATGCCACCTTCTTCTCTGCCACGTTGTTGCTATCAAGGGTTTCTGACTGACACCCCACTGCGTCCTTCCCTTCAGAGCAACTATTCTCTCCTGCAGAAGGATTTGTGGTGTTGTCATCAGTGCTTGAGGTCACAGAGTTACTTTTATCCCCAACGACTGTTGCCTCTATAGTAAAACGCACAACAAAACTTTAGGGATGTTCTTTATTATGCCTTAGGATGTCATTTGGCATCATCCATAGAAAGCAACTTCAGCAGCTTTGTTTGTTTGATAATGCTGAAAAATAGCGAGCTTATTCCTTTTTTTTTTTTTTTGTTATGAGATGGTATTGTCTCAGAATCAAAGAACAAACCAATTGTGAGTAGGAAAAAGTTAAAAATTACGTAATGTGGCTTACTACAAACATGCTGATCACAACCTGTAAGTGCCACCTGTACCTCAAGGCAGAGTATCTAGGAGCCAGCTGTATAGAAGTAGGAAAATCGGTGAAATTATTTAACAAGAACAATTCCAACATACAAGCACAAAGGAACTGACAAATATCACCTGTTACAGAAATATCTTGGAGAATCATACAAAGAAAATATCACATTAACACTTAAATAAATGCGGGGTTCACTTCACTTAAATGGAGCTGTTAAAGCACAGTGAGTTTCTTTACCTTCTGTTTTCTCTTTTTCCATGTCTTGCTCACTCTGTGTTTCCTCAATTTTATCCTGGTCTCCAGATTCTTCCTTGTCTCTCTCAGCATCTGTCTGGTCATTATCAACATCACTTTTGGCCTTTTCTGCTTCCTCATCTCCTGTGTTTTTATCTTCCACTATTTCTCCTTTTCTTGCTCTGATAATGTCCAAAATTTCATCTACAATATAAAGCATGCTGTCAGCACAAAACAACAAACCACCTACAGAGCCACAGAGCACAAATAACATGACATAAATCCTGCTTCTGATGTAAGATAAACTAGATTTGATTCAAAGTGCAGCACCTATTTCCATTACACAAAATATTCCTACCATTTGCTGCAGAAAGGAAAGACTTGTTGCTGCCCCTTGCTTTGTTTGTAAGGTCCTCTGTCACATCCATGTGCCGATGAACTTCTTCACGCATCTCGTCCAGGGTTTTGCATAGGTCAGCTTCCCAGTAATCCTTGTCCAGGCATTCAATTAACTCTGCCAGCTGGATCTTTGTGCTGTAGTACCAGATTTTCTTATCCTTCTCACTTTCTGAATCTTCCTCTCTGTAGGAGTATTTAAAAAATACTGATTTTAAAATATCTGGATAAATAACAAAAATTGCTATCAGCCTGCTTTCTGCAGAGCACTATGAAATGTCAATACCTGAGTGTGAATAAACACATCACATTGCTCATATGCACCAGTTTAATATCAATATTCCTTTTTGTTTCCTTCCCTTTCTTCATCCCCTCAGTTCTCATGACAACTTCCTAAAGAAAGCTTTGAAGTCTCCTTAAAACTGGTTTGTCCAATCTGACAACAAGGTTTACTCTTATTGTATCTACTATTTCTGTAACCAGTAATTTACTACTGAGTCTGAAATAATTTGTAAGTCCAGAATCCATAATGGTAGTTTCTGACAGCATATTCAGGAAAAAACAGTTAAAAATTCAAAGTATAGATTGTCACATTCATAAAATATTTTATATTGGTATCCTACAGCATCCACCTGTGAGAGCACCAGTAAGGGCTGAGTCATAACACAACCCCTTTGAAAAGATCAAGGGATTTCTACATTTTTAATCTGCAGTATTCCATGACCCCACGAGCCCAGAATTACTGGTGCCAACAGCACCTCAGCAGGGCCACAGAGCCAAGGGAGCTCCATCAATACCCCAGGTAAGAGGCTCTCCTGGAGGCTGCAGAGCACAGGGAGGATGCTCCAAGTGGTTCTGCAGCTACTGCATTTCAGCTTGGCTTGATCCATCCTGGGGAGCAGCAGCAGCCATAACCAGGCTGGCACGAGCCCACCCACTCATTTCCACTGCACATCTCAGAGCTCCCCACACCGTGTGGGTGCCACTGATTGCCCAGCCTGGCCTTCACCTGGCAGAGGAACTAAACCCCTGCTGCACTTGCACCCCCTGTTCCAGCACTGCAGGCCTGTGGCTCACTGAGAGCCCTGACCCAGTGTGCTGACAGCAATGGGAAGCTGTAAATCTCAAAGATCTGCCCTTGTGGGGTTTGTTGCAGGTTCCTCTCTACTGGCTCCCTTCCCATGGCTTATATATTAAAAATGGCACAAATTGGCTTCAGAAAGACAAACAACCTTAAGGCAACTTGATTGCTGTTGATCTACTGCTTCCCACTCTGTATGTGTGAAACAATTAATATTGGCAAGTCAAACAGAACACTACTGAAATAAGGTGGTTGTGAAGTTAATAAAGGCAGTATTACACAAAATTCAACTACTAACTTGTCAGAACAATTATTACAGAACAGACTTTTGGTTTTGATGATAAAACCTGGTGTATTGCAAAGAAACTTGCATCTCTCTCATAAAGGTCTTTACTCATGAAAAGCAATTAATTCTGCTTTATCCATTTATTCCTCTAAACTGCAAACATTCCATTAGTTTTAACCACACCAACCATTATGTTTGACAAGTTTTTTCAGAAAACAGCTCATTTCAGGAAGACCGTCACGTACAACACACCAAAATGTAACAGCTGAATGCTGACAATCATTTGACTCTATGGAATATTCTAGGCCTGTAAACTTCCATGTTAAAGAAAAATTACTGTTTAAACTATCTTTCCTCTAAACCAAGACTTATTTACTAACAACAACAGGAATGACAGCACTGTCGTTACTGGTGGTGAACAAAAGCCACAGAAGAGGAAGATAAAGGCAAACACCCAAAAACCAAGATGGAAGGGGAGATGAGAATGCAAGAATAGGGCTTTACACAGTGAGAGGAAATAAAAGGATGAAATAAAAAGCTTAACTAAAAAGGACAGGGAATGGGTGCCTTCTGAGCTTTCCCTGGCAAATATCCAAGGGAAATGGCAAGTGCAAGACCCTGGCAGAGCAGCAGTTGTAAGGCTGCTGTGTTCCTGACAAACATGACTGTAGAATGTGATGCTGTTACTACTCTGTTTCTTAACTGACCAAAAAGGGAACTTGAACCTTTCATTTTGAACCCCTCTGTTGTAGCTGTTACAGGATTATTTGCTAGAGAGGTAATGCCATTTATACATCCTCTTATATGACCTAGATACGGAACAATATAAATGCTTTATGTAGAATCAGAGAGTCGCTTTGGCTGGAAAAGACCTTTGAGATCAAGCCTGACAGTATATTCTCATCTCTCCATGAGGAAAGGCTGTGCCTGCATCCATCTGCCAGACAAGCATCCTGTACACATTGCTTCTATGTTCATGGTGATCATCCAAGTGTTTTCTTATTTTCATGTTTCACCCCCCTCCTCCATTCAGCAAATTTGAGACTGTGCCAGCTGCACTAATACAGCCAGGGTGAATATGTGTGGCACCTGAACATCCCAAGCAGCATCTGGCTTTTCCCTTCCCATCAGCCCTTTCTATTCTAGTTTGCAAGGTTCCATTGGACTGAAAAGCAATTCACTGCTGTTTTCAGTTTCCCTGGATAACTCAAAAAGCCTTCAGCATCAGAAAAGGTTTGCTGTATTGCAGGCCAGTAGACCCTGAGGCTCAGCGTGCAGAGCTGAGACATCAGACCACCAAGAGAATTCTGCAGAGAGCACCTGGAGCTAATCCCTCCATGTGTGATTTTAGTCCTGCCCATTAAAGAACTGCTCAGATAATATTCTAGGAACAGACAATGATGTTATCCAAGAGTATTTTAATACCCTTCTACTTCATTTATACGAGGGCCTGAGCATAAAGTTTGTTTTGACCTGAAGACTATCACAACCTTAACAAGAGTTAAAGAGTTTTCTCTTGAAAAAGCACAGACAGAATGTGAAACAGCACAAACTGACTGGTCTGTGTGCTTACACCAAACTCATCTCTGGCCAGACTTCTTTCCAAGATTCAGATGTGTGCCAGGGGAAGACTTGGAGCACACAGCAGAAATCATTGCATGCAATCCATTTTGGCCAACTTAGATGAGACTTAAATTAACGATTATATAATTCCAGCTAACTGAACATCTTCTTGTGTTTACTGAAGGGACACGACTTTTACCCTCTGAAGAAATCAGAGGAGTTGTCAGAAAAAGATGGAAATACCCAAGGCTGCACAGGGAGCAGTTCCCAAGGTTTTTCTCAGAGAGCCCAGACAGATTTGCCAGCTTGGTGCTGGACAGGCCTGCGGAGACCCCGGGGACTCAGCTGAGTCACACACAATATCTGAGGCCAAAAAGGGAGAAAAGAATCACATGACTATTTTCTACCTCCTTCAGCCTCCTTGGCTGCCAGGAACTATTCACTGGCAGGCCACAGAGACAAGTTTAAAGACTGATAAAAGCAACACAGAAGATAATCGAAACTTTCAAGTAAGGTGATAACAAAAGATTTGTACTCGTAGTAGCAGATACTTCCTGAATTCCATGATGATACAGTTGGAAACTGAAGAATTCAGGAAATTGTTTCATGCAATCTATTCAAATGAAGACCCCTTGTTAATTAACTGGAGAAAATAGAAGAGGACCCCCTAAGAACGTAAACAGCATGACAGATCTTGCAGAAAAAAAAGCTGAAACTGCTTTTGACTGTTGAGGAAGATCCATACAACTCAGGAATAACAATGTGTGTCATATTTCTGCTATCAAAATGAAAGCCAAACAGTGTTTCATTATCTTCTTTCACAGATAATTGATAAATCCAAAGCATCTCAATATTTCTATAAAGATAAACTTGTTAGAACACTGCAGTAGTTTACAAGAACAATGCAAGTCAAAGTCCCAAATTTCCTGAGTTAATAACTTGCAGAAATAATCTTCAAAAATAAAACAAATGCAATTGACCCAGAGGCATCATCTTTAATTTGTGAACAGCTTGAAACAAAAATGTCACGAATTAATTTGCTCTTGGCCTGTTCTTTGTTTTAATCTTGTTGATATTTGTTCATGAGGAGACTCCTTCAGTGTCCACTTTTCCATCTTTGTAATATGGAAGAAGTGAAAAAGAGAAAAAAACCCACAATGATGGGCTTAAAAAAGGCAAGGGATGGAAATAAAAGTATCAGGGAACAAGTCTACAAAACCCTTTAAAAGGTAGCCAGCAGTAGGTTGGATTTACCTTAAAGGAGGAGAGGGAAGAAAAAGTAAAAAGCCCTAAAAACCCTTTTGAGAAACAAAACCACCAAGAATTTAGGATTTCAGTTCTCTAATCCTCCTGGGCAGGATTTCAAATTGTTATTCATGCAGACTATTTTTAGATCTATTAGTTTCCTCTGATACATTTGATCACATGGCATTGGGGAATACACTCTATTCGTTTTAATAAAGTTGATATGATAATACAATTTCACAAATCTCAGGTTTTAGCATTTGGCAGTTATCCCTTAAGTTGCCCTTCAGTTACCCAAGATATCAGGCGTGGTTTGCTCCTGTTCAGTGTGTATATATGAATAAATAAGTAAATAAATAAGTAAATATATGCAAAAAGTTGGGTTTGCAATACAGCATGCTTACTGAATTTAAAAACTGAAAGAATGGACTTTAATGTCTGAGTAATTAAAGTTGCATTTCCTTCCAATTGTGTACTACTTTTGCCCCCTTATGATATAATTTGCCCACAGAACATCTAAAAGGAATGCAAAATATTGGTTTTTAAAAACTTAATACATTTAACTTTTGAAGATGTCTCTTCTAAGTGCAGTTAAAATTACTACAAACGTGCTAAAAAGAAACAACTCTCATGTGCAGATTTCAAAGGATCACGAAGCACCTGCATGATTCATTTCAGTTTGAAATATGTTGAAGTATTGCCTGTATCAAAACCTACTGAACATCAAATACTTCACTGGGAAAAAAACATTGTTTCACAGATCAAGTTTGGTTAAAAATAATTACCTATCTGCCTACAGACAGGGAGGAAACAAAGTCTGCCCATTTATCTCAAAATCAACTCCTGAGTGATCTGCATTTCTTAATGTTAATTCCCAGATCTCTGCCAGTACAGGAGAGCAGTGAAGACAAACCCATCTTTAGAACAGCCTTTTCCTCAAGAGTTTGAGGGGAAAGATACAAAAACAAGGCAGAGGTAACCATAAGTTATCAAAGTACAAGTAACTAGAGCAAAAATAATCCCATTTACATGTCCTTCATAACCAGGCTTTTTGTAAAAATCAAGATTTCAACACATTTTCTGAAAACAAAAGGTAGGAAATTCTGTATGAAGCAATGAAATAATTGGGATATCAACAGCTTCAGGTGCCCATCACATCCTGGTGAACCACCTGGATGATCCACCCCTTAGTGTGGAGCATGTGACTGAGTATAAACATGGAGCATATATAGAGGAAAAAAAGAGAAGAGTAGAAAAGATTCTCTGCATCCTCTGAAAGGTTACTTGGCATTACTGTGACATTTATAATCCAGAGAAACTAAAAAAGATCAAACATGGACTCTTTTTTTACGAATATGAAAGAACACAGGAAACAGAGCAGAGATAATTAATACTTAAAGCATCAGCTGACAACACCCCAGAGAAACAGCCCCCTATTTTAAAGGAATACCCTGAGCTCTTAGAAGTGTCTTCTTTGCAAGATGTAACACCATCAGCAGACCTCAGGGTCCCTTTTAAACACGCTGGCTACTATCTTAACATTCACTGTGACCTGCTTTCTATGAAATTCTGTTAAGGTACCCAGCTGTGGTTTATCTTCTCTGTAACACTGAATGGAAAACTGTGTTTCTGTGTTTTCAGAGCTCTGCTAAAATATGTATTTCCCCTAATTTAACAATAGCACTGATTTCACTTAAATATTGTTTCTCCTCCATTATGAGAACAATTAGATAAGAAGTCTTTTATGAGAAAATCAATCTTTAGCCATTTTCCTGTGAAATATTAATTCATATTCAACTTTTCACATAAAATCCAGGGCACAATGCCCTCACTAGCAAGGGTTTGATTCCAGCTAATATTTTGATATACATTTGTATCTTGAGACCAACCAGTAACAGGAAATTGTGTGAAACACACACCGTACCTCCCTTGAAGACAGGCAGGACTTGCTATGGTGACTTTCTTTGCACTACAGAACAACGTTGAGTGCAACATTTTCTGCATTTCTAGTAACAATGAACCCTTTGAGCATCTCTGAAAGTTTCAGCTTCAAAGGCAGAGCATCAAACTGGTACCAGAACCTGGCAGCCAAACACTGCTCAAGCAGGTGACAGACCACAAGTAGAGTCCTACACACCATGTGATTATAAAAACACTCAAACTTCTCTTCAGTAACTTCTACAAGAAACTGGGGAGTTCTCATTAATATTCCCTTTCTTTTCCTCACATTCATATGTTTTAGGCACATTAATATTAAGCCTGAGGCCCTGTTTTTATGTCCTTTTTATGTATAGATTATGAGAATATTAATTTTGGATAAATATGGATTATTTACATGGTCTTTAGTAATCTCCTTACAAACCAGCAAGCAACAGCTTTATCTAAAGAAAGAACAATTTTAAGATGGCAACAGCAATTTACATGATGCATTAAAAACAAAGTATCATTGTTCAGAAATTATGCAATGATTAGCTCACTTACATGATGATTCTCCTGTTCAGGAACCAGTATTTCCGCCTGTGCCTGTCGTATCCAATGGGTTCGTGTCGGATGTACGGTTTGTTTTTTTGGATTTCAGCCACACAGTCAGTCACTCCAGGCACCTTATGTGCCACGCAGACCTCGCACTGCCACTCGTCTTCGGGCACCTCCTCCAGAGGGGGTTTCACACACTCCAAGTGGTACACGGCCGAGCAAGTCTCACAGCAAAGCAAATCCCCAAGTTTGTGACAAACCCTACAATGATCATCATACTGAATAACACCTTCTGACATTAACTCCTCACGTGCAATGTTTGTGGTAAGAAACTGATCCACTAAGAACTGCAGAACTTTGATTTTATTCTCTACTGGTCCATAAGGATAGTCCTCTGTCTCTTGGTAAGGAAGAACATGATGGTATTCCTTGTCACTCTCACAATATACCCGCAGAACCTCTGGCCACGTCATTCCATCTATGAAATACAAAGTGGAATTAACGCTATCTTTGAGGTCAGCAGGTCCAAAGGTAGTATTTGAAGTGTCTTCTTCACGTAAAACTGCCTTTAACAGCACTATATGCATCTCTGCCATAAGTGTGCACTGCTCTTGACTTACCAGAGCAGCACAGAAGTCCTCAAAACGAAAAGGAGAGAGGCGCAAAACAGTGCCAAAGTTCCTTAGTACCTCATAGATGGCAATAACATTCATTATATGCTCACTAGGCACCATTAAGTCCTCTGAGGATTTAGGAAACTCCAAGGGTGGGATATCTTTTTCTTCCAATATTGGAGAACGAGGACGATGTGCTCTTTGTCTTCTCCTACCTGGAATAAGAAACAACAGTAAGAATTTTGCTGTTCACAGGTCAGCATGTTTAAACATCTATCATCAATCACTGTGTTAACATTCTGAACTCATGCAAATTAAGGCTTCACAGTTACACAAACGTGTTAACTCAGCTAATCATCTTATACTATAACTAACAGTATGAAAATAAAACACAAGATATCTGAAGTTTTGCTTTAGACACATACAGTAATTGCATTTCCCATACAATATACATCTACTGAAGCTTTAAAATGAAATCTAGAAATGTAACTGTTTAAACTACTTAAAAAGAAAGACATTTCCTGCAGCCAAAATAATAATTTTTTCTCATTATTATTCAGCATGACTAGTTTAAACCTGAAGCATCAAGCTCCAACCAGATATCTTTGTATTAAATGATTGCAAGTTATTCTCCTATCCAGCAAGGGCATTCAGAAAAACTCATTTCAAGCAGATGTTGTAGGACATCGATTTCAACCAAATTAAAATACAAAAGAGAACCTAAAGTGCGTTGCCCACTGCGTTCTAACCAGAAAATTTCTCCTGACTACCTACAAACTGAAACCAGAAGGTACATGTGATGTTTTATGAAAATATTTCAAAAAATCTCAATTTCTTGAAACAAACAAAAATCCCCCCCCAACCCCCCCTCATGCTTCAATAAAACAGGAGCCATATCCACAGATTCAGGAGGCAAAATTACAGAAGGATGAAGTTTACCAATAAAGGCTAATCTAAGAGCTGTTTTACTACTGAAAAGAAAAGACACTGAGCATAATTAATTCAGCCTCAGATGTCAATTCAGATAGGATGCTACATTTCCTTCCCTTGGATTCCACTATCCTTGATGCCAGGCGGAAGGAAAAACAAAAGAGGAAGTTTTTGTAAATGACATTACCTGACAGATGAAATATTTTAATCTTCTATCAAAATAACCAGCTACACACAACTATTTCTCAGCTATCAGTTAAAAGTTTTAGATGCACTCATTAAACTTATTTCCCTTTATAGAAAAAAACAAGTTGAGAAAATCTCATAAACCAACATCTAGGTTTAATACAAGAACTAAAATGAAAACTGGTTTTAGATCCTCCTACTAAGCATACTAAGATTCAGGGAACAAATAAATTTCAAAATTATCCATTGTCCATAGACAAGTGTCAGCAGGATGCATTTCATGCACAGAGAAAATCCAAAGAAAAACTGCAGCTATCCACAGCAGCCATTTCCCACACACACTTCATGAAAATGGGACATGTATTAAACTTTGTGTGTTCTGACACTGAAGAGTGACACAGCCAATAGTCTGGAATTTTAAGATTCACATTCATAATTTTTAACCAAAATCTGCACATACCAGACCTCCCCAAAAACTGGTTCAAGGAAATTAAGAGATCAAGTGGGTTCAAGTCAACTTGGACATTACCATTAAATGGAAATGGTTCTCTGAGGCATTTTTCAACCCACCCTACTCCCTTCAATACTCCCAGAAATACAGAAAATTAATCTAATGTGGGAGAAAACCTGCTGAACAGGCAGATCTTGCTGAACCTGAAACATCACCATTAAAACATTAATGCATTGAAAAGGGGAAAAGAAAGTTACCAGAAAGAAAAGCTGCCTCTAAGAAACATCTTGATGCACAACAAATGATTCCAGAAAAATTAATCAACCCCTACACTGGTATGACAAGAAGGCACCAGACACAACTCTCCTTCTCCAATATTAATAAAGAATGAAATCTTGTACAACAAATTACACACCCAAACAATATAGAAGATGAACTGCAAAATGTTTCCATTACAGAAGTAACAGGTCAACCTCATCTGTGGATAAAAATAACTTTCCAAGTTTAGTGAAGTTTGAGTTCTGACTGTGGAAAATGAAGGAATGCTTCTATGACTGTCTTCCAACATGCCTCTGCACTAATCAGTGGAAAATGTATAATCATGGCAAACACACAAAGACAAAGGAGTTTCACAGCCAGGCACAAAGCACGTGTTCTCTAGATTAAACTCAACTTTTCTATCACCATGACCCAAAATCATATGTGCATAAGCCACAGCTGGTTTCATTAAAAGATCCCAAAGCAAAAGAAGACATGCTCACACAATGAACTACTTTGGGGTCCTGAAGCTTCCTTCAACACTGCAGTCCTAGCTGGCCATGCAGGCCACCACCACAGAACAGATATTCTGAAATCCCTGATGGCCCTCACAGAGTCCAAATAGCACAAAAGCCAGCAGACCTAGCAACCAGGATTCCTTCTGTAGCAGAAAAATGTGTCTGTCCCACAGTAATGCCATAAAACAGCCCTTCAAGAAAGAGAGCAGCAAGGACCTTAACCCTGCTTTACCTGAACTAATGAGAAGTGACAAATCCCTCTCAGTAATTTTAGACAAAGATAAACCAGAGTGAAGGACCACTGTTGGAAAAAATGGACTCCAAATACCAATTTTGCTGAAGTCTCTTTAACACGAGATAACCATGGTATGGAATCACAGAATCATTAAAGTTGGAAACATCTTGGAGCCCAACAATCTCAGCCTCACCACCATGACTTCAAGTGCCACATACAGGACATTTCAGGACACCTCCAGGGGTGGTGACCTACACCAGTTTCCTGAGCAGCCTGTTCCAGTGCTTTACAACCCTTCATCAAAACAAAGTTTCCTAATATATCATCTAAACATCTACTGGTGCAACGTTAAGCCACTTGTACCTTTGTCACATGAAATTAATATTGGAATAAAAAAAGAACTTCAAACAAGGCATTCCTAGTATGTTCTGAAAAAGTTAATCTCTAACACTTCCTCTTACAAAGGAAACACATTGGTACTGTTAGAGATCTAGAAGAAATGTGTTATCAGGATATAAATCTGTCATAATAGCATAATAAAAAATTGTACTTTGGTGCAAGCACAATGCAACCCTGCAATGTGGCTGCATTAGTCACACCATTCCATCTCCTACTTAAATCAATTTGTGTATTTTCATGTTTGCTTCGGTATAAAGAACCAAAATTTCAAAAGCAATAATTAAACAGACAATAGGAAAAGCAGACTGGATTATAAAATGTGGGCTTCATTTGTGTTAGGCCTCACAGTTGCAGCACATTACGATATTGTGCCCCTCAACACTCCCCATCCACATTGGAAACCACACACCACAGCTCAAGAGCCCAAATAATTTCTCTTTTCAGACACTGAACTGCTCTGAACAATTCTCAACTAAATATAAACTGGTTTCCAGGGCTAAAAAAGGCAAGTATTCAAAGATGCAGAATATTTTAGAAAGAAATATTGTGTTTCTTGAATAACTTGATGGCACAGCATTTTAAATCTTTCTGTGCTGGCTTTTTTTCTTTCCAATTTCACTTTCAATTTGTTATTAATATTCTCTGTACTGGGGTTGAAGAGAATTTGAAGTTGAGAAGAAAGTCACAAAGTGTGATTTGGAAATTCAGAAATTCCCAGCAATTTGTGTTTAAATGTATTACTGGCCAATACATCGACTGTGATCTCAATAAACACTCAGACACCTCTAAAAAAAACCTCAAAAGCCCAAACCAAGAAACCCAAGCAGTCTAATAATCTCCAGTGAAAAGGATGGACATTCTCTGCCAAGGTGCTCATAGATTTTAAAGCATTGTAAGTGGCTGCTCAACTGAAATTAAAAGTGCAGGTGAATGGAATATATAATGATGTCAAAGTGCTACAAGTCTCTTTCTTGAGCTGAAATGTTGGTATTTTACTGGTTGGGTGGATAACCTTTCTTTACTGCTGATTTTTCAGAGTGCTGACAACCCACACACATCACCCTGCTTTGGAGCAGTTCCACCTGTGTGTGAAGGTTTCTGAAGATCACAGTCCATGTTTACCCAACTGTGCCTCATAAACACAAAACCCCCAAAAGAACCAAACCCTCAAACGTTGAAAAATGTCTCCCTACAATAAACATATACAATTTTTCAAGCTCTTCACTTTCAAAGACAATCTTTTTCATGAGGCAAGTGGGCCAATATTTAAATTCAACACTCAGTGGCAGACACAAAAAACCTACAGCCCAATAAAAAACTCTTGCCACTTCAAACACTTCAGTTTAAATTATTTTAGAGATACTAGCATTTGACAACCTTTCCTTTTTTTTTAAACATCTTGTCATTTGTCAAGGATTTGGGCCCCCACAGGGAATTTCTGTTTCAAATAAAAATTGCAGTATGTACTATTTTGTTTAACCCCAAAACCACCACGAGGATTGCAGAGCAGGTGCACTGGTAGGTTCCTTCTCCTCTAAGCATTACCACCTGACTGACCAGACTTGAAACTGAATTTTCATGTAACTACTCTAAATTCAAGAAATCTACTCTCAATTTAGCCATACTGAAGTTTCCCAAAACATACTCAAGTTTTATTACATGCAAATTAGATACTTCTTAGACCATTTCTGCATATTAACTAAGTCTCTGAATCAAATTTCACCTCCAAGTTTGAGGCAGTACAAAGGCAGAAAATGTCCACTTCTACACCACTCAAATTCCATAGATTTATTTGGTGGAAAAAAATTGATTTGGCAATAGCCTCCTGCTGCCACAGCTGGAATATTGACAGGATCCAGATCCCCTGGAGTGTCTGAGCACTATATTTATATCTAGCACAAGCTTCTTTTAAATGGCAAGTCCTTCACTGGTTGTCTCTCCCCAAGTGTTGAAGCAGTCTGCAGTGGTTACCTGTCCCTATTTTGAATTCTCTAGTTGAAAAGCTGTCTGTAATTAAGATTAAAGAATAAACAATTCTATTTCCATGGCACGTTTAATTATAGATACTGATAATTATAGTCTACACTTAGGATAATCTACTAAAATAATTTCTATTACAAATATTTAAGCAAATACACTAATGATCTTTGAAGTAAAACAAAGTTACTCAAGTAACAGCCTGAACACCCAAAACCAGAATTTACTTTAAAAACCCAAATCATTGCTTTATTTTTTTTATTTGCATCTACTCAACTTACTTGGTTCAAATGATGACCCTTTCATAATTTAGAAATTAAAGAGTTTAAAAGGACCAAAAACCGTGTCTCCATTTTCATTCACAGACTGAAAGAAGAAAGGGGAAAGTCACATCTACTCTTTACCACAGGAGAATAAAGAATTTAAAACTACTTTAACACACCTGCTGGTTTATGTAAATAGAGTATCTGAATTATCTGCAGACATCAGTGTCCAGAATACAGTTTCATGCTCTTCAGCTTTAGTTGTATTCAATCACCATACACATGTAGGCCAACAAAAATCACAAAAATCCAGTTTTGCCTTGTCTCACTGACGTTAAACATCCCTCCCCTCCAGCAAACACAACCTTTCAGCCCAGCACACTTCAGGTACTGGACTGGTGGATGGAGGTCCTGCAGAACAAATATTCTGCCAGAACCACTGACTTGTTTGAACAGGCACACAGTGGTGGCTGCATTGGTCTGACCAAATAAATAAACACTGGTTCCAGTCTCTTTGATTTGAAAGTTCACAACTGGTCTCATTTCACTTTACTCAGAACTTTCCCTTCCTCATCATTTCTCAGCACTTGGTTTCTCCAGCTCAGAGCTCCCGCTCACAGTTGCCATGGAGAGGATAAGCTTGGTAGGAGCATTGGGGAGAGAAAATGAGACCAAGGAGTTTCAGATACTTCAGCAAATCTGTCACAGGAGGGGAGAAAACACAGAACAAACCACCACACTCCAGTCACACTCCACTAACTGACCCCAGAAAAGACTTTCAATTTTCCCCAAAAAAAGATTTACGTTTTGGCTTCGAGTTCCACAAGCCAAGTCAAACCACACTAATGTTGCATGAAAGTCCATCTTTAGTAAAATACAACTGGGCTGGTTTTGTTTTCCAGATTGTGAGTCACTGCAAAAGCTTCTCAACATAAAGACCAGCTGCCAGTTATATACGATGTCCTTAGAGTGCATGAGCACTCCTTAGAGAAGATGCCCTCTCCTACATTTTCCTTCCTTCTGGAAACTTCGCCTTTTTACTGCCCTCAAACTCCCTGAGACCCTCCTATTTTGGTTTGGTTTTAATAAACACACACTTGCTGTCCCATATTATTGCTTTTTACCAGGCACATTTCTAATGAGACTGTACAGCAACACAGGAGCTTCTGCTAGACATCACTGAGAAAACTGGAAACAGTTGATGAAAATGTGTAAGAGAACCTTTTTTTTGGTGTTCTTCCTTTCCTGGATAGAGCTGCATGTTTGCCACAGCAATATCCAAACTGGTTCTTTAATTAAAAGTCAACCTCTTGGGAGAACATTTGCTCAGCTTCCACCAATGAAAAAACAGCAGTAAAATGAGTTCAACATAAAATAAGAATATACTACGAAAAGTAGTGCCAAAATAGAAAAATCTGAATCTTTTTCTTGGGATGGGCTGAAACTAAAGGCTTTGACTTTTACAAAACGCTTTCTTCCCTTTTAAAAATGCCAACATGATAATCATGTTTCTAATATTCACAGTCAAACAATCTCTTCCAGAAAAATTTTCTAAAATAATAAAATACATTTGTAACTACTTGTAGGTGCAGCTCCAATTTGAGTATTACTCTGCACTAATCACACCTAACCCAAATTTATTTATTTAGTCTGGAGAAAAGAAAAAATCAACCATAAATAAAACTTAAAATCTAAACAAACATTAAAAATAAGGCATTCCAAGCATCAAAAAAAACTTTGGAAGTTGAAACACAAATGAGAAAATCTCTGGTTATTAGACTAGATCCTGAGTGCACTCACATCACACAAATTCTCACACATGTTCCTAAGTAAAGTTTGACTCCTGCCTTGCCTGGTACAAAAGTAAGTCTTTATGTTCTTTTAAAACTGTAAAACTTTTGGCTGCTTCTTTTTTCAGTTTGCACACCTGTCAGCGTACACTTTCAAATCAAATGATTTCACTTTTAAGAATTTTATTTCCCAACATTCTGGCCATAAGCACTCCCTCAGGAGCCAGGAATACAAATGCCCCTCCCCGTGTTCTGTGGAATCATTTTAACATTTGGATAACGAATGCAAATGCAAGACAAGCAGCAGGTGAGATCACTCTGAGAAGGATTCAGAGGCACAAGCCTTTTGTGCCTAGAACTCAGGCAAAGAAAAAACCCAACAAACCACAGGTAGCACAAACAAAATGATTCTCAGGAACAGTCAGACAATTTCTTGGGACACACTCAGGATAAGCTCTAACTAATTTAAGAAGTTAGTGAGTTCTGAGAGCCAGCCCCAACCTACTAAAATCCACATTTATTCACCTTACACCTGTTCTATGCAACACAATGAGCATTTACGGAATTTTACTGCAGATCCACAAAAAAAGTTTGCTCAATAAAGTCATGGGCAGCACACGATCTTTTACAACACACATACTTTGATAAAGGAGAGATATTTGCTGCTCAGAGCTCCTGAGATGACTGACAAAGCTCTCTTCAGATAAGCTGCGAATTTACAAGTCAATGCAGCAGGATCAGCCCCAGATTTACTCCTTTGGCCTTCTACACAATTTCTTTGTTAAAAATCATCTCTGACATTTTGCAAGAGTGGCATGATGAACAAGTGATCCTTCCCTCTAGAGGACGAATCAAAGTGCAGATCACTAAATGGTAAAATAAGAGCATGCCAGGTTTAATTTAGAGAAAAGGGTACCCTAGGTAAGATGTCTGGGAGCTGGTAAATCTCCCACGGCAGACAAAAGAGGCTGCATATCTTAATGTCCTATCTCAGTGTCCACTTAGACAATTCAAGAGCATGAAAACGTGTTGAGATAAAAAATTACTACAGACACAACAAATGCAGCACCTGGTTCCCAGCTAAATTCTTCCACTCTGAAGATAAAAGCACACTGTGAAGTAACTGGTTAACAGAAGCAATGGTCAATCCCTGCAAATGCTCAGACAAGCAAAATCCAACTAAAAGTATTATTTAATGTATTTTAAGATAAATATTTTGTCTCCAGTGTTGTGTATTTGTTTGTTTGACAGACTGATGATGATCTCAGCTGAAATCTAGATGTATGGCTCTTCCTAAAATTAGTTTTCCGATGAAGAAAAATCAACAAACAAAAAATGAAGGACTTCTAGGCATCCTGATTAAACCCTTCTCTTAAAATTCTGCAACATATGAAAAATACTTAGTATATAATGCAACAGTGACAAGCCTCAAGTAGAATTTACAATGGACAGGGAATGGCAAAAATGTTTAGTGATACAAGTTATAAAAGATACCTGCCTCAACAGTTCATCCACCTTTTGGGGATGCAAATGGGTGACAGGGAAGGGACATTACACACACACACACACACAGAATCCCTCTACCAAAAGTATATCCAGCAGAATAAAAAGAAATAATTGTTATTCACACAGTATGTTTTTACTGTACCATAACTAAGTGGTATATTAGACATTTTATCTTTTCTAAGATTCTGTTTCTTTCAATAGTTTAATAACATTATTTTGTATTAGAATAATATTAATTTACTATCATATTATAGTAGAAAGTACTCCTACATCTAAGTTCAAGATAAATCATAAGTTCAGCACAAAATCAGAGCACAAAACCTGAGGCTTTCTTGGCCAGAGACATTGTGCAGCATAAGTCAGAAAAACCTGTAGCAAGTCCGTTCCCCATTTAAGTGGGATGTTAAATGGGGATGTGATTTACGTGTAAAAGCTTGGCTGGCAGGAAAGTCTGACTGCGATGACAATTATTCAATACCAGTCTCTCAAAAACACTCTTTGGCCCCTAAGAGTACATCCTGGAAGTGGTTGGAAGTTAAGGGGAGAAGGATTGTTCATCATCTCTTCCGGTATAAAAAACCTGCACAATTCTGTCAGGAGCCAGCTCAAGCTGAGGGAGGAGCCGCTCCTTCGAGCCCTCCAGCTCAGCACAGGAACTCTGCCGCTGTGTTACACTTTGCCTGGCTCCCAGACAAGGATATGGAATAACCCCCGGTATGGAAACACAGCTAAGGACCAACTCCAGCTCAGGGTGCACCCGAATCCAACAGCTCTGGAGCCCTGCAGGAGCTCTGGAGCCACAACTCTGCATCCCTGCCCTGCTCTGACCTCCCCTCTGCACCGGCCCCCGTCAGACACCGAGATCCTGATGGGAGACAAACCCTTCCTTGCCCATCGGTGCTGCTCTGGTGCCCGGCATCTCTTACTGGACTGTGACAATTCTGAGATTTCCATCAGTGCCATCCCTGCACAGCCACCTCCCAAAGCAGGTGTTTGCCCAGGATGGGGCACGGGCTGAGCTGCCTGAATGGAAACTTTGTACTTTCCTTGCAGAAGGGCAAGAGCGGGTCTGGGAGAGAGGGAAGGAGGGAGGGAGACCTTTAGGCAAACACTGAACTAATGAGAACCACCAGTAAATTGCCAAAATAACAACACAAGGGAGAGTTTTGAGTGTTTTAACTCTCAAAAACTCAGTATAGAGCACAAGCACCTAAGGATAAAAATGCTTACACTTACACTTCTCTTAAGAAAGTTAACTGAAGTCATCCTAACCAAGTGAGAAATAAACATATAAATTATCAAAATGGTTTCTGATACACCTAAATACCACATAAAACCTGTCTATGCTTGTACAACAATGCACAGAGAACTATCTTCTGATTTGCCAAAACACTTGGCACATTAGAAAAATGGCATACACCCATTCTCTGCAGAACTCATTTTAAACCTGGATGCTCATGTATAAAATATTATCCTGACCTAGCCAGTTAAAATCATAAAAATATTATTTCCTTGACATAAGCACTCCCAAAAAAGTAATAAAAATGAAAGTTATCACGACTAAGCAGAAAATGGAGAGTTAAAAGTCAAGAGAGTATTTTAGAGCTTTTTTCCTTCTGTGAAGCCAGATCTCAATCTTTATCCAAAAAAATTCAATTTGATTGCAGGACATTCCTGCAACTGTTGGATTTAACAGGTTTTAAAAATTATCTCTAAATAAATTTAGTAATGTATGTACTTATTTTGATTCATTTAGGTTCTGAAGCACATGGATATAAGCTTTAAAAAATATATATAGACAAATATACAGACCTTTTAAAAGTACTATTATGAAGTCACAGAATGAGCTGATATCATTAACTCACCAAAATAAAAACAAATTACACACTTAGCAGCCAGTACTTCCCCCTTTTTAAAAGTCATCAGCTAACTACAGGGACTACATTCCTATTTAATTAAGATGCAATGCATTCACACCAACAACCTGTTCCTCCCCCCTTCCAAACTGGCCAAATACTGGAACAACAGCAGTGTCTGCCATCCTGTAGCCCAAATCACACCAGATTACCTACAAGTTGAACTACCCTCCTGGTTCAGAGACTTAAAAAAAAAAAAAGAAAGAAAAGAAAAATAAAATATTCTAAGCTTGAATTCCATTCTGGAACGAGTTAAAATAAATCCAAAGTGCTTAAGTTTAAATAAAAGAATTTTTGAAGCTTGGTGAAAGAACCAATTAAGGACAAACAGAAATGCAGGCCTTAAATATTTTCCAAATTTTCCACTAGAATTAAAAAACTCCCACAATTATATTTAATGAATTTTAACTCAAACATGAGTTTTAAAGGTTGCCATATCTTAAGATAAACGCAGTATTTAAATGCAAGACCTCTGACTCAACCTCCACCTTTTAATCTTTGTGTTGAACTCCAACTAGGTTTACATCCTTGCAATGAGGCCCTGTGCACTTTTCCCCAAACTATAACAATGCAATCTCCATTTTGAACAATGCACCTCATTTCCCTCCTTGGAAAGCTACTTTTGTCTTAAAGCCAGTAGATGCTGGATTCAGTTACAGCTCTGATTTCAAGAGCCTGAAAATTCTCGGTGTTTATAGTTTTTTGGTTTTTTTAAGCCACTTCAACTTACATGGGCTTCCTTTCCTTTCATCATCAAGTTGTATTTGCAAGCACAAGCCAGCCTTTCCTGTATTTAACTGAAAAGACCTCTTTACAAGGTATGCCTCTCGTTTCCCTTGTTTTTAAATTTAAAGTGAATGCTCCACTTTAACACTTTTGACATTGTTTGCAACACGTCCTGGTTGATCGCGCATTTCTGCGGTCACCAGGTTCCCCATGAATATTTGCAAAGCATCCCCTTGTTCCAGCAAGTGCCGCCCGCCCTCCCTGCTCCTCTCTCCGTGCATGCATTTGTGAGCATCTTCCAATGCTCCCCGCGTCCCCGGGGTTGCCAGTGGTTATTTGCATACCCCTCTCCCTGGGAGTGCTTGCGGGCATCCCTCACATCCTCGCATGGCAGTGCGGACCGTATTTGCCAACCTAGAGGGAGCATGTGGGGTGCCCTCGACTTGTTTGAGTTCGCCCACGGACTCTCTACCTGGGGTGCTGCTGTAGGTGCTGTGGCTCCTGAAGCTGCTCTCAGTGCAATAACTAGCATCGTCTTCATCCTCCATCTCTTCGGGGTAGTCAGAGTCGTCGTCGTCCTCCTCCTCCATTATCTCTTCTTCCTCTTCCTCCTCGGAGTCCTGGTTATCCTCGGGGTCTCCCTCCTCCTCCTCCTCGGACACCATGCTCTCCTCCTCCTCCTCCTCCTCGCTCTCATGATCGTCGTACACCACTTTGCTGATGCTCCTCCTGGACGAGGCAGCCCTGCCTTGGCTGTTGCAGCTGCCTCCTGCGCCTCCTCCTCCCCCTGCTCCTGCCGCCCCGGCCCTGCCCCTGCCCTTACCGCCGCTGCCTCCCCCACCGGGGGTGCTGCTGCTGCCGCCGCCGCCCGCCTTCCTCTTGCCGCCCCCCCTGGGCGAGGCGGCGGCGGCGGCGGCGGGCGACGAGGCCTGGGCAGCGCCGGCTCCCTTCTGCTTGGGCCCCGCCGTCTCCGCCTGGGNGCCCCGCTCCGGATCGCCGCCGGCCGCCATCTTGTTCCCCGCCTGCGCCTCGGCCGCTCCGCGCTGACTGGGGGAAGCGGCACCAGGCCCCGAGCGCCTCACGTGACCGCCGCGCCCGCCGCCGCCGCCAGGGGGCGCGCCCGCCGCGGCCGTGAGGGAGCCGCCGCGACGGGGCGGCCCCGCGATCCCCGGACTCGGCACCGAACCCGGCGCGACCACCGACCCCGGATCCGACACTGATACCGACAACGGCACCGACACCGAGGCCGGCACCGACATCGGCACCGACCCCCAACCCGAACCCGGTACCGACAAGGGCGCCGACACCGACTCCGGCACCGCTCCTCGTCTCTTTATGCTCCGCTTGCCCCTTTCCCCTCCGCCGGCACCCGGCGCGTCCCCCACCCCAGCTCACGGTCCCGACACCGCCGCTCCCTCGGCCGGCCCTGGCCCCGGATCCACCCTCTCCTCACACCAGAGCCGCTGGGCCCGTGGCCGGGGTCGCTCCCAGAGCTCGACCCGCGCCCCGAGGGAGCCCCGGGCCGGTCGCGATCAGCTCTGAGCGAGGTGTGCGCCGAGCCCCGGGCAGGGGCTGCCCACGAGGATCTCCATTCACCCCGTCCAAATCAGAGCCCCGGGTGTCCCCTCGGGAAAGGCTTCCCTCCTCCATCGGCACCGGGCAGCTCCCCTGACCACTGACACTCATCTCTGGCCGTGCTTTGACTCCTCGCCCGTTAAACCCCTCTCACAGCTCACCCTTACACAGCCAGCGCCCAGGTAAAGCAAACGCTGAGATCACATAGGGACTCACCATCATCATTTTCGCCAGTCCACTTTCTCTATTCTCTGTTTCCACAGTTCTCTGGAGCACTAGGAAAGAGGCTCACTCTGCTTTGTATTCCCTCTGGCTGTATCATTTGCCAGAGCCCACAAAGAGCTAAAAATCAACAAAAACCAGTTGTACAGTTGGGTTTCCAATGCCACACTTGAATTCAGGGTATCAGTTTCATAAGCAAAAGCAGTACAAACTGAAATCCAGCCCAAGGCACACAAACATCTTGTATTTCTTACAACCAGCCTTCCTTTTCATTGCTAGATCAAGACAACTTTGGGATTTCAGAGAGCCAGAAGTCTTATTAGAAAATCAGTCTGTTTACATGTTCATTTCTTTCAGTCCCTTGCTTATACTTCTGAGCAAGGTAAAACCCAACACTGGTCATGCCACAAACATGGCAGTGACATGCCCAATGTGTCATTTAATTTGCATTCTTCAATAGTAATTTTTGAAGTCGTTTTGTTCATTAACTTGTTGCTCAGGCCAAGCACTTCATTAAACCGACAAACCTGCCACAGCATCAAGCACGCAACAATGGCAGCAGGGTTTAGCCCAATTTGCAGTCTATATCCAGCTTTTTATCTGCAGCTCTTTTATATTCAGTGTTGCAGCTGCACAGGCCCAAAGCCCTAGTCTGAACACAGGGTGACACACACAGCAGCAGCCAACATTGCCCAACCCCATTTACACCTTTCTACTCAAATTGTGTTCTGAACCTTTCCAAGTTGCCTTTAGATTGCTTATGTGGTGCTGATTTTTCTACCTCTCACAAGGTTACAGAGGATTATGGTAACTCTTTAAATACATGAATATACAGACACACATCTCCCATTATCTCCTGGTATCATGGGAACACCACCTGTGCATTCTGCCATCTATACACTGAGAATTAGCAAAGGTACCTAGTGCACCTACTGCACCAATCACAGCCTGCAGCACTGTGAGAGCCTCAGCACCTCCTAAATACTGCAGATTTTGGCTGTTTGTGGTAGATCACAGGTGCTGAGAATCCTGTGCTTCTGAACTGTGAACCTGAACCATGTGCTTCTGAACTGTGAACCAGACTATCATCTCTTAATCCCATCCCTTATCAGCTGGTGATATGGACCTACTTACTGAATAGGACTTAATAATTTTCATTTTACAGGTGGAGAAATGGGTGCAGAGGGAGGTATGTTACCTTCAGGGACAGGATATAAACTAGTCCATTCCAACACACAGAGAAATCAAGCCCAACCCCAAAACCTGCCCATTCCACTCAGTAGAACATACTGATTTGGAATTTAGAGCTCCTATTTGGAGTCTGCTGCTAGAGTTAAATGAGCATATTTATAAGTGAACTGAATACAGCAGGAAGAGGGATTTTTGGGGGGAACCTCTACCCTGCTTCCATCCTTAGGACAGACTGAGAAAAAGCCTCCTTTGACAAGGCACTTTAGAGAAAATGAATAGCCCAGTTGTTCCAAGCTGTTGTTTGGGTGGGTTTCTTTCTCCAAGGATAAGGGAAAGAACTTAACCTACAGCTGGATGGCATTCAGAACAAGTGAGCACATGCTCTTGATTAGATTATTGAGATGCTTTTGTCCAGTCCTTCACTCCAAACTATTTCAAAACTTGTGTTAGGAATTGTATTCAGCTGTTCAGCTCTCCAATCGGTTCCACGTACATTTTTCTAAGACACCACAGTGTTACTGAGTAATGTTACACTAGAGCTCAGCAGTAGGCTGGATGTCAGGTGTAGGAAGGAAGAGCTTACATGACTTTTGCTGAGGTAATTCAATATAGTTCCAATTGCCATTTTATTTGGATGATGAAAACCAAAGTGTATTAATATACTGATACGCAGAATTCTACTAATACTCAATCACATAATTAGTAAAAATAACATATTTGCTGTTCTGAAAATGTACTGATTATCTTGTCCCCAACAATCCACCTTACACTTGACTCCAGGAAATTCAGCATCATGCTTCTGTCCCCTTTTTCCCTATTCCAGATGAATAGGGAATCTTGTGGGAATGTCCCACAAGTATCTTGTAACAAGTCAGCTTTAAGGGAATACCTGATCAGAAAAATAATTCAACAGATACCTGTAAAATAGTCAACAAATGTTGCCTACATAAAACTTTAGAGTCAAAACCAATCTAGGATATACTTTGAAAAGCTAGAATTCAAGCAGTATGGGTGACATTAACCAAGCTGAGGTGTTCAGTAGTTGAAAATGTACTTACAGAAAACAAACTGGTGTAGGTAAGAATGTTCATATTTTAAATTCAAGGTAAGTTTTCTTGTCCAAAATATTGAAAGCAACTGCTACCAGTGCCAAGAAGTCCCACTCTATAAATCTTCAGTTGCCATTGCAGGATTTTTTTTTAATCTTCTAAATACAGTTGGTACTGACAGTGTATAAATACAACTGAAACACATCACCTTCCAAAGTGACTAGAGCCTTTGAAATGTGTGTGCAGCTCTTTACAAGTTACACAGCCCAAGACAGCAAGTTATGCCCTCAGCACTTCTGCCACAACTATCTCGTGTTTAGCCAAGAATCTTGTGGTATTTTAAGTTCTCATGATCATATATAAAAATTCTACATGAAAATACAAGCAAACATCCAGCTTCTCATCCAGTCAAAAAGAGAGATTTTAATACACAAGGTTCAAACTTACAACTCCCATGTAGCTACAGAGTAACCAGGCTCCTCCTACGTAGAAAACAACTTTTGACAGCCCCAATATGGAGTGCTAATACATCCTTGTCATAAAAGGAATCAATACAAAATAAATGTGTTAATGAATTTCAAATTCAAATGATTTCCAGCACTTCAATAGAATAGGTCTGAGATTCTCTCAGGTGGTTCAGTCTTTGTAATTCCCGCAAACTTCCTTCAATCTTGTTGAGTTCTGAATAGAACCGTACCTGAAAAGAAGAAAACAGAGACATTTATAGTAAAATACATTTTAATTATTTACATACATCATCATACTGTGGAACTATCTGTGGTTCTGCACAGTTTAAGATATTTAAACCAAACAAAGCAGCTTTTGAAATCCAAATGAGGCAGAGGCAACTGCAATTCATGCTCAGGAAGGAGCATACAGAGCAGGACAGACATTATTTGATTCACTATATAATTTCTTGTTGTCTGTCTCCCCTCGTTCTCAACATCCACATTCTAAGTCCAACTGAAAATCAAATAATTATCTCACAAGATGCAACTTACTTGGGCTCTCACAAACTTATGCAGGTTTGAAAGCAGCTCCTTTGCTTCTGGCAGCATCACCATGACAGTGAATTGAGCATCAAGCAACAGGCACATCCAATCCATGATCTGAAGGCAAACAAGAAAAGTACACTTACACTTCCCAGTCTGGAAATAACACACATTTGGCTTTAAAAGCTGAACTCTGAGACATTAACTTCTAATGCAAAATGCATGGGTTCATATTTTCAGGCGTATTTTAAGATATATTTGTGTTTTGATTGTTAAAGTGTTACATCTGACTTCATACAGGTTACATTGACAGACAGTACTTTGAATGTAGATGTCAGTTGATTTTAGATATTCCCAACTACTCAGTTACACACCCCAGAAAGGGAAGGAAGCACAGCTCTTAGAATGAGCTGCTCACCTGATTTATTGTGGGAGAGCGTATCCCAGGAAGAGTGGTGTTAACTTTTTCACTGCATTTCACATACAGGTAATATAAATACCTGAGAAATAGCTGAAAGTAGAAAAATAATAACATTTGTAAAGGACAAAAAAACATTTAATAGATCAAGGGGTTTTATCCTGCACATGGTAATATTCATAAGGATTTTTCAAAATTTATTTTTTGTTTTTGAATGCAACATATATGCCTTTATACTACACATTAAAAACAAGTTTTATGGTCCTCTTACACCACCCATAGCTGGATGTTTGAAAATTCTCAGCAATATTCAGTGTAAATTACATTCAGGGGTAATCACTGTTCCAGGAGATGTGTCAGAGCTGAGATCAGCTTTGCTTTGATGTGTGGGGTTTTTCTGAAATCACTGGAAAATCACACATATGCTCAGGTACACAAAGTTCTTGAAGTTGTATTTCAGATTTTGAGGAATGGGGGAGTTTGGTAGATTTTTTTCCTGAACTGAGGGGATCTAGATTTGTATTGCATTTGGGATGATACAGTTTGTTTCTCACATTTTCTAAACTTCTGTTTCTGATAGAACTGACTAAATTACTGTGTCTTTTTCCTTTCTTTAGAAAAACATCTAAATCAAGCAAAGGTATTATTACTTGCTAATAGAATAGGAACATTTTCCAGGTATGCTGGGTCATAAAGAGAGTTTCTTACATCTTCTAAAATAAGCAAGGACCACAAATATCAAGAATAATTATGTAAGTATATGGCAAAATGTGATATTCCTTAATATTAAATTAAACATCCTAATTTCATTTTTGTGTATTACTTTGTTATTCAGACTCCTGAAAGAATGGTGAATTTCTCAAGTACAATAGAAAAACTCTTTTCCCTTCCCTTCACCACAAAAGAATAAAGTGTTTTGACACTATTTAATGTTAAAATACTTACAATAGCTTGTCCAGCTGGAAGGTTTTTCAGGTGAGGCAAAAGAAACGTTTCAGTGTAAGCTGAATGGAGAACAGCATTTCTGTGCAGTACTATTAAGGGAATAACATTGCAGGAAAAATACCAGTTTCTACAAACCAGAATGAATTCTAAAGAAAATATTTCTCTAGGTTTTTGAGAGAAGTTCTATTTGAATCTTACTTCTATTATGAAATATCTACAGCAACTGAACCATTATGCTAGATTTAACTTGAACAGTTCTGTCCACTGCAAGGGTGTAACTGCCTGATGTGTTTTAACAGGCAAATATCCAAAGCACTGATACTTTTTCTCTTAAGTAGAGAAAAATTATTGCAAAGTGTAATAAAACTAAGTTTAAATTGATGTAGATACAGTCTAAAAGCTATTTATATTTATATTTTAAACAGTTTTTCTACTGAGTAGGAACTCAGCAACTTTTAGCAATAAGAGAGGATGTGCCTTTTGGCAATACCAAAAGGAACATCCACAGCACGTGCGATGCTCTGGCTTCCCTTCACCATGCAGAGGATACAGCAGTGCTGCCTTCTGAAGCCCAACAGGGCAGGATTCATCGATCTGGCTTGCCTTGGGGATTTTGGTATCACACATGTCTTGGTCCATCTCTGCACCGAAACCATTTTCTAGAATTTCAGTCTTAACTTCTTTATCGTTGAATTCAACATCAACGTAACAGATCGCAGAATCTAGATTTATATCGATAGTTTGAAGATGGTCTTCACTCATGCTGTAGAAGAAAATTTCAGACATTAACTCTTTTAATTAGTAGCTTTAAAATCAGCAATGCCATCAACACGTACTGAACTCTGAAGCTTATTATGAAAACAAAAACAGACTAAAATTTGGTGAAGAAAAAAAGGAAAGACTGATTTCAAGTTACCTTAAAAATGCTTTCAGGCAAGCGTAAGTAATTTCTTCAGGAATATCTGGAAACCGTTCTAGGCAGATTTGTAAGAGATGCATATCTTTTTTCTCCAAAGCAATAGCCATTAAATCTGGACATAAACTACAAGAATATGTAATTAAGAGGTTGCACAGTCCACACTTAGAACTACACTGACAACTAAGGTAACAGTACTAATCTTCCTCCCCAGATAGATTTTTATGTAAAACATCAACTTCATCAGAAAATAAACATCTCTGGTATTAAATTCTGATAATTCAAGAGCAGTTTATACAGAATTTTATTTCTACTTATTTTAATTGTAAAGACTACTCTTTACACTTTAAAAAATGCAGAACCACTACCTGTAGGACAAGTCCCGGGTTTCAACAATCTCCTGCAGGAAATTTTGAGGATAGTACTTTGGACTTCTTTTACATCTGTCTATAAGAGCAGTGACCACACAGCCAATGGTGGCTTGCAGATCTGGGGTCGGTGCTTTTGCCATCAGTTTTCTCAATTCAGTTTCCAACACATAAGTAGGAGCATCCTGGAAAAGACAAATACTGTGCAACTCAGAAGTACAAGGCACGTGTTTGAGAACTACCCTGGCATTAATTAGACCAAGTAGAAGCAGACCTATTTTGGAATTCAAGTTACAAAAAGTTACAAAAATCCCTCACCATTCTGTGTTTTGATAGGATAGATTCTCTCAAGCATAAATGAGCTAAGTGAGGAAATTCTTCACTCTGAACTCAGGTAAGCAGTAACTGCTTGATTACCTGTTACATCAATGACAATACCAAGGTGTCCAGCCACAGGTGAACTGTAGATAAGTTTCCCTTCCTGTGTGACCTATCACAGCACTTGCAGCAAATTCTAGAAAGTAACTAAAAGAGCTTATTGCTGTTATTTACCATGGAATTCCTGACAATTCCTCCAACTTCCTACAGCCAAAATGCCTTCAACAAAATTAAAGCCATGAATAAGAACCTAAACAAGCAAAGTTCAGATGAAATATTTACTGTAAGAGACTGTCATTAGAAATTAACAAATCTGTGCAAGTTGCCAGAACTCAGCTGTTATAAGCCCTGTATTGTGCAGTTCTCAAAACATGCTCCTATGACAAAACCTAATTTCATCATGCCCAAATGCTGCTTTTGCACAATAATGATAATAACAATATCCTTCATATCACCTGTTCAAGGCAGCTTGGTCAACCTGGTATGTGCAGGAGGACATGGAAAGAGGTAACAGCTTAAGAGATACCTAGAATATTCTGAGAGTGTCGAAACACTACTTGAGGATATTTGGGTTACTTACTTTGAGTTTTAGTAGGAGCTGCCCAACTGGTAAGGTCTCTTCAGCACCAGTACTCCTGCTTGATCTTAACTGTGGTGAAGAAAAACACAGAGTTATTATTCAGCTCCAAATATTTAAGGATTTCAAGCAAGATAACAGGACACTTCATGTGTCAACTTGCTGTCCAGACTCTAATTACTAATTCCAATTCCAGAAACAGTGTTAGAAACAATCAGTAACAGATAAAGTCAAATTTCTTTCTGCTGTAACACCTAAAAGTAGCAGCATGGGGAAAAACCAAGACAACAACCTCAAATAACCCCAATGCTAACTTACATTCATTCTGGACTGCACTTTCAGAGCTACAGACTCCTGGGACTGAAAGGAAACCATCAGCTCTTCATCTTCCAGGGTATTCCAGTTGACAAATGAGGACACATCTGGGAACACACAAATGAAACTACATGAGGATAACACTTACAGAACATTTACTGAAGTATGAATATTGCATCAACTTCTTATGCTAATAGATACTTTCTAAACTATAATTCAAGTGGATTTTATGCCAAGAAAGTTGCCAGTTTTATTTCAGCAGCAAGTAATTTTATGACCTTTTTTATACCGTTTCTCCATTTTGCCTCTGGGAGCAAGAGAAGTAAGTTATTACACAATTTATCCTGAGTATTACTTGCAATGTTTTACCAATGCAGTGTTTAAAACCACTATGACAGTACAATTTTAAACTGAAGTTCACAAACTAAGGTTTGATATTGCCCTATCCAATCACAAACTCTTTGAAAATACTTCTTAGGAAACAGCACTTCACTTTGTTTTCAGTGTTCATCACCAGCATTCCAGTGTTCTCAGCAATTCCAGTATCCTAATGACAACCCAGGTTAAGTGAAGCCACAATAAATTCAGACATTTGTGTGCTTGGTATTCCCAGCACCAGTAAATTTAACAGCCAGGAACACAGTACAGTGTGAAGGTGCTTCAAGCTGTTTAGATTCAATTAATTTTATAGGACTGTGTTAAAATAATTTTTATACAATTTCAGACATCTTCCGTTTACAAGATTTTTTCACTGTAATTATTAAAAAAAAATCTTACCAGGGGTTTGACTGTCCTTGAGCTTTCCCACAGCAGCTGCCAAGGATGATGTTTCACACTTGTACATAATTACAGTCAGCACTTTCCCATGAATTAGAAAAAATTTTTCCTCATAACACCACAACTGCAAAATATTAAAATGTATCATAAATGAGATGAGCAGAGAAGTTCCTGCACTGATGTGTAACTCCTTACTGTAAACTTCAACTGGAAGTCAGCGATCAGATTATTTTAAATGATTTGCAGTAGGTTTAACATTTGTTAGCAAACCTTCATTAACTGCTGATTTTAAATACAGAAATTAAAAGTGTTGGGTATTTTTCCAGGGATGTCCTAAAATACAGTGGCTGCTCTAAGGCATTTAGTCCTCTGAAAATTTCACTTTTTAAGTTTCCTCTTGTGCAATTTTAAGATAAAAGTAGTCAGCTGTTCTGGTTTACTAGTGCATTTATTCCTTAGGTGCCATTTCATCTATCTGACTCCTGAATAGCTTGAAGTGCTGTTCAGGTGTTCGTACAATCATTTAGGCCTTCAACTGCAAATTGCCTGAACAGAACAGCCACTGCTGGGTTTTGTGTTCAGTGATTTTATTCACACCAAATAATCATGGCCATGAGAAGTGACAAAGTACTAAATTATCACAGGAATTCCTACAGGCCACCACTCTCCCAATGAATATTCTGACAGAAACTGCTCATCAACTGGTCAGTATTAATTTTGCTGCAGAAGTTGCAATTATTGCTCCTCCAGCAGCAGCAGAGCTCTGCAGCCCAACAGTCCCTTCCCTGCTGTCAAATGCACAAAGCTCAAGGACCCCAAACCCATGGCTGAGCTTTACCTGGCCACTGGTCCCCAGGGGCAGCTCCTTTGAGGTTTGCAACGTCTGAAATTTTGTATTCCATATGGTCAGGCACTCTGAGGGAAGTAAGAGATAGATGAGACCAAAAAAGCAACATAAGCACTACATTTGCCTTTTCTACTTTCAGTTACAAAATGCTGGAGGAAACAGAAATAACTGTTTCAAAAGAGCTCAGCCAGTATTACACATTAAGAATTACATCACTCAGGTTAAATCTCAATTTAAAGAAAAGTTGGTTTTCCAGTGAAGAGCTTTAAACCAATAGCTGGGACAAGAGGGACAGCCCAATTTTCCCACCTAGGTCTTTGTCCAAGGAAATTTTAGACCTTACAACATCTTAATATGATTTTTCAAGTTACCTCTGGGCTGTTTCCCAGGTGCAGGTAGACTGCCCAACACTGCAATGTGGTCTTTGTCCAGGACAACTAAAGATGTTCCTTTCAGAACATCTCCAGATACTGAAAGGTTTAGTAGTAGTGACTTGGACAAAACTTCTTCCTCTTCTTCAGTATCTTGCTGTAGAGGTATCAGAACCTGGTACACAGAGGAATTGGAATCTGTCAAAAGAAAAATAATAATCACTTTAACAATATTTTTCTGTGGAAAAAACATGTTTGATATCATATAGCAAAAGGACATCCAAAAAGAGCAATATCCAGTGAATGCTAAAAGAAGAATTAATACAGGATATTTAAAGGACTTATGATCGAAATCAGCAAAATAAAAGTACAGCAATAAAGGCGTATTGAGACATGCAGGGTACAATGATCACACGTAGGAACAGTTGGCCTTTGCAACCATTAAAGTATCAGGAATCTAATTACTACTTGTAGCTGGTTTTGGAAGTTTAAAAAACTAAAAATATTAAACAGCAATTCATAAATATGAACATTTTATGTCCTTTCATACAATTCTTTGCTTCATTATCACAACCCATTAACAAATATAACTTACACAAACACAGAAGTGTGACAGTTTGGTTTGTTATATGTGCTGTGAAACACAGTGGCTTGGCTGATTCCTGTTGTTCAAGCTTGTATTTGTGTAGACTACTCAGCTTAGGTTTCTGTACATAGACAAAAAAATCGCCACCCTAAAATAAAAAAGAAAAGAAATTTTTCCCTTAATTTACACAAAGAAGATATAACAGAAATTCAGATATCAGTACTGCTTAACTTTGGATGTTGTGCAAAATTAGGAAATTGTGTTTTCTATAGGACATACAAAATAATTTGGAGTAGTCTGCAGACGCTAACAAGTAACTAAAGTTCTTATTTGATGCAACAAATGGATTTACAGGAAGAAGCATTTGCATAAAGACAGATTAATGGGTAACTCCTTTTTTAAAAACATACATCCTATTCAATAGCTCTTCACAATGAGTGATGAAGTCACACAATGTCTACTGTACTTCATCTTATCAATTGTTCTCTGCAGTTCTGAGAGCCCAGCTTCTCAGCCCTGAATGCAACACAACTTCCATTTAAATGCTGTGTTGATTAAATTAGGATAACAATTCCACTGAAAGCTCTTAAAATCAAATGAAACCAGTGATGGATTTTGAAAAAAAGCACTCAGGTCTCCTGCTATGAGAGTTTTTAAAATAACAAGTATTTAACTCACCTTCTTAGTAGTGAAAATTAAGACAGGTTCTTGGCCTTCCATAAAAGCTCCACTCCACCTAAAACCAGAAAGCTGGATGAACAATCCTCCAAATTCTAGGATTATACATAAAGTAATATCACTATTCCTTCAGCACCTTCTAATTTTTAGTAAATCTCTATAAATAACTCTAAGATTTTAAAAACAATGTGTTGGAAGAAAACACCCAACCCCATGATCTTGGTCTTTGATTTTCCCCATCTCCTCAAAAGAGGGAACAACTTTCATCATCACTGTCAATTCCTCCCAGCAAGAATCCTCACCAAGGGGCATCACTTACCTGATGACTTCAGCTGAGATGACATTTTCAATCTCCTGCTGAGGAGCTTCCAAGAGCACATCCAGAGTCCGAACCGCCCCTCCCTTGAACAGCACCACCGGCCCCCCATGGGGAAGGGAATGGATCCTGTACACATCTGCTGAGAGCTGCAAAACAAAAATAAACCTCTGCTCTCTGCCACACTACCCTGAAAAGTGAGTGCTTTATTCATTATTCTAACTTCCTACAGAAGAATTATGAGCCTTTAAGATTCTTAATAATGTAGATCTACTAGTTGCTGATTGGCTGAAATGCCACAAACAATGCAAATCACTACCCAAAAAAAAGCCAGGAAAACGTCCTGATGAGCATCACATTCCTGAATCACATCAGAAAATACATGAAAGGATCAGGTGGTCACACAACTGCTCTACAGCAACACACAAAGTGATGCTTAACACATCAACCAGCAGAACATGAAGATCTGTAATTGAACACAATTCATCATCTTTAGAAAGTCCTCAGAAATGATAGCCTTGGTATAAAAATCACTTTAAGAGAAATATTCTGATGATAAAGTCAGTGCAAGTGGATTCCTCACAACACTCTGCAATATCATGAAGCACATGTTAAGCTAATATTAAACATGGCCAATATTATGAAAATTAGAGCATTTTTTCCCTCCACCAAAATCCAAAACACATAGGAGAGAACACATGAAGAAGACTTACTGTTGCTTTAAAGGCTTTGTCCAAGTTAAGGTCTTCATTCTTCCATATTCTTAAAACCTTTAAGAGAAGCATAATTTTTAGGTAAAACAGTAACACAAAGACTTCTCAGCACTCAAAATACCAGCAACTGCAACAGGAGGAAAACACACAGGGAGTATTCATAGTGACCCGAGTGGGAACTGCCCCAGCAGGGAGCAGAAACAGCAGAAATAGAAACCAAGCTCAGAAATCTTGAGTTGGAAAGAAAGGACAAGAAAGAATAAAGAAAACGACACAGCAGAACTCTGGATGAAAGTACATCAGAGTGATGGAGACAGCTGAGATACAGATGGCCTGATTTTCACAAGCAATGCAAGGCCAGGAGTGATATTTCATCATCAACAATGAAAAGCCAAAGGCTCAGCATGATCTAAGCAAATGCTACATGTACACAAGAGAAACTTTTAACTGTGAAACAAGAGCAGAAAAACAAGGATGGGGGTGTGAATTACTGTAACCATTCCAGTACCATGATCATGCACAGGGCACTGAGCATCTCCTGTGTTTAAGGGGCCACCAGACCACGGTGCTCAGCACAGAAGCTGCTCACTGTCACCAGTGTGCTGAGAGTCCCCACGCTCTCAACCAGAAATGTCATGCTGCTCATTTTTTCCTACCTACACTCCCTCAGGAGGACCCACCAAACCCTTTTTCCCTCTCTAGAAGGAAGAAGGCTCTCACCTTGTTGTCATGAACTGCAATGTACTCATGGGTCTCAAAGTTGCACACGACAGGACACGTGAGAATCTGCCCATGTTTGACCGACCAACAGCCCAGGGGCTTCTGATCCGAAATCTACAGAGTCAGAACAAAGACACTGCAATTCAAATGTAACATATGAAAGATCACTTTGGGGACTTCTCTCAGACAGAAAGGAAATGCGAGGCAGCCACATATGACCTGAATTAGAATATTAAAATATGGAAACTACTATGCTCAGAAATTCCTACTGAGCATTCCTGTTTCCACTTCTAACACCAACAATTTCAAAATAACAAGAAAGAACTCTACATTATTTAGATTTCTTTTCATGTAAAAAATAACTTTGACCTATAACAGTCTGAAAGGCTCATACCATGAAGCACAGATACAAGGCAGGGCTTTTTCAAAGATCAGATATTAATTTTATCACAAGTGTAATTTCTTTTTACTGACTAATACAATCACACACAGACTTGTGCTTTCCATCTTCCTATTTCAAGGTGAGTTATTGAGACCAAGAGCAGTGAACTTTGCAGTGTGAACTCCTGTTCTGTGTGATTCACAGCTGACTGCTCTGAGGGGGCTCAAGCCCCTCTCCTCCCTCCAGAGCACACTGGGTGTATTTACAACGCAGTTGTGTTGGCACATATGGTCTTGGCAGTGGGAAAAAACAACCCAAAGGAGGTTGTACCATCACTTAGATCATGGAATGCCTGGGTTGGAAGGGACTTTAGATCACAGAGTTCCACCCTCTGCCATGGACAGGGACCTTCCACTCTCTCAGGGTGCCCCAAGCCCCGTCCAGCCCGGCCTTGGATACATCCAGGGATCCAGGGGCAGCCACAGCTGCTCTGGGCACCCTGTGCCTCACCGCCCTCACAGGGAACAATTTCTTCTCAGTATCTAATCTAAACCTTCTCTCTGTCAGTTTAAACCCATTCCTGCTTGTCCTGCCACAAAATCCCCAACCGTATGGATGTGACAGTCAACTAAACACAGCAACTCAAATACTCGCCTTAAAGCTTCTTATTACGGTCTACTGAATAACAGAGACCAGGACACACTTTCATTTTCAACTGCTGCAAACTAAACTCTTCCTGCGGCCAGCGGGACGGCAGCTGACACTGAGCTGACAGCCCAGAACCGGGCACTGCAGGGAACACGTACCTGTGGCTTCGGGAAAGTGTTTTTTGGGACGCGGAATGGACAGAGAATATCAGCAAAATGAGAAATACGCTAACAACGCCCGAGCCGCCCCACGCTGCGGAGCAGAGGGAGCGGGGGCAGCGCAGGGGTCAGAGCATGGCCGGGCCGGGCCGGGGCCGCTCCTGGGATGGGGCCGTTCCCCGCCCCGTCTCCCGCCGGGGATGGGGCCGGGGCCAGCGGGGCCGGGCCGGGCCGGACAGGCCGCCAGAGAGGGGACACGGGAGGCAGCGCGGCCCGGCCCTGCCCGGGACACCCCCCGTGCCGGGGCTGTCCGGGGCGGCGCTGCCCCCCCGAGCACGCGCGGGCGGTACCTTGAAGAGCGTGGCGGCGCGGCCGCGCTCGGTGAGCAGCACGAGGTCGGGGCCCGGGCCCGGCTCCAGGCACAGCCCGGGGCCGCCGCCGCCGGGGCCCGGCCCGCGCAGCGTGAAGCTTTCGCACAGCGCCGCCATCTTGGCCAGGCCCGCCTCTCGCGAGAGTTGGCGCGGCGCGCGTCCCCGCGTGAGCCGGGGCGGGGCCGGCCGGGGGCGGNCCGCTCCTGGGATGGGGCCGTTCCCCGCCCCGTCTCCCGCCGGGGATGGGGCCGGGGCCAGCGGGGCCGGGCCGGGCCGGACAGGCCGCCAGAGAGGGGACACGGGAGGCAGCGCGGCCCGGCCCTGCCCGGGACACCCCCCGTGCCGGGGCTGTCCGGGGCGGCGCTGTCCCCCCGAGCACGCGCGGGCGGTACCTTGAAGAGCGTGGCGGCGCGGCCGCGCTCGGTGAGCAGCACGAGGTCGGGGCCCGGGCCCGGCTCCAGGCACAGCCCGGGGCCGCCGCCGCCGGGGCCCNGAGGGCACTGCCCCTGCACGGCGGCCCCGGGGCGTCCCGCGGCGTCCCGGGGGTCAGCACAGGGCCCGCTGGATGCTAATGAGGGGTCGGGTTTATGCTAATAAGGCTCACGTGCACGCCAATGAGCGGGGTCTCTGTTAATGACGGTCATGTGTATGTTAATGAGACGGTCACGGCTCCTGGGCAGGGCACGGAATGGGGGGATTGTCCCCTCTGCAGCTACACTGAGGGAATGTCCCCTCTGCAGCACAGCCCGGCCCCGCCGAGCGCGCAGCCGGAGGGTCCCGTTGGGGTTTTCAGCGCTGTGTGGTTTCCCCGCTGTGTAGGACGTAGAGTGTGTGCACATTTCGGTGCAGCCCTCCCCAGGAACAGCAGCCCGAGCTGTACAAGGTCAGTGCGGGTCTCTGGGGGTCGCTCCGGGCCCGGGCACTGCCCCGGCTGCTCCGGCACTCCCGGCTCCGCTGGCAGGGCCGGGNGTCGCGACAGGGAGCGCGCGCTGCTGTCGTGCGGGCCTGGCTGGCCCGGCCCCGCTTTCCCCCGAGCGCGGCTGAGGGTGTGCGAGCGCGCTGCGTTCCGAACGCGTTAGGTACTCTAAGTACTGTAGAAGCCAAGGAAAGCGGATGGCGCTTGTCC
>VWZP01002787.1:2239820-2316283 GCA_013396995.1 Dicaeum eximium
GGGATTGTCCCCTCTGCAGCTACACTGAGGGAATGTCCCCTCTGCAGCACAGCCCGGCCCCGCCGAGCGCGCAGCCGGAGGGTCCCGTTGGGGTTTTCAGCGCTGTGTGGTTTCCCCGCTGTGTAGGACGTAGAGTGTGTGCACATTTCGGTGCAGCCCTCCCCAGGAACAGCAGCCCGAGCTGTACAAGGTCAGTGCGGGTCTCTGGGGGTCGCTCCGGGCCCGGGCACTGCCCCGGCTGCTCAGGCACTCCCGGCTCCGCTGGCAGGGCCGGGCACAGGGACCCAGCGGCTGCCGAGCTGTGCCCGGGGCTGCGCGGGCTCTGTCCCCTTTGAGCCGTGCGATTTCCAATTTAAAATATTTCCAGTCCCCACTTTGTTCCCCCTGCCCTGTCCCACGCTGCTCGGAAGCTTTTCCCTCCTGAATGAGCGCTGCCGTTCCTCTAGAGCAGGGAAAGCTTCGTTTCTATGGAGAAAGTCTCTGTGTAAAAGCTTATAAAGAACCCTTGTGCAAGGGAAATTTCTGTTGACTAAAATTAACTGACTTGGAGACAAGCCTGAGAGGATACGAGTGGTCTCTTTTCCAGTTACTTGGTACAACACTGAGCTGCCAAACCCTGCATAAAGAATTAGATTCCCCACTGAAAAACTTCCTTGTCAACCAAATGGTCATTTACAAGTGAATGGGTAATGCCAGACTGATGGGGCACCTGCCCCGGTAAAACCTTTACAGAGCTGGGGCACAGCAGAACCCAGGGGAGGCTGTAAGTGCTTTAAAATTTCCTCACAAAGCTAATTCTTTGTGCTGTTTAATTTTGAGGAAGTGACTTGCGGAGCTGGGATAGAAATGTCAATGGTTCATGTTAACGAGGAGGTTTGTGCCTACAGGAGACCCAGTGAGAGAAAACAGCCACCGTTGTAAAGAATAGTTGTTGGTAGTTTATTTACAACAAAATGCAACGAAAATACAATATTAAAAATAATAAATAACTTGGAAAAAAACCCAGAAACTAAATGATATGAGAAAAATGACAGTCAAATTCTCCTGCTGAGCCTTGCACTATTGAAATGCAGAGCAAATCAAGACTTGGTCCTTCTTTGACGGTGGTGATGCATTGCCTGATGTTGCCATCAGAGCTCTAAATAAAAGAAATTAGTTACTGGATGTAACAGAATCACGTGGAATTATCATAGAAATGAAATAAACCAATAAAACCTGCTTTAGTGACACCACAAAACTACAGGAGATCATAATTCAATGACCATGCTGTTCATTTAAAGCAAAACATTGTTAGACTTATTTAGCAATTTTAACTTACACATAGAAAACCAAGTCCAAACAATGGCAACAGAAAATCTCCTATTGACAAGATCTTGAATTCTCTCTTACTGCACTCACTAATTCATAAAAAGCATATACATTTGGCTTATTTCAAAGGATAACACATTGTTTGGAAGTTATAGTGCAGCAAGCTTCAAAGCAGTTTTAGCAAAGTATAGCGGTCTTGTTACAAACTGAAATTCAAGGAACAAATATTTCAGTTTCAAAGTCTCTACAGCAGCAATTAATGCAAATTGGCTACTAGATGTCACAAAATCACCTTCCAGAATAATAAAAAAAGCCAAAGAACAAGGTCAAATAGTTTCTTTCCATAGGATTTATCCAGTCCTTTACAAAATTAATCATTACATTCATAAGAAATCCCATTAAGTACATGTTTCAGGAATGTGCTGCTCCTCATAACTTTTGTGGGTCCCTCCCTTTTTGATTTTTTAGGAGATCGACCCTTCTGAAGCTGCACTGAATTGCCAGTTGTCTTGTAATGATTGTTCTATCCAAAATACACAAAAGTACAAGCAAAGCCTGGAGGTTTTCACAGAAACCTGATCACAGTTTTTGCTCTGAACTATATTCTTCTTGATAAAAAGTTCCTTGCCAAGTCCTAGCAGAGCTGCATCACAGAATTCTTGTCACTGTGGCAAAGAGGAACAGGGCTGTGGCTGTGTTCTCCGTGCTCTGAGGCTGTACCCAGTAAATAATCACAGCCTTTCTTTTTGCAAATGAAGAAAGGAACACCTGCAAAACTCTCTATTTTAATCCTAATAAATGTGTCTGAAAATACAACAGAAAGGGAAAAATCAGCACTGAAAATAACCCCTTCTCCTCAAGGTGTTACACTGAAATACTCAGACCTTCCTTGTCTCTTCATTTAATTTCATTTCATGTGTGCCTGCTGGGAATATTCTAGAAAAAGCTATCTTACCCTAAATAGCAACCAACCAAACAGAAAAAGGCATTTAAAGATCATATCATCATTGACCAGATGGGTGATGACTGCTGGGAAAAGCAAGGCAGAACTGAGCACTGGGCACTTCCACAATCACTGAAAGCCTGGGGTATTCTTATCCAAAGCAGGGACACATCACAGATCTTTGAATTGGCCCTGATGGCAGCAGCACGAGGCAGAGGGGCTGTTCCTGACCCTGCCAGTGTGAATCCAGGGTGGGGACACTAAACTGGGCACAGCAGGGAGTTCCTGGCACTGGCACTCCAGGATTAGGGTCTCTCTCTTACATCTCTGCCAGGCAGATATTCAAATCTGTCCTGCTCAGATAGGCTAATGATTTTCACAAATTATTATCCCTAAACCTACTTAATATCATGATCAGTGTATTGGAAATCAATCAGTTAAACACGAGTAAAGATGGAACTGCTGTGGTCTAATAATCTGTGTCAAACCCAGATTCCAAAATGTGCATATAAACAGTCACATATGAGCACCACTGAATAGAGCTGAGCAAATTGGTCTTGGACAAATTAAAAATCCATTGAAACAGACTTTCAGGTGGAACAGACCTGAACTATTTCTGTATGGGCCAAAGTCAGGCAATGAGAAAAGAACCAAACAATGTTTGGTTTATGTTTTTAAAGGTTTCCCTTTGCTGCCAATGTTCCAATCTTGATACTAAATCAATATAACAATAAACAATTACACATGATCCTATGATTCCCTTGTGCACCCTTGTTCAGCTGAAATCATAAACCAATGTAGGAAAGTTCTGTTTTCAGTATTACAGGGGCTTCTTTTTAAACAAAGCAGCATCATCCATCACGTCACCCATGACTCAGAATTACCAGCTCTGGGGAGAAAAGCAAAGCCAAGCAGGACAGGACATGGGAGAATGCAGAAGTCAGACCACAGCAAACCTGCAGAGAGCTCCTGGATTTTGCTGGCTGCAGGATTTTCACTATCAGACAAATGAACACTTGTTTCAGTGCACGTTGGCAGTGGAATTACTTCTGCTCCTAAAACCTCCTGCTAAATACCACTCATTCCACAAAACTTGTGCTGCAGCTGCAGCCAGCGAGGAGCTCAGTGCATTTCAGCCACTGTGCCCCAGGTTTGGGCACCCCCAAACTGAGAGTTCAATATTCAGTGACAGCTCAGCTCTGGAGAAGTCTCTTTTTTTCTCAGTCCATGAACCAGTCAATGGTGGCACAAAGTGTCACCCACTGGGATCATGATTCAGGTAGGAGCTGTCATTCCCTGGGAGTTGAACAGTGGCTCACTGATGTCACCAAGAGACAGGAGCTGCAGCAGCCATCAAACAGCAGCTTGTGTGGGAGGGAGCAAAGTGCCCCAAAGAGGGGGCAGCAGGGAAAGGGTCTCACCCAGTTCATGCTCTGAAGAGGAAGGAAGGAATAAAGAGACCACTCCTGCCATTTATTTTTCTCCTTCTTCCACCATCTACACTTCCCTCTGGGAAACATCCTTGTCTACAATTGAATTCCTGAGATTGAAGAGTGATTTCACACACAGACCAGGAAGAGCACTTCTGGTTCCTCAACATCACCCACGACTGGTTTGCTTTTTGAAGTGACTGATTTTGTCCCCCTTCCCCAAACGAGGCAGTGCCTGGACCCAGCTCTCTGTCAGATTGTTCTGTTTAGCAAAGATGCGAGGCAGGAAAGAAAAAAAGAGTCTCCTGTTTTCTTCCCTTTACATTCAAGGTCTCCCAGCCAGACTACTGCTCCTCTTCCAGCGAGGAAAAGACAGAATTCATTGCTTTTGTTTCTCAACTAGCACAATTCAGCTGCTTTTTCCAATGTCACAGAACAGCACTGATGAACAGCAACACTCTGAGCTCACAAAAGGACAGGGGAGAGCTAGTAAAATACATTATCTACAAGGAATAGGTGGTTCCTGTTACAAATTCTGTGCAAGGTAGAAATAGTTCAATGGCCTCAAAGTCAGTAGAATTAATTACAACTGGGGCTTTGATACAGTGATATTTTAGGTTTGAAAAGATTTGTGTTTTAGGCCCCAAATCCTGAGTCATATTGAGTGAAATGTGGATCTGTTGGTGTTCAAGTACAATGAGTTACAGGTCAAAGGTTTATGAACACGCAAGAGAAGCCTGAGAGTGGGAAAGATTTTAAAATTGGTTATAAAAGAAGAAAATGGGAGGGTTTTTTTCTGTTAACCCTGCATTCTAGTTGGCACAAATTTGCCTCAGAAGTCCTTGGCAGATTTACTTAATACCTACTCCTAATTATAAATGCTGTGACCTAGATGAGGGTTTGCAGGCAGAATACTGCTACAGAAAGATTGGTTTTCGTTTATAGCATCCCCTCAGACTGTTCCATTGGTGTCAGTAAGATGCACCATATGGCTTGAAACACTACTTTAGGAATATATCAACTACTTTCTCTTGCATGCACTTTTCAGAAGGTTTTAAGGATCAAGTCTGAGGAAAGGAGTCATCTTTCCACACCAGAAAGATTATTTGAAAGAAACAAAAAAACCAACTAACAAACCACTGTGACCTTTGTAGCAATTGAGTTATGTCACTCTTGCTGTGGCAGACATGGCTTATCAGGAGGAAACATGCAGGGTTAATTTAAAAGTTTTTTTTCGATGGATCTGGAAGAGTGAGAGTTTCTGGAGCAGACTTTTTCCGAGGCCGATCTTTGGGAACTGTTAGGAAATCAGGAGCATCTGTGGAGAGAGGAGTTGATGGAGCACTAGATGGAGCACTGCGGGTTGAGGAAGGCATGGAAATGTTAGAGATAGATATTGCCGGTGGGAAAACCCCAATCTTCTTGTTGGTAGCTTCCTGAGTGGCTCGTTCAAACTCTCGGACTTCATCCATTGTCATGTCTTCAACGAGAAGGAATGAAAGACAAAGGCATGTTAGAATAATTTCAAAAAATCATTTCATTAATTCAGTTAGACTACTTCCATTCAAATCCTAAATCAGGGAATGATTGCTTATCGTGCATCTCATTAAGTGATTCTCCACATGAATGCCTCCCCATTGTAGGGCGCTGACTGGAGCACAATGAGCACGATGGAAAGGAAACAAAGTTTTAAGGACATTAATCACGTACTAATTGTTCCTCTACCTGAGTCTGAGCTGAATAAAGACTGCTGCCTCTGTAATTACTGGGAAAATCCAGCAATTCCACAGGTAACTAAAGAGTACATTTGGATACAGTCAGCAGGTAGCATTTTTCAGAACTTCAAACAAAATACAACTGAAAGGGGTTTTAAATTTTTCATTTAGATTATGAGCCCAATTTAGATTATGGGCAAAGAGTTGTCGTGGTTTGTTCATTTGCTGTCATTATCAAGGGATTAAAAATTCTCTCTCCTTCCACTGACTTGTCGCTGCAGCTTCATGCACAGGACCGAGCCTGTTTCGCTTTTCCACTACCAAAGCCTGAAGAATTCGCTCTCCCTTGACAAAGGCACCACGTTCAAAGCCGCTGCCCAGCTTTCCATCCGCAACCTGCGCTTAAACCCCGGTGGGCAAATGACAACTGCACTGCTCAACTCCCTGCAAAACGCAGGCAAATGGGATTAGGGATTAAAGGCATTTGGGAATAGAAAATCGGGTGGCCAGGACGTGTCCTGAGTGCCGGAGTGTCCCGGTGCTGCCGAGCCCCGCAAGAGGGCAGCGCGATCCCAGCCTGCGGAACCTCCCTGAAACCCCAGGGAATGACATCTGCTACAAACTGCGAGGTTGAGCACAAAATCAGCAGGGCTCTCCTGGAACCTGCTGCTCCATGTCTGCAGACGCCCACCGAGCTAACTGAAAGCAATGTTAAGATTTTTGCTGAATGTCAAGTTAAATTAATAAATTTGAAGTATTTCATTCTACCATTTATAGATTCTTTGAGCCACGAAAGCCCAAAAATGTAGAACTAAAACCAGTAATCTTTTAATAAATTAGGAACCCTCACATATTCGAGTGTCTGAAGCACAGGACTGGCAGTGGAGATTACCAAATTGGTGACAAGATCCTGTCCTTCCAGTGCACTGATGCTTTTTAGCCCTACCCAGCTGCAGACATGTGCAACCTTGGCTGTGGAAGCATTCTGTTGTGTTCCACCCTCATATTAAATCAACAAAAGTGTGCATGGTGTGGCTGCACCACACTGCAGAGACCTTTCCAGCCCACACTGGCACTTGTTGGGAGTGAGAACCATGCCTGTGTCAGAGATGACAGAAGTGCTGGCAATAAACAGATGGTCCCAGGGGAACTGTACCTACTCATGTTGGAGAGAGGTTTGAACCTGTTCTGCTGGTTTACATTTAGTTTCACACCCTCTAACAGTGGGTGAGTGTTTCTGCACTCAAAGTGTCCCAAATCCCCCAGAAATCACAGGGATTTTGATTGAGGAATTCTGCACGACGTGGACCAAAAGCTGTCCTGGTCAAACGAAGGGGACAGGAAGGTTTCTCAGTGTCCTTTGCAGTGAAGTCTTGCTGAGTGGAGCCTCCAAGACTCTTCATTTTCAGTTCAGACATTAAACACTTCAATTGGCTTTTACTTTTAAGCTTGTATTTGCTTTAATTTCCTTCTGCTGTGATGTACACTCAAGTAAAACAGCCCTTACACTGAGCTAGGAAGACTCAGATTCACGTTTTATTTCATTAATAACTTCTGTTCTGACCTCAATGACAATTTTTCCACATGGAAACTACAGGTGGCAGACTTCATTCAGAACCAAATCCTGAAGTGTAGAGCCAAAATCTGAACTAATTCTCTGCTAAGGAGTAACCTTGATGTCAGTGAAGCTGCTGTGTCACGAGCACAAGAATTACCTTCCTGGGGACTGCAGACAGCATCTCCTCAGGCTGGGGACAGCTGGCACTGAGCAAGAGCCAAGGAAAGGCTTGGAGCCCTTCAAGCCTTGCCCCACACTGATAACTTGACTAAACCCAGCACTGAGTTCCACAGCATCGTTAGCAGAACTAAAGGAATAATGACATTTCAGGAGCAAAGGCCACTGCATCTCCTCTCTGCAGAGAGTATCAATCTCTAATCTTAGGCCTCTACTTGTGGGGCCCAAATTAGGTAATTAAGTACTGTCTGAAATCTCCAGACTTTGAACAGAGAACTTCCAGAGAAACCTGCCCTTTTCCACAAACCACTGTTACATACTTCTGAAAATACTTTCAGCCTTGTTGGTAGCTAATCAATGATGGTGACATTAAAGATAACTTGAAAAGAGTGAAAAACTCATTAGATTTATTTTCCTGGTGAAACAAAGAATTTTGTGAGTCCCACAGAAGTTTTCCACTCCCCATGTTCTTGGCTTTTTGACTAGACCACTGTGAACTTCTGCATATTTTAACTATTCAAAGAATAGAAAGTAAAAATCCTCTTTTACTTCCTCTTTATGCATCCAACTGAAATTTGAGCACTGTGTTTTCCTGGAAGCCAGGGAGCTGTGTATGATCCCAACCCCACCCTCCCTTACATAACTGGCAGGGTTACAGTGCAAACCAAAGGTAGGATTGCACTTCATGGAGAAAGATTCTGTTCTTATTGAAGCAAAACCTCCCCAAAATTCCACTGGCTGATCAGCAATTGGTTGCTCTTTTCTGGTCTGTGCAGATGTACTGGCTGAGGATGGGCAATATGTTTTAAAAATTGACATACTCTTGCTTTGGCATGGCTCTCTATTTCATCCACAGTAGATGAATGTTGGTTGCAAACTTTAATGTTGGTTTTTTCATGCATATTTTTCTCGTATTCTCGAACATCATCCATAGTCATATCTGTAAAAAGTTCAAAATTGTTGGCATTTTCCATTGATTCAGTGCAAACTTAATTTTTTTTTCCTAAGGAGAAGGTTCTAGGAACACAAAGTCGTTCAGCAGAAGCCAACAAAAGATTTTTTAAAAAGCAAGGAGCAACTAGCTTTATGAAAATTGCCTCATAAAGGTAGTTGTGTCAGCCAAGGAAGGTGCGAGGTTAAGTCAAAGGGAGTCAGAGAACAGGAAGGAGTGGAAATTGTTTAGGAGTATCTGTGTAATGTAAGGTAGGCAGGAAGTACTGAAGTGCAGGCCTTGGCAAAGGCCAAGATCTTCTAAAGAGATTTTAGAAGATCCTTTGGAATAAAGGATAGATACAGAAATATTATAATTATTTACTTACCTTTCCAGCACTTGCAAAAAGAGTTTTTGTTAACTTTGCATTGTACATCTCATAACCAGCAAAACTCTTAGTGTTAGAGCCCACACCAGTTTAGATTCCAGAAACTAACATTTCAACTAGTAAGTGAATTATTAGTGACTATGTTACTGGTTGTGTAGCCTCAAGCAATTGAATGAATGATGAAAATGAGAAATACAAATGAGGCTGATCCCAGCAGCAGGATCACTGAGCACTGCCCAGCCTGGCTGGTGCTGTGGAACACCAGGCAATGGTTAACACCTTTCACAGGATCTGTCATCAACCACAACTCCAGCAAAAGCACAAAGAATCCAAGAATTGACCTGTGACTCTTTTGAGTATTCCCATGCTTTCCATGAACCCACTGGGCAGCGAGGAATCAGAACAGGAGCAGTGTCAAGAGTTTGGTTTGTTCTTTACGACGCTTTGGTAACTTCAGAGCCTCGCAAAAACAGCCATCAACTTTTTACTCAAAACACTTAAAGAGCATTTTATTAGCACAGTCTGCTTGCAAATGGGTGCCCCTTTGGTCATGCACTGTGATCTGCTCTTGAGGCTCCCATATTCCCCAAGTTTATGATGTGCCACCGGGATTTGGGAATTCTTGTATCACACCACTCCTTGTTCTGTGCTGTGAGGTTCCTGCTGCATTTTACAAGGCAGCTTTTAAGGCAAGATACAACTTCAGCTGTTGTAGTGGCAGCATGATGTCATCATTCATCAGCAAAAAGAAATGCAGTCTAAAATTTTGGTCAAAAGGAAACATGGAATACCCCTAAATAATACTCTTTCAGTCTTTCACTGTTATCTGGAATGAGAAACAAGCTCAGAAGCTGTGTCAGTAACATGCTGGGATGCACTTTGCCAAGCAGACAACATGCTCTTTATTAGTAAGTAACACTGAGAAAATAGAATTTCTTAATAATAAAGCTAAATAGAGTTTAGTAAATTAAATGACAAAACACATTCATACCTACAGGGTCAGTAACAGCAACCAGTTATTAACATAACACATTGTTTATTACACTGATTATTTGATTCAGTTTAGCTGACTACCATCATCTCCATGTCTTTCTCAAACTTTCATTTTAAAAGGTGTTAATAGACACTTAAAAATTATATTTTTGATGCTAGATTATTATATCTATTTTATAAAACCCAGATTTTTTAGGTTTAGGTTTTGTACCTAAAGGAAAAATCCACAAGATAATTGTGTATCACAATATTTCATTTGTGGAAAGAGTATTTTTGGCAGGGAGATTTTAGACTTAGGAGGGGAAATGTTTTTGAGCTAAATCTATTTGGTATGTTTAACTTCATGGCTATTCATTTGTCATCATTATCAGTAACTCTGCTAAAGTGAAGCTGACACTTTGCTCCTCAGTAACATTCTCCATCTCTCACTGTATAGATATTTTGGGTAGACTGGGAGCAAATTTATGGGCTCAATTTTTACATGAAGTCAGGCTGTTTTATTTAAAGTTACCAGTTTCCCTGACTTGGTACAGGAAAAAGAATGGATTGCTCTATTTCAGGTAAAAAAAGAAACAAATCTAAAATTTAAAAAATCAGCTCTGAAGAGGTGTCTCACTGGATATAAAATTCTCTTACTAGTTTACATCTATCCCAATAGAAAAAAATATTTTTAGCAGTTTCAGTATTTTTATGACCATTACAGCACAAGATTTTCATGCAGTATTAAATTTATAAGAACACTGTGATTTCAAAAGCAATCTTTTCTCTATTTCCAAACAATGAGCCCACTGAGTTCATGGCTAAATTCCAGTGCAGGGCTGTGCCACCTCTGGGATGTGTTTGCAGCAGTGACTGTTCCTGAGCAATGCACAGTGGTTCTGAGCTCTGATGAGGGAGGAGTCCTTCACCCATGAAATCCCAAACTGGTGTTTCCTGAAGCTTGAGGAGGAACTAAATAAACATTCTAAATATATTGCCAAATTCCCATTATATTTACATGGCCTGTCTCAGAACCTGTTTTAAAAGTAGTTGTGATTATGGATACATCTTACAGAAAATGCATGTCAAAGGTACAAAGCCAGTGAGCTCATTTTAGACAATGTGATTGGCTGGTTTGATATGCAGATTGTTTTGTCCTGCTGAAGTGCCCATATTCCCACAGCTGGCTCATGGATTCCCAACACTTTTTGCATGCAGCTGCTGCTGAATCAGACCCCCTAGGATTTATGCTTATGTACATTTTTTCAGAAAAGCTCCATATTTTCTTTGTTGCAATCCATATAAATAGCTTAAAACTTTCCTAAAAAGCTGGAAATGTGTTGGATCAGAGGCCTTAGGGGTCTGCAGTATGGAAATGCTGCAAGATAAGGCAGCCCTAAGAAGAAGCTTTATTCAAACCCACACAAAGCTCTCCACACAGATGACTCCTGCCTGCAGTGCAGGTGAGGGCACTGGTGCAGCTCCACTGACATGCTGGGATGGAAAGGCATCCCTGGATGCTGCCTACTGCCTAAATCCAGCATCCCTGCAGGTGTCCAAGGCCAGGCTGGATGGGCTTGGAGCAAGCTGGCCTAGTGGAAGGTGTTCCTGCTCATGGAAGGGGGTGGAAGGAGATGATCTTTAACATGGTTCCATCTCCTCCATGAACAATTCACACTAGGACCTGCTGATCCATGAGAGCAAATGGGAACCTGCTGTTAATTGTCCCAGGCTTGTCCCAGCCCCCTGCAAGGGGCTGGCTCTGGAGGACACTCACCATACCACTCATCCACCCAGGCAAACGCTTGCCGGTGACCGATCAGGAGGATGTCTCTGACCACCTGCAAACGAGGAAAGAAAGGGTTAAAGGCTCAGCACCAACAAACATCTCATCTGTGTCTTTGAAAGTGAGAAACCCACTGACAGTTCTGTGTCTAAAAAGTCATGTTGGCTCTGAAGGGCTCCTAGTCCAGCTTCCCACTGGAACTGATCTGTTGCCAACACTGAATTAGGCTTAGACTGGCATAGGAACCCATTTGGGAATGTGTAGAGATTCCACTAATCTTTGGCCAATTAGACATTCTGTATCTCTTCTTTTCCCTTCGCAGTTTTTCAAACGTAGAAGGTCAATACTATGAAAAATTTTATCACCTTGTAGTTATGCTAATAATTAACTGATTTTTTAGTAGACTGATTGGAAATCTTTCCCAGTGTCTGTTTCTAAGGAATCCTTCACCTCACTGCTATGTGTATGGGACCCCTGTGTACTCAGAAATACGTCAGCTCAAATATTGGCCACAGCACTGAAAATGTTATTGATGGTTTTTCTCAACCTTGGGCCTGAGCAGCTCTGGACTTTGTCATGTTTGTACCCAGAGTGAAGTCCTGGGCTGTGCTCCAGCTCTTTCAGACCTTGTGAGAGGTCTGAGCAGACTGGGCTGAGCTCCCAGGCTTCTCCACAGCCATAGCCACATTCCTGTGAGTGCTCCAGCTCCTTATGGGAAGGATAAGAAACTGCTCCTGTTTCACTGACCTTGTGTACAAATTGCTCTACTCTGGTTTGAAGTCCCCAGACTTCAAATTTCACAGTCACAAGTTTGTAGGAACACATAATTGGCTGATGGGTCTCTCTCCAGCCTTCTTTCAATTGGCCTCTCCCAGTTTTCTGTGACTTGAAGTATTTGGGATCCTGGAAAACAAAGAAAACATACAGGGAAATGCAGGAGGGGAAGTTGTGTTTGTCAGTTTGCTAAAGTAAAAGTTTTGATAAGACACAAAACATGCTAATAAACATTATGAAAAAGTAATAGGAAAATGACTTTCAAATGCACTGGGATATCCTAAAATCCAAGCCTGGCAGTGAATCAATGGCAGCATATTCTTGGAGATGCACTGACAATCATATCATCCAGGATGTTTTCTGCTGTAAGAAAATCCATTATTGCAAGTCATTACAGTGCAGTGCACTCCAAGGGTTATTTATGGCCTTTAGGGAAAAAAAAAAAAAAAAAAGTGGCTTCTTCAGAGCTTCTTTTTCCACTGCTCCTTGGTGTGAACTGCTCGTACTTTCCACCTGTGCCTGTCTCCTGAAATAGTGTCCAGCTGGAGCTTTGACACTTCAGCACTGACCCTGACAATGCCATTTTCAGTTTTAAGTGTCTTTGTTCATCCTGAGCTAAGTAGGAAACTCCTAGAGTTTATCCATCTCTGGTTATAACTAAGTTATGAGCAAATACTGAGTAATCCCAAGTCCGTTTCTCTTTCAGGAGCTGGGAAATCAAAGAAACTACAACATTGAAATGACAACATAATTTCATAAAACCATTAAAGGCATTAGTTAATCTTTTTAAAATTTTATGTTCATCTGTACAAGATGGAGTTTTATCTATGAAATTGTTATTTTCCATATTGGTATAATTCTATTTCCCTTTATGTCCAATCCTGCTAATTATATCTTGTAAATAGAAATAATTTATGGTTAAGCACTGATTGTCAGAACTTGCAAATTATATAATTTCAGAAAATTCATAGTGGAGCTACTGAAATCTGTCCTGAAGAGTAACCAGCAGGGCTCAGCTGTGTTCTTTCCCCAGTGCTGAGGTCTGGGAAGATCCTTTGTTATAAAAGTAGTTAAACATGTACTTAAATATGTGCTTAAATATAGTGCTTAAATTATGCATTAAATGGATGACAATCAGGAGAAAAAACACAAAAAATTGGTAACTACTCTGATCTTAATTTTGCTTTATTCAGTGTGAGCTTATGTATCACCCAGCATTCATGTTTCCTACTGCTTGACTTCTGGTTTTATCCTAAACTGAAGCTCTGCCATTAAAGCTTCTCTGCAAAGCTCTAATGAGGTGATAGTCTTTCCTCCCTGTGAAAGTCACTGCTTTTATTGCTGACACAGCCTTTGCAAAGGGGAGACTTTGAGCTTACAGTATAATGAGGTTTCAATGTTAAATCACCATAAAAACAGTTCAGCATCATCATTTATCAGAGCAACACCCCCCTGTACAGTACAGCTCATGGTCACAGGCTGCTGCCAGGCTTGTCACCCAAAAAAGCTCAACCACAGATGGATTTACACATTTTCTGGTTGAAAGAGTTGTTTAATAATTGATCATTGCCTGAAACAATCAATATAATAATAATAGCAATAAAAAGAAAAAAGGGAAGAAGATATAATATTCAGAAAGATGTAACATTCTTGTTGGAGGTTCCTTAAAAAAAGAAATCATTACAGAACATATGATTTCAAATATGACTGCAAAATATTCCACTGTGAAATAAGAATCTCTAAAAAGGAAAACAGTTTCCTGTAAGTCAGGGTCTGCTATTTCTTACAAAGACACACAGTGCTGGTGTGATGGAGCCATTGCCTTGATTCAGCATTTCAGATACACAATTAATTTCAATAATTCTGCGTGTTGTACTTTACAATCCTTCAGAGATAATCAGAACTATAATGGAATAACTTCAGTGCAGTCCAAAGGGATTTAATGTAATCAATTTGAGTCAGTATCAAATATCAAGAAATTCGAACTAAAAATGAAATAATGAATAACTGCCCTGCATCACTTCTTGGCCCCAAGTTTTATGGATTGGGTCTGGTTTGGTTTGGTGAGTTTAACCCAGCAGACAAGGGACACACAGCAATGCGCCTGATCCATGACATCACTCCCAGGTGCAAATTCCCTTAACAGCACCCAGAGATGGCACCTCTGCACCCCTTATCCTGTCCCTTTTTCTTGAAGGACACGAGGATTAGTCACAAATTGGCTGGAGAGCTCCATGGGAAGAGCCAGCCCATGATGGATGGTTCAGGCAACTCACATGAAACAGCTCTTAGGGAAATTCCTGCCTCTCTGGAAACATTAACAGATTGATACTATAGAACTGCAGAGTGATGAATGGAAGCCAGACCTCAAAGGAACAGATTTCCAGGCTGCTGTATGAAAGATCAAGGTGTTAAAGACTTTCCTGAGTGCTTGCTCAGGGAGCTGAGACTCAAAGGCTGCACCAGATCCAAGCAGGGGATGTAAGGCACGCGGTGACCTTGGGCAAAGTCAGCTTGAGGATTCGATGTCTGGGCTGTCAACTCGGGGCACAAACATTTGACAGAGGTGAGCTGTTGTAAGGAAAACTAATATCCCTGGGCTTTAATCCAGCTGCTAAAAAATTACATGTTTAACAACATCTTGACTGTTTTAGAAAGACACAAATTCTGTCTCAGCAATTTCTTGTGCTATGGATCATACAAGGAAGCCTTTAGGGGAAGAATCTCTACATTCAGCTCTGTATTTTTACACCGTTCCTAGGCCTCTGCTCTTGACCACAGCCATGGGCAGCAGCCCAGCCAGAGGGACTTTGCTGGGATCAGGACTGCTCTGATTGCTCATCTTTTGCTCTTCAATGCCTGATCCAAAGCCGACTGAAATTAATGAGAACTTTGACAAGAATGATTTTGTGTGCCTTACATGTGGGTTCAAATTGCCAAATTAAGACTCACAACCTGGAATTCTTTCTGCAATTAAGCACATAAGGTCCTTCTATAACAAAAAATAAAGCAGGGCTGATAATTTTCCATTAAAAGCAAACAGAAATGATATTGGTACCCAGCACTGCTTCTCTCAGCAGCGCTCACGACACACATACTTGAAGCTTTTCTTCCTGTGATTAGAAACTGGGCAAGCTGAATTTTGCTCTGACCTCACTTTTATGTTATTACTTAGATAATTAACTTTGTGTGTTCCTTATTTTTGCTTTTAGACACCCATGCCTTTCTTCCTAGAGAAGGCATCATCCAAAGAATACTGTGTCTATTGACTATTTTCCCCCTTGATTTATCTACTGGCAAAATCCTCAATCTGTTTTAAATGTAATGGCATAGCTAAAATCTTTTTGTTTAAATAACCTTCTTGTCCTTTTATCAGACACAATTTATTAGGAAAGCCCATCTGGCAAATCCTTTTGCTAGAGGAGCAAAACCTACTCTGTATTTGCAATACATTACTGCCAGGTGCAGAGTGATTTAAAAATAGCACTTCTGCCAACAGAGCAGAAACATCATAACCCGTGAGCTGGGCTTAGTTGAGAATGAAATGTAAAATTACAATGAAATAAAAGCCTCTGTATGTAGGTTATGGATTCAAACATAGCACTCTCCTAGGGTTTATTACTTAGACCACAAGTCAATGTGGTTATTGATGGAGTCTATTATTTATCATTTAGCATTTATTTATTTAACTTTCCTCACTGACGTCACAGGCATCAGACGTGGAATGGTAACTCCCTTTCCAGGAAGCAAACACAGCCCTGGGTTGTTGCAATGCCTTTTCACTGTTAATTCTGAGCTGTTACTTTGTACTCAAAGTTAAATAATGACAGGCATTTGTTGTTTACAGAAAACCTCCAAATCTGCCTGGCACACTTGTCCTCAGCTCTGCCGGGGTACCAGGCCTGACTGGAAGCTGCCACTGCAGGCTGGAGCTGGCAGCACCTCCTTGTGTGTGCTGGGAGCCTCGGCACCCTTGTCACCCTTGTCACCCTTGTCACTCTTGTCACCCCTGTCACCCTCCTGTCTCCCTTTGCTGCCTGTGTGGCCCTTCCAGCACGGGCAGAGGTCCCCAGGCTGAACCTGCTGCCAGAGGTGAAAGTGCACTTTGCTTGCACATCCTGTTCTCTCCCTGGAACTACCCAGATGTCCCTGAAACAGATCCTTTCTTCCTTTTAATGCCTGGATTAATTTTTTCAGACTCCTATGGCAATATCATGGTGCTTTTGAAGTGCAATCATTTTTTCCCTCTTCATACTGAAGATCATTTTGTTTTGTCTTGAATTTCAGAACCAGTCATGGGTTTAATACCTGTCATCTGGCATTTCAGCCTCAGCTGTAGTTGCTGGGTTTTGGATTTCAGGTTTTATAGACAGGGCTCAGGAAAGATTCATTGATGTAAAGATGACATAGACATTAATGTCGAGTAATTTTTAAGGACTTCTTTAAAAATTTCCATTAAATGGTATTTTCTGGAAGATCCAACTAAATACTTAAGAACTGTAAATACTGGGACAGTTCTGAGGTGTTAAAATATGATAATTCAGCCAACCTTTATGTCAACTCACACACTAAGTGCATAAGGAAAAGGAAATGTTCATACTTTTTCTTATCCTTCACTAAACTCCTGTGCTGACACGGTGCCCACACTCACTGGGGGCTGAGGCAGCTGGATTATTTCAGCTACCATCATTTAGTGGTGTGACAGAGGTGGTGTTACTCTGAAAGCCCTTGGACAGGGTAAGGTGGATCTGTCACAGAGCAGCTAAAGAGGAAAGCCAGCAATGGAAGAGGAAAACTGCAGCAGCTGGATGGAATCTGTTTAGAAGCAGCCTGAAAAGTTCATTCCATTTGTCCAGCTCTCTGTTGCTTTGTTATAAACAGGAAAGGAAACATTGTTAATTCTGAGAACTTGAATATGTTTGCACTGAGCATTTTGCTCGGTAGCTCACAGCTACGGTAAATGTTTCATTTCATGAATGATTCACTGGAGGCCCTCACTCCTCAGCATAGCTCAGCTTTGTTCTTTTTCTATATTTTAGACAAATATATCTGTCTATATAGCTGGTGATACATATTCATTGATGCTAAAATCACAAGGAAATGACTTCACAAAATGTACAACTACTCTTACCTGGCTGGTACATTCCCTGTACATAAACACAAAATTCTGTACTCGATGCAATATGTACATCCAGATTTGGAAACTCATGTGGTTCCTTACAGACCAACAGGCAAACTTGTTAGCTGGGATCTAGAATTAACCTTTCTCCATTTGGAACCTCACATTTAAACTTTTTGAAACTGAAAGGATTACACCCACGCTTGTAAAAAAGCTCTGTATTTAAGATGTGGCTACTTCCCAGTGGAGTTTGTGGATGGTCATGAAGTTAAAGGGAGGTCTGGGATCCCTGAATTGCTGCAGTTTCACCTCCTCCAGCCTCCCACAAAGGCAGAAATCAGCCCAGCCCCATGATAGAGCTGGACTCTGTGTTTGTAATAGCTCACAAAACTCTCTTCTGATTCATTGTTGACCTGGTGATTTCAGTCCTGCCAGGCAAGCCCTTCACCCTTCAGGGAATCCCAAGCACTTGGATGATTCTGTTCAAGAGATCCCTCAGTACTACTGGTACAGGCTCCCTTGAAGTGTCCTGCAATGAAGCAACAGCTCTCCTTTAGCCTCCAGCTAACTGGATTCTTCACTTTTCAATTTTAGTTAATATTTAGAAGGAGAGAAAAGCAAATATGCATAAGTTGAATTCAATCATTTTCTTTTCAGCCAGGACATTTTTGTGGAACACATTTCCTCTCTCAGCACCAGTGAGAATGACTTGTTCAACTCAAACGGAATATTATACATACAAGGATTATTTATATATTTAGTCTTTTTATGTGTGAATCACTATTATGGAAATGAAAATGAAATCTGTTTTTTAAGATTCATGTCAGGACAACTGAAAAACTACTTCTTAGATTGTAAGTGGGAGGACACGGTGGCTTTGTCCTTCTACCATCAGGCTCATAAGTTCCAGCACAGAGCAAGCAGAGGAAGTAGTGTGTGAAGGCTTTAAATTATTTAAGCCACTCTCTAGTATGCAGTCTTACAGCTAAATACTGACATTTGCTGTTAAATCTGAAGTATATTTTTAATTGAAGAGGAATGCACTTCGTCAGGATGTAAAGAAAACCAAAGCTCATTGCTAGAAGCTGCCAAACATGCTGACCCTGATAAAGAACTTGTTTTATTTTAAGCCTGTGAAAGGGCCACTGAAATTAAGAGATTACTGACATGCCTGAAGTTAAAATTGTTCTCATTGGTCTTTCTGGCTAGGAATGAGGACATTTATCCTGTGGGATCTAATTGTTAAATCCTGAGGATTGCACTTCACTTTTAATCTTTAAACTTTGTATCAGTTCAGATTATATCATTTAAAAGCAGCCAGATTGTTGTTATTAGTGCAACTAAAATATCTTTCAAAAGCTTACACAAACTGGACTTATCTGAAGCTGCTATTTGGGAAATACAAGCCCTTTCTCATTTGCATAGAATTATTGTTCCGATTGAAAACAGATGGAAATTACATTTATAAACATCAAAAATCTTTTTATAGTCTCTAAATTACGAAGAAGGTCTCATCTGAAATGGGAATTTAGCTTCATGTTCATCATATGGTAGCATAAAAACCCCATAGTTAGTAAACTTTGGAAGATCCACTATTTTCAACTATTATTAATTCACTATCAATTACAGCATGTGCAGAGTTAAATACTGAAGGTGTTCTTACTGCTCTGTATGAATTTTGAAATAGAATTTGGTAGTCAACAGAAAAATCATCCATCAGTACAGAAAAAACAACAGATGCTGAGCTATTTTTGTTGTTTAAACCCATATAAAATTCCATTTCGCTTGGAATCGGGTCTTTACATTTGTCTTTGAAATAGCAACTCAAAGACTCTGAAATGCTTTTCTCCTTTAAGATGAGCCTGTTTTTCTGTATCAGGAGATTAATCACAGGGAAATTATGTTTAATAGTTGGCTATTAAAAATGAGCAGGAAAGTTGCAAAACTGGTTGTCACCTTTGTGTTTACAATTTCTGAAGCGCAGAGATGAAAAATCTCACAGGATTTCTTTAAAGTACAGTCAAATGCTGACCCCATTCCATTAGCATTCCATTCCTAAATGGATCCAGAAGCCATGGAGCTCAATAAGATGATGGGACCAATAAGCTGTTTCATGAGGTGTTATATAATTTTTTGGTACTAAACAGATAGGTTTCATTATCTAAGGAAAGGAATAAAATTACTTTTCATTCTACTGTAGGCTCAGTTTTGGTTTATGACCCGTACATAACATTCAAAATAGGATCTATATAAATGGAAGATAACAAGTACTCGACATTTTTAGTCTGAAAATCATGTCTCCTATAGTATAGAAATATATTCCTTGCCAAGTCCTCACTTTCTATCCTAAAAATGATTATGTAGTCTCATTTTAGATAGTTAAACAGCTGCCATACTCACTGCCAGCTATGAATATAGACTTGGCTCCAGAGGCAAATCATATCTCCAAAATTAATGTGAGCATAGATCCTATCATTTCTCTCTAGCTGCTTGTTGTGAACCATCATTTATCAACTCTGAGATTAAAACATTGAGACCTCATCTTCATTTGCATGGTGGCTGCTGCTTTCAAGCAGTGAATTGCACTGACCTAGAAGAAGCACGCTCTTCAGAGATGTGATCCATCAAATATACATGGGAGCAATTTCCAAGGGGATTTTCAGAGTGACTCTGCCTGCTGCCATTGATGCTTTTTGGCAGATCTGCTGCAGTCTGCAGTGTGCTTCAGTCCCTCTTGGTCTTGTGTCATTGTTCCCTTCAAGCAATTGTACATCACCCCCTGGTCACTGCAGCACATCTGTCCTTTGCTGGGCTTGGGCACTTTGCAGGACTCACTGATCAGGTGGGATGCAAGTAAGGACAGCAGGCAGGTTTAAAAGTGCTCAGATCTGCAAACTCTTCACTGAGCTTCATAATGCAAAGGAAAGGCCTTTTCTAGTTTGGACTAATTCAGCTGAATATCAAAGGTCTGGTACAGGATGTGTTCTGATAAGGGTAGGAAAGCATTTCAAAGAATCACCTGCAAAAGAAAGTGTCGGGCAGTCTAGAGAGAGAGAGGCTGCTGTCTGCTTCCCCTCTGACAAAACACTCTTGAGATATTACTGACCAACAAGATTTTATACAAAAATAGAACAGTTTTGATTCCTATCCAGGCTCTTCTAAAGCCTCTTACCTTCCCTTCCTCACAGTTCACAGCCAATTGCCTCTTACCTCTGATTCCTTGTAATAGCGCTCAGGAATCTCATCGCTGGCAATATCAATAAAGCAGACTTCTCGCTCCAGATCTTTAGCTTCTTTGTCAAAAATCTGCAAGAGTTAAAGAAATTCAAGGCTGTTACAGAACAACACCCTCACAAAATCCACCTGGAATAACTGTTACAAGCAGTTTCAATGTCTTGTGCAACAGAATGTATTTTAGACTTGTGCTTGAACAGCTTTGCATAAAATACTTGAGTTTTTGCAGGAACACGGTCACATTCTCCACCCTACTGCTCACATCGTGCTCAGCACTTCCTGCTCCCACTGCTGTTCTTCCTTGGATTTTTTTGGAATGGAGACTTTGCTTACAAACAGTAAAGCAAACAATTTGGATTGTTTTTACTGTATTCTCCAATCTTTGTACTAGACTCTGTCTCTGTGTAAAAGACTCTCTGGACTTGGGGGGTTTGCACCCTCTAAGGACTACAGCAGTGTGCAGGTGTTTGCTGGAACAGTCAGTCTGAGTTGCTGTTACACTGACAATCAAAATTTTGGTTGAACTGTCTCAGTGGAAGCTGGAAGCTTCTGCAGCCCATCCGTGCTCACACATTTCAATCCTTTAGGCCTCGTTTGGAACAGCAAAGCTCCTGTTCTATGCAAGGTGAACGATGGGGATATTTTGAAAATCCAGGTCATTTGCAGCTGCAGCACAGTATCCTTCTGTGCCTGTGTCCATAATTGAATTATTTAGGCATCTCAGTGACCCATGTGACTTACACTGTGTCTGCAACACATTTTCCTCGTGATTCTGAGACTTGGAAACAGCGCTGAGCTAAAAGGCTACCATGAATTAGTGCCATGAAATTCAGGGAAGTTGTGCATCCACTGTCAGGATCAGTAATAAGCTCACAATGTGCTTTTTCCTTTGGGGCACAATGTTCTATAGCTGATATTTCCAGGAAGCAAAAATATTTTTGTTTTCTTTTTTTTAAAATAAATGCAGTGAATGCTCTTTTGATTTAATTAGATTCTAGAGGAACAGCTAAAAATACAAAATGCCAGCAACTCTTTAGTAACAGAAATGCTACTTCATTATTTCTGAAAGCATTGGGGCTGCCCATTTAAAGCATTCAAAAAGAGCAATGGACTCCAGTGAACACAGGAACCAGCTGGTAGGAAGAATATTGCTCAGGAAATCATCTTTCAAATACAGGAAAAGCTGAAGTTTAACTCTACAATTTTAAATTGTCTTGGTAATGAATAAAACAGGCAGCACTGAATGCTCACTGAGCTGGATGTAACATGTTCACACATTTGAAACTGCAGAAAAGCTGAGAAACTCCAAGCTGGTTTTATTCATATTATTATCCTTCTCCAATCATTGTTTTGCCATGAAATATGTTAATTATTTGAACAAATTGGAACTTTGAAGGGAAGTCCTTCTCTGAATTGGGTACACTGATGTAAATCACTTATGTGTGGATATATATAATAATATAGGGCACTTTTTATAAGCTTCCTTGCTTGCTTTTTTCCTAACCAAATTCAGAAATACAGAGCAGCCCCTGATGAAATCAGTTGAACTATTTCCAGAACAAGATGCTTTTCACCATAATCTCTCTAAAATAATGGAAATTGCACTTAAATGGACATTACCAGGTCAGCTGAGCCTTTGAATCTGTGCATGGTTTAGGTACAAGCCCCATAAATTCAAGCACATGCAAATCTCTGCCCATTTGCAAGGATCTAAATGGAGATTATTATCTTGTTGAAAGAAATGTGCCCTGCTCTGTCCCAGACTTGATCCACATATTTCACCTCATATGAAAATAGTTCTAAATTCCTTTTCTCTCTTTAAAATGCTGTGATGGAAGTGGGGATGACAGATGTCTTTGCCAATCTGTCAAAAGCAGGAGGAATTTTTCAACCATTTCAACGATGCCTTATTTGCTGCTGAGGCTGTCTCTGACCATTTCCTTTATTCCAGAAGTTTGCTGAATGACATTCTTACTTCTCTTTGCCAGCAGAACTTGTTGTCTAATCATTTATGCTTCTCTCTTTCTCAGATTGTCCTCACAAGATTTGCAGCTAGAGATTTAATCTTCTCATTCTATCAGCAGTCGAAAATAAGAAGTCATTAGAGAACAAGACTGATTTCTTTCTTAGCTCTAATTCTCTTATTGCCCCTCCTAGCCACAGAATCTTGGATTGCCTGAAACCCTGTAGAGAGGATGGGTTTATTATGGCTGGGATCAAAAAGACTAAAGAAACTTAAAAGTTTTAAAGGAAAAGATTAAAGGCCACAAAAAGAAGCATAAGGCTCCCAATCTGTGCAAACTGTATTTGCAAATGTGCAGAAACTGAATGGTGAGAACAATCTGTATCCTTAAGAAGATGATGTAGAAAGACAGAATATTAAATATTATATTGGTAAGAACTGGACAGGCTTTACATTTGGAAGCCAAGTAATTAATTGAGATTAAAATACACAACCAAATGGAAAACAAAGAGCAACATTCAGACTGAAGTGGCCTTTTTGCCATGGGTTATGGGTTTATGTTTTATAGTAACGTGACAGCTTTTTTACAACAAACATTCATATACTTCCCTTTCCTAAGAGAAATGAAAACTCAGCATGATTATACTACATCACCCACAGAATGACAGAAAGTGGGAGAAAGGTTTCAACTGGGTCTTCTTTATGACTGTCAGTGGTTTCTTCTGGTGAAAATTAAAAAAAAAACAACCAAAAAACAAAAAACCAACCAAAAAACCCAAACCCACTAAAAAACCCCCCAAACCAACCAACAACCAACCAACCAATAACCAACAAAAGTCAAACCCAACCAATCAACCAACCAGAAACCAAAGGAAAAGTACACAACACCCCCCCAGGCAGGCTATTCCAGAACCTCAAGAAAGACAGCTCACACAGGAAACTGCAGAAATGTAAGCCCTGGTGAACTTAAATTTCATTCTTTTGTTTCCCTCCTGCCCTACAAGGACATGTCCTGGCACATCCTTTGCTAGAAACTTCTTTTCCTGGTAGCCACAGTCAGAATAGAAGTCAGGTTAGGATATGATGGGAAATTTAATATTCTCTTTTCTACAAGCATTTTTTCCTGTTTTTCTATTTTCAGGCTAAGTTGCTGGCTTTGATTTTATTCAGATGTAGTTAATCTAAAATGTAACTTTTATGGCCAATCTCCACAGGTAACCTGGACTGGATATAAAGGCAGTTTCTGTTGAATGCAGTGATTCCATCCACACTGGCAAACTCCTCACATCTGTGGCCACATCTGTGCCTCTGGCTTGCCTTTGTTTCATAATCCATGATTCTCTCTTGTGATGTTTGTTTCCATCTTCAAGAGCAAAGGAACCATCCAAGGGATTACCAGCTGGAAAGGTGTTTGGCTCTCTCATAACTACAAAATGCTTTTTTTGTCCCAGCCTAAACACGAGGAGTTTGTGGTCAGAAGGCTGTGAAAAGAGCTAATTCATGGTAGGGTTGTAATTGTGGTGAGGACTGCAAGAATAATCCTCTTCTTCCATTAGAAAGATGCACAAAATATATTCTCCACCCTGAAATTCTCATCTCTGCAGACTGCCATGGCCAGAAGCACTGGCTGCTCCCCAGTGTGTGGCTGCACACCTTGAGCAGGTTGTGTCAGCTGCTCCACTGGAACTCTCATTTTTCTGAAGGAAAACTCTGATTCAGAACTCAACCCATGGAGTTTATTCAGTGTGTAACTTTTCAATAAGTCATGCTCCAACCTCAGCTACTTCCAAATTCCCTAATTTCCTTTTGAGATTTATTTGGGCAGAGATTACAGGAATTGAGCAGTTTCAAATCTGTTCATGGGTAAAACTATTTATGTGGACATGTATAGTTGGTAGCAATTTTTCTGTGGAAAAAGATTGAATCTCCCTTTGAGAAGAGAAAATTTGGCTCCCTGAACTGGCCAGGAATATCCCTGTGTGCCACAGAGTGGGAGAGGCAGTGACATATTTATCTGCAGCCTTGCTCCCTGATCCTTGTGATCTCCAAGTCATGACTCCCCTATTATTCCATCTCTCATAAAATATCTCATTAAGATTTGTGCTCTCTGGACAGAGAACTGGATTTTTATGTAATTATGTCAAAGTAGCTGTGCTTCCAAGACTGCAATAGGCTATCTATAATATTTACTGGGATTAGTTTTTTTAAGTGACATCTAGTTCAAGTGCCAGATTTACTGACTAACTTCAGTAGTTCATTTAGAAAAATCAAAAAGTAGAGGCACAACCATATCCCTTGTTCACACTCTGTCAGTGTGGGCCCTGTCAGATGTTCTGGGATAGCCATATGTGCTTGGGACATGCGATCTGCAGTTCAACAGAGAGCTCTTCCCTCAGCAGGAATTTCAGACTAACCTTTCCACTTGTTTGCCTTTATCTTTTCAGACTTAGAGGGGGGAAAAGCATCACAAAATCATGGTTTTTTTCATTGCAAATTATGGGATACTCAGTACCATCACACAAGAAAAGTCAGATGCAAATAAAATCACCTTGCTTTGACTTTGCCATATTTTGAGTGATGCCCAGCAATCCTTTTGACAGTTTCCAGAAGGAGATCACTGTGGTGCAGTGAGGCTAAACCAGGGCACTGCTGAATCCTTTCAGCTGAAATCAGTGTTTCATGGCAGTTGCTTTAAATAGTGAATATACATTTAATTTCCATGTGCTATATTCAAGTTTGTTACAACCTAGTTCCACATTACTAAGATAGGAGACAAAAATAGAGAAAAAAACCACCCTAAACTCAACCAAACTAAAAATATATTTTCTTAGCTGCCATATCTAAAATTTATTTTACTTTAGTTTCATAATCAAGATCCAGACATTGAGTTTTCCAGAGAAAAATGTTATGCTACAAAGAGCAAGGCACTGGAAGTTTTACATACAGTGAATTTTCATTACTGACAACCTTTGAATTATTTGACAAGCTGTACTTTTTTTTGCTTTCCCCAGACACCATCAGATGGCAAAAAATCACTGCCCAAATATCAGCAGCAATTAATTCTGTGACTAAAAAACAAAACAAAACAAAACAAACCAACAGAAATCAGTCAAACATAATGAACCTCATGCAACAAATAGGAGAATGGAAGTCTCTGTGATTCAGGGATTTGCTTGAGCAGTGTCTGTCCCCACTCTGCCTTTGCTGGACCTTCAGGTGCTCTGCAGAGGTTTCCCCAGTGCCAGAGTGTGACATGCAGGGACAGTGTGGCACTGCCATGGGGACGTGGCTGGGCATTGGTTACAGCAGCCACTGCAGCCACGGTGTGGCCCTGTAACCAACACAGCTGATTGCAATGCACAGTTGGTGCATTCCCCACTAAAAGGAAAAAAAAACCAAATGTGTGGCTGTGTATGCACACTGAAATCATCAGACAAAGAGATGGGAGAGAAGTGAGAGCAAGACAACAGTTCGGCTAAATTCATCCTTTGTGACACAAATACTGACCAGTCAATGGACTGTTGAAAGAAAATACCTGTCCAAATAAATAACAGCTTAAGGAAGTCTTCTCATGGCAAGCACACACCCAATATTTGACACACAAGCAGTAACTCCCACCCTCCTGCACGGATTTCTACCATTTCATTCAGTAGATACCTGTAAGAATTCTCTTGGGCTTTCCTTATGTTTTTAATATTCAGAATACAGATTTTATCTATCTATATTCAAATTCCCAACGTGCTAATTTTCTTTTGGGAGGAGGGTGTGATTACTGTGCCCTTTTATATTGCTCTGTGCCCACTGAGGCTGTTGGCTGTAGGCTCCTGCACTTCCCCCTGCCCAGCACTGCCCAGTGGAAGCAGCTCAGGATTCAAAGGGCAGCAATATTTTCATGGACTCTACAGATGCCACCTCCTGTGTCATTTACATCTCACAAAACAGTCTAATTTTTAAAAATTCCATTTTGTAATTTAAAATAAAAGTAAAATCAAAATAAAATACCTCCTTAAGAAGTTGACTTTTAATTTAAAAGATCTGCAAGAGGAAACACTGACTGGCCTGACTCACTGGTCCAGTTTCTGACAGTGTTAATGAAGCTGTAAAGCTACAAGGTAGCAGGGACAATATTTGATGTACTCACATGCTCATCCAACACTGGCTCTGTTTTTCTAAGAATAGAGTTGCCATGGAACATCTACATGGGATACATTAAAATCAGCTGCTCAGCACTGAAATCACAGCTCAGTGGATTTATGGTTCTGCACTACTACACAAGGTTACCTAAATAAAGACATTTATTGTCCATTTATTGTTTTTTCTGTCCGTGTTTATATTTGTGCAAATCAACTGCAATCTTTAATAGATTGGAAGAAGAATGCTTTAACACATTTAAAATAGCTTAAAATTATACTGAATTCTAAGACATAGAAAAATCAGGATCCAGAGCAGATACCATCTTTCACTGGTATTACTACTATCTTCTATCATGCCAAATGGGAAGAAAAACCAGTAGGAACTTTGCATCAAGATATATTGCAATAATTAGGTGGAATTATACCAGACAACACAACATGTTAAATTAAATAATTCTAATAACATCTCAGCCTACCAAATGACAGGAGCCCAAGACCATTTATATTGCTTTTTTCCATGGATCAGTGGAATTAGTTTTAGTATCCTTAGATCTAAGTATTGCTTTTAACAATCAATATCTACTTTATCAGGCAGTATGAAAATGAAGAAAAGATCAGAGTGCAATAATTTTAAAAAGTCTGTATAATCTAAAAAAATACATTGAGAAATATCTGAGTTAAAATCAGATTTGTATTATTGCCCTCACTACTGTAACATTAATATTCATTCAGTCTATTTTGCATTACAACTGCAAAATTAACAGAACTATTTTTTGGATTAATTATTTCTTCATCAGACGAGGCCGATAGTTGCAATGAAGGAAAATAGAGTGTATCTATGGAAATCTGCAGGAATGGATGCTTGCTGTTGTTTTCTACCCAGACAAACAGTGACATTTAATCTAAACTCATCTGACACAAAGGAGAAATGCACTTTGCAAGTTCTTAAGGGAAGTTTAAGCCTGCCCATTGAGTAATGGAAATGAGGTTGACTCCTCCTAGTTCCAAGGTGTTTGGATTAGCAGAATCCTCTCCATATTTAGGAACCTTCCAGCGTTTCAGTGCTGTACCAGTCATGTCTGTGGTCCCAGAGAAAGGTCTTGGGAGCACAGAAATGTAGATCTTCCATTGGTTTACTGTGTTCACACCAGGGAACAGCACAACTCTCAGAATTACAAAATCAGGGAAATTAGGGCTGGAGTGCAACCCTCTAATTCAGCTGCTCTTTCTCCTCCTCAGTTCAAGTAGGGGTCAGTGAAATCTCTTAATCTAAGCAAACACTGCCTTAGTCTGTGACTCAGGTGCTGCAATAGAAAGGTAATATGATATTACCCCACTGGCAGTCTGGGGAAAATGACATTGGAAGAGCTGGATTCAAGCAGAATAGAGTTTCTTTGATTTACATCACTGGAGTATCCCACCTCTGTGCCACTTTCATCTGAATTCCCTGGCTGGATACTGTTCAGGGCTTGATTCACAGTATTTTAGCCACAAGCTGACACACTGAAAGAATTCACTCTGCTTAAATAGCTTCAGGTCTTCCTCTGTCAGACAGCAGCCCAGATCATGTCTGCTCACTGCTGACATTATAACGCACCAGAAAATCAGTCTGCACCTTCCCAAAACCAAAGGTGTGGGCTTGCTCTGAATTAAAGTGCTGCCAAAAAGCAGAAGTGAACATTAAAAAGTGCATAAATTACACAATGTTCATCTAGCTGGTAATGTAATACATTTCTTTTTAACTCACTCACTGCTCTGGCTTAGAGTAGCAGCGAGTGTGAGTGGTTGGTATCTGGTGGTTAATAGATGATCCCTGTCATGTTCCCAGTGGGAAAGTGTCTGCATGCCAAAAGCATTATTCCAAATTCCACCTTGTTCTTGTACATGTAATTATTCTGCCATAAGCAGTGCAACAACTGTCAGCCTCATGAACAGGCAGCCCCAGGGGGCTGAGGGAAATGCACCTCCCACCTGGAGAGCAGAACACCTTCATCTTACCAAGGCTGCTGGAGGGACACCCCAAAACACTGGAAGGCTGTGCTCAGACCCCTTAAAATCTGCTTGACTGCCTTTTTCCTTTTCAAGAATGAGTCCAAACTCCCAATCATTGGGTCTCTGTTTTACAGATCAAATTTCCAGACATTTCCAGACATTTAAACTTTGTTTCATGCCTACAACAAACCTCTTCACATAAGTCTGCAGCCAATGCATACCAAAGTGAAACAGGGAGAAACATATTTGTGTATGAACCCAAGGGTTCAATCTTTACATACTTTATTGAAAGTTATTCTTTTTTTTGCAAGGTAAAAGCAGACTCTGCTTTGCTCTCTGCACAACAAAGTCTGACTGACCTCCTGCCTTCTGCTCCTGAGCCTCTATGATCAGCAGCTGCTGGCTACTCCCTCCCACCCTTCCTCTAAAGAGGATTTTACATAGTTAATTGTCCTTCTCATCTCTAAGCTCTAACTCTGAAAATTTTTAACTTTGGGTAAGTGATGCCAAAAGCATCACCTAAGTGCACAGCCATTGTTCCCCAAAGCTGCTCACTGAGATCTCTTATCTCTGACCATTGTTTAGTTTCCTGTTTGCTCTTCCTGACTCCTCCTTGGAATTCAACCCCCTTTATTCAGAGATAATAATGTGAAACACAGAAAGTAGAATACAACCACACCAAAGAAACCCCAGTCATCTTTACTTTCCATAAATGTTCCTCACGACTAAATTCATGTTTGTAAATTATGTTGTGTTTAGAGAAGGAACAAATACAACAGAAGAGGCAGAAAGGAAGGTGTGTACATAGATCTTTCATCTCCTGGTACTTCAGAGGTAATTCCTCTGCAGCTGCTCAAGACCAGGACACCCAAGGAGGGGCAAAGGGACAAGTTTGGTGGGGCCTTTTTCCCAAACTGAGAGATCTCCAGGCCCCAGACACAGACTGTGGTTAACAAAGAGGATTAAATCAACTTTTGCACAAGGTGTCATACTTACACTGTCATTGCTTCCTTTGTTGTCCTCATATTTTGTCTCTATATGAATGGAGAATTTAGGCAAAAACGAACACTGCAACAAAAGAAAAGGATGTTTAACACGAGCAATATGCCTTGCTTCATCAGCTTACATATTCAGCACATCCCTTTTGGTATCACCTTTCTTATTTTTTTCAGTAAATGTTCACAGAACGTAAACCTGAAAGGTTTGATGATTCTGGAGGGATCCAGAGGTTCTATCTAAAAGCTGAAAATTATAATGAAGATATAAATAAATCAGTCTAAACTATTTGGAATAATGAGATGCAATGGTTTTCATGCTCACTATGCCCAGGAGTATGAATGTCCTGAATGTCTTGTTAGAAATTCAATTCACTAAGATCTTGAGAGCAACTCAATATTCCTCATTACAGACCAGTCTATCCCTCATATAGAAAAACCCAAAGACACCTCACCAGATGCAGGTCCTGATCAGACAGCAATGCTTTCATATCTGAGGGCTTTTTCTTAATTTTCAGTGAGAAATGAATTTTAGCATAATTTCCTATTCATGAAATTAAGATAGATTATGAGCCCCTGTGAAAATTCCTCTATACTAAATCCAAAAAAATCTTTAGATAATATTGGCAAAAAAAAAAAACCCAATGTTTTCCTGTTAAAGATTAATATTCTATATTTACATGGGAATAAATTTCTTTTTCTGAGGATTGCTTAGCTTAGTTGGCTTATGAAAACTAGAATTTGTAATTCTAGGCAACATAATCCCATCATAATAAATATTTCAAATATATTTTATTTATCATTTCATAGTTGTTCTTTCAAAGCAAGTTTTCAAACAGGCAGATAGAGCAGCTGTCTAACCAGCTCTAAACGACTCCAGTTCAGCATCTTTCCCATTAGTCACCAAGGCTTTCCTTGAATTAACTGCCAGTTCTCTGTGTGATGGTGATGCATCACTCATCTCCTATGGCAAATGACTCTTTCATGGGCTGTACATACAGGTTATACAATGAGGATGTTTGGATGCCTCAGTGTTCACATTGCTGCTGGTCCAAGTTCAGGCTTGAAAACATTGAGAGTTCCTCTAAGGGAGGGGCTGGTGAGTAAGGGAAGAGGGCATTTAGGAGGCCAGGTGTAGTGCAACAGCCAAAATCTAAGGCAGCTCCTTGGAGCCTGCAGCAAACACATCCCTCCTTCTATGGGTATCACCCAACAAGTCAGTATTGAGACTTCTTCTGATCACAGAATATCCTCTATCAATAAGTGCATCTAGAATCAATCCTTGTCGAAAAAACAAGTGAGACAGATTCCTCAAAATAAGGTTCTGGTGCCATGGAAGGCAAAACCTCCTTCTCGCTGTTGATCTGAAGCACAGCTGCAGTTTCAGAGGGAATTATGAATAAAACCAAATGCCAGATTTCCCTTTGACCTTGGTATTAAAGAAATGCCTGCAATTTTCAATCACTGTCCAGGGGTTGCCAGCAATGAGTCAGGTCATGCCACCGAAATGTCACTGGTCCATGTACTGAACATGAAGCTGCATTGCACTGCCTGTAGCAGCTCAACAAGCCATGGCTTGAGTCTAGCTGTTGATTCCTGTGACCCAGAATCTAAACTCTAATTAAAACAAGAGATCTTCTAACTTTGTATTTCAAAAAGAAGCATTAAGACCAAAGTTCCTTAGAATAGCATAGAAGAATGGTGCCATTTACCTCAAGACACCTCCTTAGAGAGCCACTTTCCATAAAGCCACCCACAGGCAGCTTTCCTGTGTGTTTAGTATGAAGGGGAGAACTGTAACAACCTAATTCCAGATTATAAATGGTAACATGGCTTTACCCCAAATGAAAATTCAAGTTCACCAGAAAGTCCTCCACCACAAAAATCTCTCTCAGAAACTCAACTGGCTGGCAACCCCTGCTCCAGCAGCTGTGGGGGGTCTCGCTGCCTTACAGGAACACTTAGCAGGGTCCAAATTTTGGAACATTTCACAGAATGTGTCTCATGATTCATCAGCTGCACTCTGACTAATTGGCAGAGGGCTCTGGCAGAACCAGAAAAGTGTTTATGCATCATTCAAAAGACTATTATTCATCATGTAAAAAGTTGGGTTTTTCCCCTTAAGTGGCCACGTATTTACTTAACTGGGGATTTAAATTGTTACGCAACAGTCAGAAACAAACTGGGGAGTGAATAGTAGGTAATAAACCTTTTAGGAGATTCTCGTTTTCTTCTGAGCACCACTGCCTTTCTGCTCTGCCTCCTCTGGGGCCCCTGTTCTTCCAGCACTGACCTGGAGGCGATCGATCCCGAGCACACACAGGAATGCACAGGGCACCGTTTCCAGCTCTCCATTTCACTGCCTCTACAGCTTGCAAGGTTCCTCTTGGGAATGAAATAGTGGCAAATTCAATCTTTAACTTGAAATTAAACGTAAGTTCTACAGAATAATTCAAAATCTTCAGTCACAGTGTCTTCAGTGAGAAGGTGTCTTTGTGTAAAGCTCTCATAGGAGACATCTTTGGTATTGTCACCTCCAGATTTTTTAGATGTCTTATAAACTCCTTTAAAAATTGTTATATACCCTAGCACACCTGTGACACTCAAAAACAAATAAGGGGAATATTCAGGGTTTTTTGTTTTTTCTCCTAAAATTTCTCTATTTGGCACCTCAATTTTGGAAGAATCAGGAGAGGTTTACAGCTCAAGAGAGCACCCAGTGCAATAACAGGAGCGTGCACCGGTAATTACCAGCCGTGAGCAGGGGCATTTCCAAGTCAGAATGAAGGGAATGAGAGCAGCATATGGAAAGCACAGCCCCCAGTTGCGTTTGCAATTCCCTACATATAACCTCTTGAAAAATGAAAGGCCTATTTTTAGCATGATGATTGATTAGCGTTGCCATAGCAATAAGCAACACTTACAAGAACAGGGTAGAACCGAAGTGTGCCCAAACACTTGCCAAAGTCTTAAAGAGACAGTCAAACACACGCGGGGTGTGACAACCGTTTAATGGAGAGGGCTGTCAAATTAACCTTTGTGTAGTAATTACACCTGAGGTGGCTATGGGAATTACTGCAGTTGTCAGCAAATTTGCTGGTCTGAAAGAGGTTTCTTCACCTTCTGGAACCTGCTTTGTGTGAGCGATGCCAGTTCATCAACACTCTTGCAGCTGGTTTCATTTTCCATGTGCTTTCTGCCTGCCGAATATTCAAAGACCTGCTAGAGACCTCATCCTTGCTCTTCACCTCTCCTGTTCCTTGTGAATATTAATCCACAATCCTTGGCAATTATTTCTGTGCAGTAAAAATTAATCCCACTTTTTTTTTTTTTTTTAAGCAGCAGAAGCATATTTCCCTAAATCTTAACATAAAAGCCCGGCAAGGCAGACATTTCATGCAAATGTTCTCTCTCATCTTCCACCACTTCTCAGACTGATGATTTTTTAATACGGTCACATATGCATTATTTTGACAACAGAGGTGGAACTGGAATCTTTAGAGAGCAATCTCCATGGAGCCTAAAGACAAAGAACAAAGTCACTGCTACAATGAGGTGAGAGTGCTCAAGCAAATGAAATCTTTTCCATAGGGTAACTCCCATATATCACATCGTTTAAATTCAAAGTTTTTGGGCACTATTTTTGTACTTAGGGGGTAACAACAGCATTTCTTTATTGAAGATCAAGACCCTGGGAAAGAGAAATGGAGTCTCAACTTTGTCGTAAGTGACAAAGGGGATGTGAGACTGTGGGGTGATGGAAGGTGGAATATTCAATGTTTTTCAGAAAAAGAACAATGGGGAGTTATTGCGTCCCCACAGATTGCTCCAGACAGCTCTGCATGTGAGCCCCCAGAGCTGCTGTGTGATCAGGTCACCCAGGCACAAACCAGCATCAATCAGGGTGACAAGGCTGGAAGAGAATAGATGGAAAGGGCTGGGCAGGGCGATGGCATTTGGAAGATGTGACTCAGTGAGAGGGAGGAGAATTTGGAAAACAGGATAAGCATAGGAAGGTGGCAAACAGCAAACAAAAGTGCTGTTGAGTGGAAAGGAAAAGAACAATGCAAAAACAGGGCTTGAAAATAAACAAGGGAGCAAAACTCTCATAAACAAGCTGAGAAAGAAAACCACTGTTTGTATTGTGCACAATAACCTGGAGATGGAACGATGACTAACAAGTTGCCTCCGACCGCTATAAAACTCTTATCTCTGGCTTTGCCTTCCCTTAGGATCTCTTTCTTTGATACATGGGAACAGTAACCTGCTTATTGAAGAAGAAATGAAGTGAAAAGCAGCGTGCACAAGTGGAAATGACAGTCCCATCCATCAGAGAGGGGGCTGGATTACTCTGGAATAAGCCAGTGCTGGATGAAGGGGAATTCTCCCAAGCAGTTTGAATTACTCATTTCAGTGGGATTAAGCTATTAAATGAGAACACAGGTTTGCAGCTCTCTAAAAAATGTATTTTTTTTTTCTTATAAATACTACAGAGGTTCTTCCTTTTGCTAGAATGTCTAGTAAGGGAAATAAATCTGTGTTTTCCCAGGACAATGGTGCCAGTGAGCCTGTTTTCTAAATTGTGAGCTAGCCTGTTTTCTGAGTTGGGGGAGTAAGATGGGAGGATGCTGGTAGTAACTTTGCATTAGGCTCTAATCCTGCACTACACATTCTCGTCCATTTTTGATGCAGACTCTTCAAATCCTCAAACTGCAGAAGTTTCAGCACTGAAGAGTGAGGGGTTAGATCCAAATTTCAAGGGCTGGTAATCAGATAAAGAGAACACAGGAAAAAGCTCTACAGCAATGCTTATCTGAAACAATTGTTTTCCTTCTCAAGTCATCTCATTATAAAAATAACAAAACAAAAACATTCCTTCCAGATAATTTACTTCATGGATAAACCAGCAGCTAAGTGAAGCACAAAACATGCCTCTTCTCAGAAGTAATCAGAAACCAGCAGGTCAGTAATGGACCATTTAGCAACTCTCACTCTGGGGCCTTGACACATACCAGATGACATAATTTTATTTTCCTCAGTCATTTGCTGTAGAAGAATAAATGTCGTTGTGATAAATCATCAAAGGAATTGTTGTCTCCTGCTTTCTGTTCCATAACTGTTTTTCATAAATATTCTGGATTTATATTCTATTCATAAGGATGTTTGGGGCATTGGCATGTTGAAGGAATGCTCCTCCTCCTTGTATAAAGCAAACAATGCCATTTTAATGTATGTTTTGTCTATATAATTGTGAAACTAACAATTGTCCATAAATGATGCACAAAAAAAAAATCCAGCTGTTTTTAAATTTCAGCCCCAGAACTGAAGTATTGCTAACAACACCAAAGTCATTCAGGTCAGGAGGCAAATTTATTTGAACTGCTTCCTGGTTAAACACTTGAACTGCACCTTCAGACTCAGAAGACTTGGCTTAAATTCTCTTTGTATTTTTCCCAACCACTTTCTACTCCAGCTTGAGAGCTAAACTTTGGCTCATTTTCAGTGTACTTTGATCACATGAAGATTTTGTACCACGGTTTAGTCACCAAACATTCATGATCTGATTATTTGTTTGCTTGAGGCTCCTCTCTTTTTTTGTCCAGAATCTGCACTGTCACTTGAGCAGGTCAAATGGATATTTGCTCTGTGCTGTTTATTTTCTAACAATATCCCAATGCAGGTAAAGAAACTTAGTTCTGTGCAATTCTTTTTAGATTGGTTTGCAATAGACACAAGTTTGCTTTCTAGTTAATTATTTCTAATCTTGCTGGGCAACCTCAGAAATAAAAATAACAAAGCCTCCTGAAAGTTTAGTTGTTCTTGCCACTATGAATAGCATAAATATTTTCCACTAAAGATATATCTTTGCAAAAGCTGTGATAAGCTGGCACACAAGGGGTTGTTGAGAGCTGCAAGGTATCTGGTCTCCATCCTCCAAGAGAAAAAGGCCCCAGCCCCTGACTAACAAAGGAATTCTTTCCAAAGCCAGCAGCTAACAGCCCCCATTCCCCAGGAGCAGGTGGAGCTGGGCAGGAGGCACCTGAGCATACCCAAGTCCAGGAATTGCTTATGGAGTGGAATCCATTGGAGTTCCTCCTATAGGGCTCCCTTTCTGCTGCATCCTAAATACAGAATCCTGGGTTTCTTATCTTAACATCAACTTAATCACAATATAAATGGATTTGTAGATAAACCTAAACATCTATTTCAGCAAGATACCTTGCCAGGTTTCTAATGACAAGATAAAAACCAAAGCAGCTCCAGTGTCTAACTTGAAGACGTCTCCTCACATACAATTCTGAAGCAACACCCCAACCACTAAAACTCTGAACTTCACAGGAATATCTTATTCCCTAAATAGTACCCCAAATCTGGATGGCTTCCCTTGGCTTCAGCTTTGACAGTATTTTTTGACTTCCTCCTCCCTCTCAATGTCAGCAGGAAGCTTTCAAGGATTAGCTCCAGCTTTGATACAGCACTTCTTGGGACAGTCCCCGTGTGTCATCTTCCTGAGAGGAAATCTTTTGTGCAGCAGCTTTAACGAGCTGCATTTGCAAATGCTCTCGTGACCCTGTAGCACAAATGACCCCCACAAAAGCATCACTTGTGCAATAGTTCTGTTAAACTCATTCTCTCAAGTGTGGCTTTTGCTTTACGTGTTGTTACATAGTTGTCAATACCCAGTAGCAGATGTGGTGTTTGCTGTCAGATTTAGGGGCTTGCTGTGTCACAAATACCATTGCTTAAAGCAGATGCCACCATAACTGGATCCAGGTTACAGAGGACTGACATTATGACAGTATAATTTCCATTCCTCTTTTCATGCATCCAATCGCTCTTGGCTTTTTATACAACCATGGCACAGAACAATATTCTGAAAATTATTTTCCCATGCCTGATGAGCATTTTTACTTAGGTGTCCTAATTTCAGGTCTTTAAGAAGGTCATATTTCTGACTTCCATAATATTCACAGGAGAACCAGATTGATTAAATTATTCCACACTGCATTTCTGAATGCCAGAGTATGGGCTTGAATGCAATTTCTCAACACTTACATATCTTACAACTGAAAAACCTTAAGACTGTCAGCAAGGTTCAGTCTGCTGTTCACATCCTCTTCCAAATCACTAACACATGCTGAAACAACATGCTGAGCCTTTAAGGTCCTTCTCTTTATTTAGAGTGGGACTTACAAGGTTAATAAGGTGTGAACATACCACAGAGCAGTATGTACTTGACTCGAGAAGATTATGCTTTATTTATCCAATTATTGGCCTGCCTTTAGAATGTGTTTTCCTTGAAATGAGGCTCAGTTTGACTCTCACCATGTCCCACAGACCCTTCAGAGAGAATTTATCATCTTTAAGAAAAGGGTTTCCAAGCTATCTTACATATTTTGGGCAATGTCTGTGGGGTTATTCTTTCTTTCAGAATTCTCTAATGAATACAGAAGATCAAATTTAGAGAAATATTCCAGACAAGGATAGCAATTATTCCCAGTGGTATGTTTAACATTTTTGTTCTAGATTCAACAGTTTGAGGCAAAGGCACTGTCTCTGTTTTCCATGAAGATAAATTCATAGCCTATCAGCTCCACTGATACATATTTTAGATTTTTGTCTGAAGTACAGTTTCCCTCATCTCCTGCCAGTATTTCTAGTTGTCTTTCCTTGCACCATGGTGAGTAATTAGTCCCCAGCTTCCCTAGGCAGTTACGCTGTCACTTAGTGATTGCTTTGCCTACCTTCTAAATTTCTGGATTGATTTAATTTTACTTTACATGTCTCTTCAATGCTGCAATCACTTCTGCTGGTGCTCTTGAACATTTCTGTAGCTGTACCTTCCTCCAACCTGCACCAGGTGTTGTTTCACCAGCTCAGATAGACATCACCTCCTGATTCAGATTCTCTGAGTACAGCACTGCTGTTCAGCTTTAATATGTATTGCTTGTCAAATTTAGATACATATTTCTGTCTACCACCACCCTTTGCATCATCTCCACTTGTCTCTCTCAGTTAAAGAAAAAAAAATCACATTAAGAGATCCAAATTTACTTTCAGTTAAAGAAAAAATTTACCATGGAGAGCTATCAGTGCAACACAGCAAATGTCAGCTTCCCAGCCTAAAACGAAGTGTGCTATCAAAGGTAAACCTTAATTGATGTGAACTCTGACAGACCCTACCAAAAGTCTTTTCTGGCAAAACCAGCTGAGAATCTGTCCCTCATCACTACTGCCCATTCTGGGACATTTGGGTTTCCTCTGTCAATCAAATGAATATTCTAAGTACCTGTAGCACATATTGGAAAGCACAGTTTGTTGCTTTGGGTTTTTAGTCCTGGCTATCACAGTTTCAACTCTTGGTCTCTAGCTTTAAATACCTTTATTTTTTTTCCTTTTTATCACATTAACTTTTTTTTTCTCTTTGTGCTCTGTAAGCTTTTAAAAAATCTGCACAAACATTTTGAGCATGGCAGAATTAAGAGAAACATCTGCACTATGTTCTACCTGCAGTCAGAAGTTCAAGCTAAATCAAAGCAGGAGTTTCTGAAAGGTCCCTTCACTTGGAACCTCCTCACTATCCCCTCCTCACCTTCCAAAGGCTGCTGGAAACTTATTGCTATTATTGAGGCCAGCATATTTAAACAATTTTTCTCATGATTTATGTTCTATATTTTGCCTTAGCTCTGTGAGAGCGAATAGCTGATTTTTCTGGGCACTGTGCCCAGATTATCTTTAATTTTCTCTACAGATTGTACAGTTTCCCAGACACTATACCAGAGATGAGAATTTTATAAGTTAATAAACCAATAAATAAAATAAAATCTGTTCTCATGTCTCCATGTAACAACTGGAACCTTAAAAGCCTCAACTTCTAAATAGAAGGTTCTCTTTCTTACAGTCAGTAAGTAAAAACATATCATTTTGAAGTGATAAAGAAAAATAATTTATAGGCTCTCCTTAGAATTACTTGAAATTTCCCTTTAATTTATTAAACAAATAACTAAAATAAGGTTTTGTTATTGAATGCATTATAAATAAGTTATATTTAGAAGGAATCAGATTGGATTCCACTACTATATTTTACATAACTTTTCTATTTTTAGAATAAAAAGAGGAAGAAAAACTTACTGTGTATTCTGATTTCCAATTGTCCATTCGTAAAAAAAAAGAAAGAAGAGGGAAAAGAAAAAAAAAGAAACGTGAAATAAAACAATGATGCAAGATCCTTACAGCAAACACACATTAATAATAAAAATGATTGTGTCAGATAGTCTGTGGATTTATATTTGGCTAAAGGCTAAGGGACAATAAAGGACACAGGTCAGACAGAATCCAAGCACCTGCTGTTTTCTTTGCAAGCAAGAAATTGCACAGATAAAGCAACCCAGTTTTTACCTATCCTTAGTTTAAAATCTTCATTTCCTGATTTCAGTAAATATAAGGTGAAAAATATATCTAGTCAACATGAGTTGTTAAAGAGACTTGGTGCTTGTAGTTCAATATATAACTTGGAGCTTCTGAAGATGAACTAAACCATCCCCAAAGCACAAAGCAGCAATCATTTCTGCCACATTCCTTACCTGTGATTGTGTAAGGATAATAATTCCAGGCCTTCTCTGTAACGTAAAATATTTTGGGAACAACTGCTCTAGCCCAGCTAGGCAGCTTGCTGAAAGTAAAAAGAAAATATAAAATTAGAATATATTATGACTTATGTGTATTGTAGAAATAAAGATACTTCCAAATGTGCCCATCATTTGCGAGGTGTTAGAGGGATAGAGCAACACCCAGACTTCTCAGGAGTATTTTTATTTTCTGCCTCAGCTTTGCTACCTTCACAGAGGGAGCAGATCAGTGCCAGAGCAACAACCTTCGAGTGAGGCTGCTCATTTTGGGGATTCATGGCCTGGAACCTTTGGCCACACTCAACAGGCGAGGCCAAACAAGGTGTGACAGTGGCACCGTGTGCTCAGCCACAGGGAGGCACTCTCTAACAAGAGGTCAGCAGGAAATGTGGGCTTTTAGTCCACTTCCATCCCAAATCCATGATTTCTTCTTACAGATTCTTTTTTCTTCCTTCATATTCTCTGCCAGCACTGAAACCCTCATGCTCAGCTCACCTGGCATGCAGCTGTTCCCACACTACCAACACCAATTCCTGAGTAGGAAGCTTTTATATTAAAATTAACAGATCACTCAAAACACCTCGTGAGCTGGTAGGCAGCATTAGTCCCATTTTGCTGATGGGAAAAGTAAATAACAAAAGTGAAGAGAATTAATGGAACTGACATGACAGCTCAGAGCTCATTCTATCAGGAAAACTCACCAGTGCAGTGGTACAAAGGCAGCAGAATCAGAAATCAAAGACATAGATACACCATTTGAAGGGATCATTAAAGGGTAATTGAATAATCCTAAAGAAGGGTGACAGCATTTTTTTACCACGGCTCTTGGATCTCTCATTTTCAGCACTCTGGTCATAGAGGGTACCAAAAACTCACCAACAAAGCAACATTTAAAAAGGCAACTTCCCTATAATTCATCTTTCAACCCTCTCTTAATGACTTCAGCTATAAGCACAGAGGCTGCCAGGAACAAAGATGCAGAGCTAGTTATTCCAAGGACAGCAAACCTTGGACACCACAAATATCCCTGTGCTTGGGGACTCACTTCAAATGGTGCTGGTTTGGCAAAGCATTGAGCAGAGCACCCAGGCCAAGAGTGAATGTGTACTGAACTGCAGGAGATGCTTCCAAACCTCAATTTCCCAAGTGTAAATGTTTGAAATAGTTCTGTTTAGATAACTGTGTGCAGAAAGTAAATTAACTTTCCATATTAGCGAAATTCTGAAGAAAATACATTTGAGATCATTAAGGCTTATTTAACCATGATCTGGCTACATATAAATATTTTATTTGTCCAGAGGCAAAATGCAGACGTTAGTACATTATCTACAGATTCAAAGCCAAGTGCATTGACTTTTGCTCTTTGATGACATTGCTCAAAACTGGATTCTTTTCTTTACATAAACCTTTCTTGTGTACAGACTTTTAAGCAGTGTTTTACATCCTGCATAATAGACTTGCCTGTATCAGATCTTCTGTTTATTTTGTCAGCCTCTGTCAGTGTTTTTATGAATGCTTCCCTTACCCCTGCTAAACTTTACTCTGATGCCTAAATTATGAATACCAGAGGATGCAGACTTTCAACTCCTGAAAACATTGCTCCTGCAGGAGAGAAGAGGCAATAAACAATTCTAAATATACCTAAGGTTACACTGACACTAGAAAACATACATCTGCTCATTTTGCACTTTTTTTGGTTATTGCTGTTTTTAGTATATTTGCCTGTCTACCTATCTTCACCAGTACAGCACATCCTGAAAAAAAACTTTATGAGCAAAACACAGATTATACTCAGAATTGCTAGCAAGTCCCAGTCACAGACACACATTAATTGTTCCAAGGTCCACTCAAAGAAAATATAATATCTCTATTTCAGCAGCACAGGTGTGAGGATCACATTAGCTTTTTTTGCTTTTCCTTATTTCTCCTCCACCCAGATGAAGTTCAATCTCAAATTTCTTTAAAAGATATCAGTTCAGATCAAAATAGAGCAAAGCAAAGTTTGTTAGGACAGTGGACCCAGGAAGAAAAATTGCTGAGAGAGAGAACTGTGCTGTTGGAATTTGTGTTCCTCAGCAAGGCAGGCAGAGGAGAAGTTTCCAGCACATCCTGTATGGAAACACATCTCCTTGACTGAAATCCTCCAGACACATCCTGGCCTCCCAGCAAAATCCACAGTGGCCTGAAATCCTTCTGATCCTTTCCACAAAGCTTCAAGAGTGCTGCAATATCTGGTGGCATTGTGACACACCACACCCAGATTCAAATAGCAAATCTGGTGATGGAGGATTCAGAACTATCATTAAACTCAGCATGTATTCATGGGAACATCTTCTTTTGAAACAGAAAGGCTGTTGCCTGCCTTCCTTGCAAATTTTCCTTACAGTCCATGCTGGGAGAAGCAGTTTTACTGCACTTGCCTGTTGAGATAGACACGTTTTTCTGTTAGCTGACCATTGCCATGGTTGGGATCTTCATAGGGTTCATTCTGCACCACTTCCACACCCTCCCCTCGGTCACTCTGCTCATGGCTGTGCTTGCTGATCATGTACAGCTGTCCAATTCTGTACTGCAAGGCAAAACCAAGAACAAAGTGTATTAGTTTTATGTTACACATGTATTCAAAAGCCAATCTGAGTCAATGGTATACTACTATGTATAATTAAAAGGTAGTTTGAAGGTGGAAACCAGTATTTTTGGGGTCTTCCCATTATCTTATGAAGTCCATGGTGTCACTTGTGGAAAAATAACAAAACCTGTGTGCATAGAAATGTAAAGAATTAGGTCAGTCCTCTATTATTAGACCTTATATTTGTAAGTATATCAGTTAAGAATAAGTAAACAATTAATCTAGTGCTTCCACATGCTGAAATGTAAAGGGACTTTAACCAGCAGGTGAACTCTAAAAGTTCTATGGGACACAGGATTCTCCTGCCCTGCCAACACAACGAAGCCCTGCAATAAGATTTGGGGTAACTGTGGCTCGTGCACAGACACAGGAGTACCAGCTCTTAAGAAAAAACTGTGTGGACTCCAAGTAGTTTGAAAAATGAAGTTTGAGTGACTTGGCAATATTATTAAAATGCATTTAAGCACCTTAGTGATCATTTTTCTATAGACTCTTAAGTAACTTAGGAAGCCAAACACTGTGAGGACTGGCCCAACTTTGCTATCGCTGAAAAATAAATTGTTGCACTTGATTTTTTTCTCACTATGTCTTGTATCTACATCAGGGCTTTTGCCTCCAAAGAAATCTAACAAAAATACATCCTTGAACTTTCATTAACAAAGATTTTAGAGTAAAATTGTACTTTCCCAATCATCTTCTGGTCTGAACTTTTATTCTCAAGTCCTTTGCACACTCTTGAGCATACCAGGGTTCTTCCAACAAACTGTCTTTGGCCCTCTCCAGTTTTCTTGATTGGATCCCTCTCTCCCTCAGAGCAATTTGTTTAGGCATATACATGCTAATCACTTCAATCACATAAATACCCCTTCAAATACAAAGAACAACCTGTTAATTTAGAGAATGGCTGAGCTACCACACAAGCTGCCAAGTGCTAGCTCAGCATAAGCAAACAAAAGCATCGTGACAGTCTGACCTCAGAAAACTTGATGAGATTCTTGTGGTTATTGCATATTATAACAGCAATTCTATCACACACTTTAAAGAGCCCAAATTAAAAGAACAACTAGCTCAGGAAAAAAACCCCAAACCATCGCAAACCTTGTTAGCAACTGGCAATAAGAGGGCCTTATTAAACAAAATGATAAGGAATAGGAGGATGGAGGGCACCCTATATTGGTTCCTCAATTCTACATAAACCCAATTTATTCCCCTACAGCAACAGGCCACTAGAAGGTAAGAAATTTGGAACTTGCATCTTGATTTAAGAGAGTAAGTCCTAACATTGTTTTACTTGCTAATCCACTTATCTACCTTTGTCTCTACTGAATCCTTTTACTCTATCTCATCATATTTGAACATTTTGTCCTAAAAGGCTCTGAAGAGCTGCAGACCTCACACATAGCTTTTAACGTGGTCCATGGCAAATCGTCTTCTTTTTTTCTCTAACAAAAATGAATGTATTGGTGCACAGCAAAGGCAAAGTTTGTAGGACATTTGATTTGACCAATTAGTACAGTATGAAAAAGAGTAACTTTCAGGCACACAAAGCTGTTCTTCAGGTCGGAAATCAAAGCAACACAGTTCAAAGCTGAATACAAGTTGAGAAAAAATGCCTTGCCTTTAATTAGATATGTATCAATTAGACCACCTGGGAACACAGACTTCCTGCCTGTGGAGTGATAAGGATGGCAGAAAAGAGGAAAGGTGATAAGGTCCTTATCTTCTAATGGAAAGGAAGAGGTCAGTAATTTGTATCCTGTGGAATATGAAAAGGTTAGATGAGGAGAGAGGAATTACAATTTGACATAAAGTCAATATTTTGATCATGATCTCTATTGGGATTTTTGTTACCCCATAAAATGAATTTTAGTTGCCATGGACACCTCTGGAAAGTGTTTCATAATTGCACATATCAATTTCCTACGTCCACGTAGTCCTTTGCAATTTTGCTGTCAGTTTTAATGGTCAAATACAAACACCTCAATTTCTGTTGGAAATGTTGGCTCAGAAACAGCAAGATGAATGTACTTTCATACTGACAACCAAGTGTGGGGTTCTACTGATGCCTTCATTTGCTCCAGCAACACGAACCAGAGATACCCCCCACAACACCACGTTTTCTTAACTGTGCTTGCTGTCCTTTCATGGACCCACCCCACCATAAAACACTTGCAAGATATCAAATCCCAGAGACTGTAAATGAATCTGAGCCGAAGTTTAAGGGGGCTAAGCCTTGTGCCCACTGCACTCTGCAGATGAGGGTCACTGCTATCAAAGCAACTGCTTTCCTGCACAGTCAGTGCTTAAAGGAAGGTTCTCCTCACACACGTTCCAACCATACCCACGATCTCACAGAAGGTATCCCAGGCAGCTCAGCATGGTGCCTCCATTTGGAAGATGCTGAAGGGAACAGAAGGCACCACTGCTGGACAGCTCTCCTGCAGGAACCCCACTGCTCCTCGCCTTCTGCAGGCGATGACTTTCCATAGCTGTGGATCTGACACCAGTCCAGTAGGAATATCCACCTTCAAAGGCAGCTTGAAAGGAGCCCTGAGCAGCCTGGTACAGGGAGTGACATCCCTGCCCATGGCAGGGGTTGGAACGAGATGAGCTCTGAGGTCCTTCCAACCCAGCCCATCCTATGCACAACTGAAGTGGCCGGGCCATCCTGCTGGAAACAGCTGCATTCAGCAAAGGAAACCTATTTGTACATGTACTGTAAAGTAGCTAACTTAGCACTTTTGTGTGCTATTCATTTGTTTCTATCTACTGTAGAAAATATTAAAATCATTCTAGAGCAGAATGGAAAATTGTAACTTCCAAAATAATAATACTTTCCTAAATCAGAGAGTGCACAACTATTATTTCAGATAAAATAGCATTTTTTTTTCAAGTGTATGTTTCTATTTGCAGGAATAAAATCCAAGGCAAAGATGTCTCTTTTAGAACTTGCTGGAATTTAAATGCCTGAATAAAAAGTCACAGCTTTTTCTTAGTTCCTATGGATATTGTGGAGAAACAGCACTTAAGAATCATTTAACAACAGTAATTGATACACATTATTCCTGCAAGGGTAAACTGATGTGCCACTACTATTTATGTTGCTCTATCACAATCTGAATTTCTGTGTTCTTAGCTGTGAGATAATTTTCCAAGACCATCTACTGTCTCAAGGAACTCAGTATAATTTCACATAATGGCACCTGATAGGAATTTGGATCTGGAGCAAAACTCTTGTAAATTCTTCAGTTAATAGGGGAAAATTTAGTCAATATCAGAGCAATAACTTCAATAAAGAAATGCACAGAATGTGGAATTAGGGATTTCTAAGGGTATTGCTGTGAAGCTTTGCTAGCAGCCCTGATGTTTCCCAAGCCCCAGTGAGTGAGGCTTTGTCTCGGTGCTGACTCCTGCTCCTTCAACAGGCAGATGGTGTTTGCTGTTGGCATTTAGTCATACAAGAAACAAGGTTCATGCTAGCAACAGCATAAGGATGGTCAATCTGAATTTATTTAAAATTATAAGTGAGAACAGAAGTATTTTTATCCCTCAGATAGGAGGAAAAAAACAAAAGGAAAAAAAAAGAATTTTAGAAGGGCTCCACCCCACCCATCTTTAAAGCTCCCACCACCTCCAGCAGGAGCTGCACGAGAAATCTTTGTACAAACATGTCTGAATTTTTTTCAGCCTGGCTGCCTATTGCTCAGGTTTTGATTTAATGCAAGTCTCAGAGTACAAACTTTCAAACTTCAGGTGGAACATAAAAAATAAAACTCTCTCAAAGGAGAAATTATGCTGAAATGATCTCCTTGAAGTTCTTATCTGAATGCTCACAGAAAATGTAACAGATTTATCACTGGCTTCGTCTTACATAATTCTCATATTCAAAAGAATGGTTGAACACTTTCATCTACATTTACTTCTCTGTAACTAGACTAAAGCATCAGGGATGGTGCTGCCATTTCAGTTTGTTCAATTTTTTGTTCTAAGCCAGCAGTGAGATCCCTTCCTGCAGAGAGGAGCTGGAGTCCAGAAGACACTGAGTGTCTTTTCTGCCTGCTCAAGGTAATGATTGTTTAGTGAGCTGCATTTTGACAGTGGAAAGTATTTCTCTCACGGATTCATGCTAAAACATGCCAGTGCCTTCTAGTCCTGTTCTCAGAAAATTGCAAAGGTAAATCAGAAAAAAAGAAGAAAAGCAGCAACAACTAAGATGGAACAGATCAGTCCTAATGCACAAAGGCACTCTGAAGGTTCAACCCTGCCTCCACTAATGGCAAAAGCTGTTTTGTCATTGACCTCAATTTAGTTAAGATTTATTTCTAGCAAGAAAATACAATGAATCAGCTTCATCATCAGTTATATCTTTCCAGCTACACTGAAACCAAGGGCATTGATTATGCCAAAAGAGTAGCAATATTATTAAGGAATTCTGATTTATAGAATGCTGTCTCATTCACAGAAAACAATCTTAAAATTGATCAATATATTTCTGGTCTATTTTCAAGCCTTAGTCTTTGCAAGATGCTCTGTGTGCTTCTTGTGAATGTGTTCCAGCACTTAATTTTATTTTTTTACTAAAAATGTTAATAGGAATATTATTCATCACTTTTCCATGCTTTGAATTATTGAAAACAATTGCTGATTATTCCTCAAAGGAGCACCATGAGACAAACATGGTGATCCCCAGGTGAGTTACTTGTCCAAACAAGCACAGCCCGTCTCTCCCAGCAACCTTTTCCCAGCAGTTTTACAGAGATAGTTTACCTCTGGAATAAATTGTTTGGAAATGTACTTGCTTGAGTAAATATCTTTGTTTAGGAGGATACACTGAGGTTTCCTATTGTGTTTGTTTTCATGTTGAGGGCACTGTTTTCAGGTCCTGATCAAGACCTAAGCCCTACACTGCTATAAATATGAAAAGCTTCCAGTTAGATACTGAACACAGGCAAAGAAAGTATTAACCTTATTTCATATTTGATTAATTGAAACAGAAATTAATACATCAATCTTAAAAAAGATGTCTGTGGTAGAGCAGGGAATTCAGCCTCAATCTGGTGATTCCAGCTCAGAGCAGTTACCACAAGACACACCTGTAATTTCTTTTTCATTCTTAATGATAATTACTTAAAGAGAAGTGGTTTTTCTTATCTCCCTCACTAATCATAAATCCTTCATGTTAGTATTATTAGACCTCATTTCATCTGGAATGGGCGACTCCTGCTGATCCTGGTGTGGCTGTGGAGCAGAGCCCTCTCGTGTGGGCTGATGGAGCTCTGAGGCTGTGCCCTCTGATCCCCAGGCTCCTGCAGGTGATGATTCATGGCTATTAACAACCATTTCAGGAACTTTTTTCCATGACACAAGATCCAGCTTCTGACAAGGTGATTTGTTTGTCTTGTTATTAACATTCCTAGATTGGTTTTAACAAGAATAGAGGAGTGTGCAGTGTGCTGGTATTTGATTTTTCATGTATGGGTGGGTTTGTATTGGCTCCTCTTCGGCTGCTTTTGGAATTAGGAATTTGGTTTGGTTTGGTTTCAGTTGGGGCACAGAGCCACTACTTTGCAAGCAATGGAGGTGAGTATCCCTTGATAACCACCAGCTCAAGGTTTTACTGCAGGACTTTGCTATGGAGAGAAATCAGTCAGATTTGTAACCACTGCAGAGTAAGAAAACTTGCCACTGAAATAATCCTTTTTTTCCTAGACAGGCAGGAAAGAAAGCAGGAAGAAAATAAATTCAATGTAAATTTGAACTTGGAAGTCTCTCTTATGTAGCACAATTTACCATGTGAAAGTAGTGGTTTATATTTCCAAAATAGTGATTTTCCTGGTAAAATAATGACATTGTGGGCTAGGGTCCTGTGAAAAGAGGATTGCTGGGTTTGACTGCTTGGGAAATTCTGGAAGGAAAGCATGAACAGTAAACAGAGAAGGCAGAAGGGGGTGGTTCTTACAGCACAGTGCAGTGCTGTGCAGAGATTCCCAGCCTGCTGACCTGACCCTAAATCTCCTTTAGCCTGGCCAAACAGCAGTGTGGAGTCTGCACTAATGCACTGTTTGACCTCTTGTTTCTAAGCTAAGATGTTTAGAGCAAACCAGGCACCTTTGCACTGCATTCTCACTGTCATGTAGAAACATCCAAAGTCCAAAGAAGTTTTAATGAACTGATATTTTAAATTGATGTCCCGAGGCACAAATATGAGAAAGCAGCTCCAGGAGCAAAGGTAGACTTCCAAATTATTGTCCTCAAAAGGAAATCTGTTTTTATCTATACAAAAGATCAATCAAGGAATAACACCAAACATCTAGGTCCTGAAGTCTAAATCTTAGCATAATTCACTGTTGTGACTTGAGGCCCCAGCAAATCCTGCAAATTATTTGGTGGTATAAATGTCACTCCCTGCAGTAATATATAAAGAATCTGACCAGTTAGAGTTTAGAGTTGAGCTTGAAATTTTTCTTTCAAGTAATTCCTGCATGCATCTGTGAATCACAAAGCACTACACATTTGCTGACTTGCCTCAGCAGTATTCTTTACTGTTGCCCAAATTCATGGGAACATGCTTTTTTGGCCTCACAAACTAACAGTTGCAGTGGGAACAGTTGACTTTTCCATGCTGTGAAGTGCCATTCTTACTGCTTTCATGTTTGCTTTGCCTTTTCAAGGAAAAAATTACATCCTAAAGATACTTTATCTTCTTAAATTCCTTTGAGTGACAGTTCAGCAAGGACACCCTGGGTGTTGAAAGTCAGTATCCTCCTCCAGTATTTCCAGCTGAAGAAACGTGTCCCACTCTAAGTTTATAATGCCCTGGCACATAGTGGCTTACAACTAAACAAGTGCTACTGAAGCCAACAGGAGCAGGTCCAGATCTCTGGTTAATAGGTGTACAATGAAAATTAAAATAAATGAAAATTAAGTTGCAAATGTTCAGCTTTCATGCAAATGGTTTGCCAAATATAGCTCATGTCCTGTTCAAATTGTAGTCATTTTATGCTTCTACACCAGCTGTGCTATTGAGAAAAGCCAGCTGTTTATCTGGAGTGTACAAGCTCATACAATTTTTAAGAATCAGTTTTTATTAACAATATTTTACAGTGAGTCAGCTGGTTACATTTTTCAAGCATGTACACTGTGTGCTTTGTACATAAATACTGATGATATTCTATTATGTAGATTTATCCATGTATTTCCTGCAAGGAATGCAGATACATTTCCAGAGGCTGTCTCAAAAGTTCTCTGTGCACATAAAGAACAGCTAAAAGGGACTTACTGTGTGTCCTGAGCAGTCTGTCAGTGCTGCACACTGACCACATCTTCTCAGCCCTGGTTATGAGTACCTGCTCTGATTTTCTGCAAACCTTAATTCCAGCCTCCTCCTTTTCATGCACAGTTCATTCTGCTTTACAGTGCACGATCAGTTTGATAACTATCAAACATTATTGAATCTTTTTCTAAGGCAAAAGCATGTTTTATTGGTTTGCCACCATTCATTCATGAGGTTGTTGTTAATTTAAAGCCTGAAGCTCAAGGAGCTGTGCAGTAAATATCTTAAAATTTTAACTTAGAATGCAGTAAAATGAAGCAAAACTGCAACATAATTTTTCTAGAGGTTACTAAAGGTTTTTCAGTGACATAAACTATTTTCCTGATATTCCAGGAAAACACTATTTCCATTTCAGATATTCCAAGAACAGTCAGAATGGAAAAGCATGGGCATTCTTCTTGATCCCTGTCATCAATCTCTTCCCAGCAGCAGGCACGAGCCCTGCCCACAGGGCAGCACAGGACTCTCTTCCCTCACAGTGAAATGGAACATTCTCCATGCACAAGTGATGGTGATGGAGGAGATTCCTCTATAAAACCAGACAGCAAAAGCTGTCACCTGTTTTTCCATTAAAATGAACAGGATTTGTGGTGGGGAAGAGGAGAAACGAACTGGTGTGCCATGCATATTAAACACATTCTAACTGGCCAGAGCTGGATGTGCTGTGGCCAGCCAGGCACACAACGTGTCAAAGGGCTGGGCTGCAAAGCTGGCTTTGAGCAGGGAGATTGACTTCTGTGAAGTGCAGGATTTCAAAAATTTAGTTATTTAAATTCAGTTCAGTTTAAGCTGGGAGTATTCAGAGTTTCATACATCCTTTGACCCTTTCAAAATTCAGTGAAGTGCAGAAGTAGACTTGAGAGTTAGGTTTATCTTTAACTATAAATGGACCAAACACGTGTGCATCTATTCATACTTTCAGAAATTATTTTCTTTTTTTTGCATGGCTAATGGTATTTGCTTAATGTTTAAGTAGAACTTCTTTCCCCTCAGGCTCCTTTTCTCTAATTACTCTTCTTCAGTAATTACTCATTTTTATGACTTAAAAAATCTCTCTCACACCAACACCATCAACTTTCAACTGCAGAGAATTCAATGCTTTCAGAAAAAAATTTGAGTAAACTTTGAGTTTAGAAGCACCAAAGAGACTACAAAGGATTCCATAAACTTTGTCAGAATCACAGCAGGGAATAATTCTGCAATTACATTTTCTGGCAAGCAAGTTCCTTACAACGCATTTTAGGCAATATAATTCTGCTTATAAATATGAAAAAATGAGAACTTTCTTAGTATGCACAATCTACAATGAATAAAACAGCATCAGAATTTAGTACTTAGTAGTAACAAGCTGAACAAGACAAATCCAATCTGCCTTCTGATATTTTATTCAGAAGAAAATGAAATTTTGCTTGCTACTTACAGTGAAATAAAAACGTATTCACAATCCAGAATATTTCACTTGATTATCACAAATACTTCATCCTACTTTCCCATCTTCTAAAATAAAACTGACTTCAATTTAATTTTTAAAATGTACTTGTTTTATTCCTGCATCCTGTAGATAAAAATAATGTTATAAAGAATCCAGTGTCTGTAAATAGTCGAGGTCACTCCTGCATCTCTGCATCTAACCCAGGGATCAGGATGATGAAAATATTAAGGTTATCTGAAGCCATCTGATGGAAGGAAGCACATGAGAGCCATTGCATAAGAAGGAAATGATGACATACTTTCCTCCCCAGATTTTTGAGATACACTGAAGTCTCAAAACTAATACTGAAAGAAGATACAATTTTTCCATTTTAGTTAATTAGAACAAACATTTGCAATTTAAGTACCTACTCTATATATCTGTGACAAAATCCCCCCCATGCTGAAATGAATTACTACCATAGGAACTTACTACTTTTGCACCTATGCCTCTGTTACATCCATCAATCTGTAATAAATGTTGGGAGGACATTTAGGGGAGAAATCTGTTTGCCTGCTACTGACTTATGGAAAATCCAAACTGCAGCCAAATAAACTCTCAGGCAGGAAATCTGGGTTTGCTGCAGAGCAAAAAAGCAGCTGTGACACCTGGGGGTGCACACACTGGAGGGCTCAGTGCTCGTGTGTTTGTTTAGAGTTGGAGCACACAACCTTTCATTTTAAACTTCTCCACTTTAAAGGTGCAAGTTCTCTGTTGATGCACAGCTGAGCAGAATTGCTGCCTTCCAGCACTACGCAGAACAGAAGCTCTTACGTAAATATAAGCAAAATTTCCAGGAAGGACCACATTCCTGACTGAAAAGCTTCCAGAGCTGACATTCTTTCAATACCACATGTAGACTACAGGGAGGATGAAGGCAAAGAATTCCTGACAAGGGATTCTATAGGCTTAATTCAATTTTATCATAATCCAGGAATGTGAAGTTGTATGGTGTCCAGATGTTTTGGCCAGATGGGGCCACAGCATTAGGCATTCCACCAGTGCTTATCTGGTTTTAGTGTTCTGTAAGGGAAGCCTAGAACATCACACAAACACAGCATCTCCTCTGGGACAGAACCTGGAAACAGTGCAGAGGGAGGGGCAGGAAACTACAACACGCAGATTTTAACCAGCACAGAAGAATTACGTGAGTTCATCATCCTTAGGAAGATTAGAGAGGGTGATAATGTTTGAGTAAAATGGGGTAGAGTTTCTCAAGCTTATACAACAAATACGTATCTCTATATTCCACAGAGCTACCTACAGCCTGATTATGCAGAGGCTGTAAGACACAACTGGCAATTTATCAATGCAGATATCAGCATCTGAGAGAATCCAGTGAGACTAATGGAGCCTTGATCATGCACCAGGGAACTAAAAAACTCTTCTAGGACAGATATCCTTGCCTTGCCCCTTTGGATACCAAAACCAGAAGTAATGATCACCAGGAACAGCAGAGGAATGAGCAGCTCCTGGTTCTGTGCTGGACTGTGCACCCTTCTGAAGCACCTTGTACACCACCAGTAACAGAGAAATCAGTTTCTCAATACGTCGAAGTGGGAATATCCTTCTTTCTGCCATGAGAATTTTGTTTCGTGATATGGCCTTTTGGAAACTTCCAAGTACAAAGAAGTTTCCAAAAGGCCACTTCAGCTGGAACAGATCCTGTTGAGTCCAATGGAAAGCCTCTCGTGTTGACTGTGGAGAGCTTTGTACGTAAGTGAGCAAACAGCTTTCCTGCACTCCCCACTCCAGTTAACCACTTCCTCATTAGTTCGAGCCAGCTGCGTCACTTGGAAAGGATCCTTTGGGTATAAGAGTTCATGGTGTGCAGTAGCACCAGGGAATAGAGCTTAAAGCCATAACAACAAAATGTATAAATAGATAAGAATTCTGTATAGAGAGCCTGGTTCTCTTCCTGCAGTCCCTCAGACCAGCCCGGTGCTCTGAGACAGTTGTGGCAGGACCATGAGTACTCCAGGCTGGAATCTGCTATCTAAGACACGTTTGAAATGGAAAACATGTAGCTCAAAGTGCACAAACCCTGTAAAAAGCTGGGTTTACAAAAAGTCACAGAATTAATCTAAAGCATTCTGCTGTAGACTTCAATTGACAAAAACCTAAACAAAAACCACACACACACAAGCTGAACAAAAACTTCTCCTCACCAGAGTCTAAAAATACAATTGCAAAGAGATCATCGCTTCCTTTCCTGCCACCCAGGGCCTTCTACTCCCCAAATGCTCCTGTCATTGGTTCAGACCCAGAGAGGAAGTGGTTGCTGCAGCAATAGCAACCCAATGAAAGCTCTTTATCTCCTACATTTTTGACTTTTTTATAGCATGCAGAAAGACCAGACAGCAAGACCACAAACTTGTTGCATGGCAACACAGCTTGACCTTCTCTATTACTTTTCATAAAAATAAAGAATTCAGACAAACTTAGAGAATTCTTTGACATATGTCATGTGTCTGTAAATGATTCCTTGGGAAACACAAAAAGGTAGAATAACAGAAAAAGATGGAAGAAAATATTAAAACATGAATGAAACTCACTAAAAATGTCCATGCTCAAACAGGTCTCACAGGTTGGTCAGTAATCTATTTCAGTCTAACATACATTTAAATGCATATGGTTCAGACAAATATTTATAGCAGTACATACCTGCATTACTTTTAAGTTAAAGCATTGCTTTTATAGTGGTTTAGATAATTTCTACTATTTTTACAGGTTTGTGACTGTGAAACATTTCTATGACAAAATTTTTTATCCTAAAATCTTTATGAACTCTCTTTGTTAACCAGATAATGCCATGCTTTAATGGGAATACTCAGGATTTCTCCAACAGCTCAAAGGCTGAGTAAATGCCAGTTGAAGAATTTCCTCACTAACAAATCAAATGCTCTTGTGGACAGTTTCTCAGATTTGTTTGAAATCTCTCTCCCTTATTTGAAAACTTTTGGGGTGGGAAGAGAGGGAGAGGATGTCACACTGCCTGATAAGTGTTACCAAAACAGTGAAACCTCTAACATGTGGCATTTCATGCTGGGCCTGGGAGCTTGACTAGGAAGATTTTAGCAAAGTAGTTCAGGGAACAGCTTTAGTGGGAGCTCATGGCAAACTGTTCCTGCAGGATCCACACTGTCACTTCCCAGACACTTGTTAATCTTTAGAATATTCCATTCCTCCGTCTCTCACATTCATTCACAGAATGAATACATATAAGGAATGTTAATGGTTAATTATCCAACTTGGAAACCTAAATTCTCTATTTCTCTTTTTTTTTTTTTGGTGGTTGTTTTGCCTTGTGCTCTGTATGGACTGCAGGATTCTCCTGAGAGGCAGATAACCATCTGGGCACTCCGAATTCCTCACTGCCATGGCTGAACTGTCTCCAGCACCTCAGACACACAAATTAAAGCTCCACAGTGGAACAGCAGAGCAGGGATATTCCTCAGCTGCACCTCCCTTGATCCTCAGCATCTGATGCACTTACATCCCAATCTTGGGCTAGGAAAGCCACCACAGACAACCAGGCTAAGCAGTGCTTCTTTAGTATTTTCTTCTATCCAGGCCACAGACAATTAGTTAAACCCAAATAAATTAACGCATCTAATTCTACTCTTTGATTGAAAGGATGGTAATGAGCAATTTAGTGCCTCAACAGCTGTCACCAAGAGGCAGCCACCAGTTTAGCTCTGCAGGAAGCTCACAGTGTCACTTCTGTTGGAGCCAAGTGGTCAAGTAGGGCAATATGTGGGAAGAATTTTGGCATTCCCAGTGGAATCCATCAATGCACACAAAGTTTATGTATATATTCTACTATCTACCATATTTTTTATACTCTGTATACTCTAGCTGACCATACTACACTTGCCCGTTTTCTTGTGATTCTGAGTTAGCTCCACAGCCACCTGATATAATCTGCATCACCTAAATAAACAAATAACACACAGAAATGAAGTTACTTCAGAAAAGAAAAAAACACCCCAGGTATACAATAGAATAGAAGAGATAAGTGATCTTAAAATACTATTTAATGCCAAAAAGGGGGAGGAAATTAAAAAAATCAAAAGAAACTTTTTATTCCTACTTGTTTCTTTAAATTGAAATTGCAAAACCAATAATTACTATTGAAAAATATTTCAGGTGTTTAAAGTGAGGCCTAAACACAAAAGAGAAGTTGGTGTTGTAAATAAAGCTCTTTTAGGGCAAGGAAAGACGTGAAGTTGTATTCAGGGCTGCTGGATGACAAGTGTTTTCATGTGATTTTCCCATGGCACTTAGTGACACTAAAACTACAGAATCTGGCAAGCATGACTGATTATTGCTTTATTTTCTCATTCTTCCAATAATTTCTAACACACAAACACATAATGACCATCAACAGAGAATACAAAAGCTTGGATCCAACAACCAAACAGAGCTTCCAAAAGGGCAAACTCTGTGTTTAATTCTGTTGGTTTTAGTGACGGGTCAGGGCTCTTCTTTCACAGCTCAGAGGATTCCCATTACCCAGTTCTTCCTGAGCTACTGAGAACAAATAAAAGATTTGCATTCTAGCACCTGAATTACGGTGTGTGGAAGAGAGAAAATGAAGTGTGAGTTTCAGCCTTGGGTTCATACAGTATTTCCTATATTACCTGTCAATGCTGCCTTCATGAAGGCCAGAAAATTCCACATGGAGCAAATCTGCATCACAGTTCTCCCCAGAGGTACAAATCTGGCAGATCCAGCTCTCATGGCAGTCTTCTACCTTCCTCTATTGCATTTTTAATGAGCAAAATAGGATAGACAGAACAAGGATGAATACACAGCATTATGGATCTGCTGGCTCTTGGTGGCCTCCTAACAGATTTTAGGAAACTGCTTGCACAGGACTGGTACAGAGCACAGACTGCAGGTGACTCCCTGAAAGTCACTTCATTTTTAGTGCCAGAACTCACGAATTGGAGACCCAAACTCTCATGTAGCTGCCTTAACTTGGGAGGGCTCTTTTTCTTAAAAATAGACCTTCCATTTTTCCTCTCAGCCCTGATGTGTGCTACAGAGACACAACATGCTCTTCTAGAGCCAGGAGGTTTGAATTTGAGGCTTGCTATTTATATAATTATTCCAGTCCTCAACTGTGCCACAAAGCCCTGACAACAACTGACTTCCCTGACACAAAGACAGCCAGGGCTGCTAAAGGTCATTCATATCAATAAATTTCTATGACTGATCAAGTTTCTCTCTCTTTTTTTTAAATCTGTGGACATGAAGGGATAATTCAGTAATTTCATTACAACAGGAAGATCAAACTAGCATTGGTTTTCCACTTACTATTGAAGGCAGTCCTGCAGGGCTGAAATATTCCTTGCCATTCCATTTTTAGTTCCTTTGCTTTCCTTTCCTTTTCTATCCAGTGGTGAGATTCATATCACAAAACTCTCAACCTTTACAAAATGGATGCTTTTATCTTTGCAGCTGAGGTGCCTGTGAAGTCAGTATGATGTGAAAGGTTTTCTGCATTTAGTACCTTTCCCAGACGTCACTGTGGTGTCACTGTCCCATCTTTGTGAGGACACACATTTAGGGCAACAATGAAGCACAATATGCACTTTCTCAAGTCTAGAAATACAATCCCAAAGGGAAACTTGCAGAGACACGCTTGCTTTCTCAACTCATCTGTAGACCAAATGTTTCCTTAAGGCCATTTGAGTGACATTTCTTCTTCCAATGACAACAGAAAGAAAAAGTGACATTAAGTGAATTCTCACTTATCATTGGGTATCATCCTCAAAAGAATTTTCTACACATCACAACAACATCATTGAAATTCCTAAAATTGCAATTGCCCCTGCAAGAATTCAAAATTATGAACAAAAATGTGCTGGTTTATCCTTTCAGAAATACAGCGAAAGATAGAAGAAATTAATCTCAGACAGCCTCTCAGAGAACACCATCAGCCTAAAGATTTGTATGAGTAATTATTAAGTGAGAAGCTGAAAGAGGTGGAACTGCCTTAAATTTTCTTGAAATGAAAGATTAGATGTGGTTTTGAAGGTTATATGAAAAAGATGCCGAAAGAAGATGAGTTTTAGGAGCTATCAAATAATTAACCTGTGAAACAAGATGACAAAAATAAAGAATAACACAGCCATGGACTGCAGTGTGAGCTCAGTGTGGGCTGAAATGTTCTGTGCTCCCACGGTGAGATTGTTTCCAACACTCAGGCCAACGTGTGCAGGTAATCCAGGTGGAGATAACCAACCCAATATTGCCCTCAAGACTGTCCCTATTCTCTTAGATCTCTCTTAGCTTTTCTTAACTATAACTTCTGTTTTATTACTGTTTTTTTGGAATGAAAGATAAAGGAGCTTATAACTGAAGCCAAATAACCATTCTCATCTCCTGCTGATCTGTATTTGACTTGATGACAGCCACTGTCTTGCTGAATCTGGCCTGAAATATCAAAAGCAGCTGGCACTTTGACTTAATCCAGCCTTGCTCTGACAGTAATTCCAATGAAGGCACTTCAGTGCATGTGTTGTGTATTTATTAGCTGTCTGTTTATATTGCTAACAATGATGTTGATACTGCAGCAGGTTATTGCCAGTTAAGTGAAACACAAGTTTATATTACCATCAACTATTTATTTTAATACTGATATAAGCAGTGTTTTGTGTAAATACGTAAGTGGTGTTTTTCTGTTAACAGAATTGTATTTAAAATTCATGTTATCAGTAACAGTAATATGAAAATGAACCAGGTACATTGAAGAGATTTGTATCTAAAGTATGAGCAGAGAAAGTAGCAGATGACCACTCATTAACTGGCTAACAGCTGCCATTACAAGAGATTCTTCTCTTGCTGGTAAAAACTCCGCTGAGTTTTAGTTGTATGATGTTTTACTGTGTCTACTTTAGGCTCAGAAAGCCATAATGGAAATGGCTCTGGAATGTTTCAGCTGCTGGTAAAAATAATAGCAATTATTAAATAAAAATTATTCATTGTATTGGAAATAAATGTCAGAAATTTTTTTTCTCTGGAAGGCTCTTATGCCTACAGGGAGCTAGAAAAGGGACTTGAAATTCAACAGACATGTAGTCTTTGCATAAATACTTATGCATGAAAATCCCTTGGCTAAGTAGAAACCTTTAAATTTAAGTCTTTGCAAATACAGCTCCATATTCTCAAATAAGTTTTTTAGGGCTTTCCAGAAGAATTATCAAAATACTCTGTTCTTACTGCACACTCTCACAAATCCTACTATATTTAGGGTATATGTTACTTGTGTTCTTTATCACAGATTTTTCTCTATTGCTTATTCTCTTCTATCATAAGGCACTGTGTACATTTGAAACGCTCATTTTATCCATTACTTCCATTATCTCAAGTGCAGCAGCCTGTGCAGTGCATCCCAAGGTTCCAGCACTGGTGATAAGAGCCAGCAGCTCACATGAGGCCAGATGATCACACATCACATGACAGCCCAGCCCATGGTAAGGGGTGGGAGCAAATGACCTTTAAAGGTCCTTTCCAACCCAAACCATTCTGTGATTGTATGACAGTCCAGCTCTTTTTTGCTCAGAAGTTTGCAAAATCCCCCAAGATAATTGCAAACAAAAACTATGCTTAAGGAAATCTTACTCAGCTGGTAAAGCCAGGCAGTCAGGAGCTACGGAAAGGGAGGGCTGTCTGATTGGATCTAAATGCGCTTGGGTACCTAAACACTGGCACAATTAAATAATCATGTACCACTTTTTCTCCCTATTCGAGGCAGTTGCATACTAATGTGGATGATTTTACATAGGGCTTCTGCTCCATTTGCTGAAGTGCTGAAAAACATTCTGGGAAGGGCAAACAGTGCCAGCTCAAGGTCACATGAAGTGAAGACTCCTCGTGAATTCGTGTCCTCTGGGCATCACCAGCTCGAGGCCGTGATGCACAAGGATGAGGAATAATGACATTTAAGCAATGGAGGTAACACAAAGCAAATCACTTAATCCCAAATTTTTCACAAGCAATTGCTATTCTCTTGTTCCTCGTCATCTGGGTACCCCGCTCGACACAAGAGATCTGATTTGGAGAAATGCTAAATATTTACCAGATCTCCAGCTGCTAAAGCCTATGAGAACTGTGTTTCCATATCCATCCTGGAAAATCAAGCTCCAAGTGTTAAATGCTCAAAAAAGGTGAATATTTTCAACTATTGTCTCAATACAGACTTTTGTCATCTGCAAAATGATAGAACTTGTTCATTTACAAAGTGCAATGAAAATAAACTGATGAATATTTAGTAAGCATTCAGGCACTTCAGTGATAAGAATCACTCAAAACCATGGTAGACACTGGTTCCAGTTTCAGAGATGTAAGTTAGTGGGAAAAAAGACAAAATATATAACGAAAACATGGTGTTCACACCAGCCTCACCCAGCCTTTTCAGGAGCCAGTTTTATGGAAAATATATCTAAAAAGCAGGCAAACCAAAACTATATGGGCAGCATTAACTTTGGCACCTCCTAATTCTAAGTGCCCTTAAACTCTTAAATAACAATTTTTAAATCAATCTATGTTGTAACCAAAATTATTATTTCCCTGCTGGTTTGGAATCTCTGCAAAAGGATAGAAACTACTGAAATCTTTGCAGACAGGTGAAAATGAAGTGAGGTGGCTCTGAGCTCAGAGTGGCAGCTTGCAGATGTACTTTTTCCTGCTTGTGCTTTTTTTTGTGGTTAAATAAAAGCACTCAGCTTTCAGTTCTTATCTTTTCAATGTGTTATATTCATGCTACAGGAAACAAACATCAGTATTTTGACCCTGTGGGGTTTTTTTTCTGAAAACAAGACACTAATACAGGGTACAGCAAGCAACAGCAAGACTTCATTTTTTAAATTGGAGAAGCAGCAAAATTAATTTTGAAAGCTTCTTCGTTCACAGCTGAAATGCTTTGTACAAAACTTCATCCTGGAGTGATATTTTCAGCTGTAATATAGGGGTTAGTAATGGAAATGCTGACAGGCCCATAATTATGGAAGCGGAGCGGGCACCACTATAAAGTAAATCAGATAGGCAACTGCTTAAATTCAGTCCAAGGTATCAAAAGATGTTCCTGTCTGTCCTCATTAAAGCAGCACTTGAAATTCCTTTTAACCTCCATGACTCAAACTATTAATTTGATGTTCATCAGGACACATACACCAGGACTAATACATGCATGAATACCATTTTGTGCTTCAGACTGAATTGGTGGATCATCCAAAATGGTTAAGCTCAAAGAAACTGAAAAAATAAGTGGCAAGGCTCAGAACATTTTATTTTACAGGACACAAAATGAAGCCATGTAAAGTAACATAAAAATGACACACCCATTCCTGTGTTCTGTGAGGTTTTAAAGCTTCTCTGTAGATTCAGATAAGTAATCATATATTTGTGTGCAATTACACTTTGGGATACTGAGGGGGGAAAAAGTGCCATCACCTCTGTTCACTGGATTTTGTTTGACAGCCACCTCATATATTGGCATGAAACTCTTGATGCCTGCACAAATTCCATGCATGCAAAGGAAAGAATATCAAGCCTGGAGGTCCAGGAAGGCAGCTGGGTGAAGAATATGTTTATAGCCTGGATAGATTTTAATTTATGTTGTTAATTCCACCAAAAACATTCACTAAATTGGTAGCATGATTACAATGTGCACAGTATATTCTATTTCTGTAATATATCAATTCTGAAATTGCATCTGACAGTTGTCTGCTGTAGTAATGTTCTTTTCTTCAACAGATACAGAAAGAGCAGCAGGAAGTTACCTCTGAATTATTTCCAACCATATACTCTATATCATGACTCCAACAAACTCACTCCTATTTCCTTCTCTTTCCAGCATTAAGGTGCTTGAATACTACAGAAAGAGTGAATTTGCCTCTCTTGCATCTAGCCAAAAATCAAATTTTTGGTGTCAAGTTCTTCTGAACAAGCTCTTTTTCAAGCATATAGAATTAATAAAAAAAAAAAAGTATGTGTTGCATTCCGTACAAATCTAGGTCTATAGCTCTTATCAAGTCAGGGAAATAGTGAATGTCACATTCCACAGAAGCCTGCCTCACTGGAAATAGGATTGATGGTGTTTTTGATGATTAGGTAGAGAAAGAAAACATCTCAGTGAACAGAAAGTACTTTCCCATGGAAAGCTGGAATAGTACTATTTTGAGTAATGCCCTACTTAAGCACAGGGACACCCTCACTGTGTCACTCACACAAACGTGATTTGCATGTTTTGATGGTTTAAAATTCTGCCTCAGACTATAGCAATGCCTTCCACAAGATGATTCAGAAGATTATTATATTTGCATATTTCCCCCATTCCTGGCAGCAAAAGCTTCCACGGGCCATCAATTCCAGGACTGCAGCCACTACAGGAGAGCACGAGCAGCAAAGCAAAAAGGTCCCAACATTTACTGATGTCATTCCTAATTAAATGTGGAGCACAACTGGGGCTGCCAGGACTCCTGCACTTGTAGTCATGGGATGTTTTAATTTTCTGATGAGGAAAACACATTTTCTCCCAAGAGGGCAGGATTTCAGATATCAACAGAGGACAGTGTAATTTTGTAGTTCCAGAACAAGGAGCCATATGAAGATTTTTGATTATTAACTCACTTGCTGAAGAAGATGGGGCAGCAAAGCAACAAGTGCCACAACAGAAAAGTGTACTGGCTTACCAAGCCAGGCTCATTCCTTCTAATATTTACTGACCAGAAAAAAACCTTGCTTCATCTTGTGCCATTTTGTCCACATTATATATAATTTAGCAAATCACGAGGTTTACAATTTTATTATCAGTCATTAGGAAACAGTTAAAATTTTCTAATATAATTTGGTCCTCTGGCAGCACAGTTTAAAGAACACAAAAATGTGAATGTCATATGCAAAAATGACTGCTGGTACGTTGTGGGAGAGTAAGACAAAGCACTTTCCCTAAAGCCAGCAGCGTTCTACAGAGTGCAATTCAGGACTGAATTGTCTTGCATGTCACACACAGCTCCTCATTCAATGAAATCTCTCTTAGGTTCATATTTTTGTATTCTTAATGCAGAAGAAGGGAAACTCTCACTGGCTCCACTGTGTAGAAGTGGACCTGAGCAGGGCATTAATCCTGCTGAGCAGCATGTATAGGAATGCTGTCAATTAATTACAAGCATATCAAATGCTTGAGTGCAGGTCGTGTACGTGGTGTGCTTTTCACTTACTGATTTACAGTCAGGGGAAGGTTAGAGCAAAGATGTAACTACAAATCAAAGTTAAACACGGACATAGAAATTTATCTCTGTTTTCAAGAGAGAGGACAGGACAGGAGAGTTTTGTGTGTGCTGGGCATGAAGCATGGCTGTGGTGATGAAACAACAGCAGAACCCTGTTTGCTCCTGGCAGTGACCAAGTGAGGAATCACTCCTGGAGTACAGGACCCTGTTGGTTTAGGAGCTGTGCATCCTGCAAGAGCTAGGATCTAAAACAAAGCAAACATTACCTCCTTTCAGAGATAAAACAATCAGAAGAGTTTGCAGCTCCAAATGGAGACCAGGGAACATGACATCCTGCCAACCAGCACTTGGCAAAACAACTTCTAATATAATATGCAAATACTGGTGCACTGATAAATATTACTTGCAAAAAATATTAATAAACCACCTGAAATCCTAACTATCAGCATTATTGCCACCTCTGTGATTCTCTTTAAGAAACAGCCCCCAAATTGTCAACAGTTTAAAGGAATAAGAATTAAAAAAGCATTAATCAAAAATCCCCTATTGAAGTTTTGTGCTTACATGCAGTAAAGCAGATAACCATGGTAAAAAGTCTCAGTTGTATTCTAAAGATTGCATCTTTGCATTTACAATTAATTCAGTATGTTGTGTTGGCATTAAGTTATAATTCTATACTTTCACCAAGTAGGACAGGAATTGTATTAAGCTGTATTTGCTTTTCATATGCTTTTCATTTGCTATCATCTATTCAATGTATTGAACAGAAAACTGAGAAAGAGCATATGAGAGTGGTTCCTATTAATCAAGAAAAAAAAATTTAAAAGGTGTGTGACTAGCACAGCTTGAATGCATAAACACAGAGTGAAATTTAAGACAGATTTAGTGAGGAGGAGTCGTGTTAATGTGTGTTTAAAGAGATCAGCAGGTACACAGCCAGAGCAGACCCAGCAGATAATGGGCAAGTTAATATCAAAATTCCATTTTGCCAAGGCCACAGAATAACAGAATATGCTGGGTTGGATGGGACCCAGCAGGATCATCAGTCCAACTCTGAGCCCTGAAGCACAGGACATCCCCAAGAGTCACACCATGTGCCTGAGAGCACATTCCCCCATATTCTAAAAGAAACAAATTTTCCACAAGGAAGGTCCTTGCGTGGACAAATTATTGTTTACAAGGTCCAATAAAAAGTGAAATAAATAGACAAATAATTTTTAACACTGGAGAAAGGGCACCAGCTAAGTCCCAGAGGAATTTGTGCTGAGTCTGAAAGTGTTCCACTCATCATTAACAATAGTTGTAGCAACTTAAGATAACTTGAATGCAACAAGGATGGAAAGCTACAGTTTTGAAATTAACCTCCTACAAAAAGGATTTAAAAGAGGGAGTGGGAGGCATATTACAGAGAGTACAAAGAGAAAAAAGGAGAGAACATAGAGGATACAGTTACACTGATCACTTGCAGCCTGCGAGGCTCAGAGAGCAGCTCTTGATTAGATGAAAAGCTCAGTAACTTTATCTCCTTGACCTTAGAGGGAAGGAACACCTGGAACACCAGCTTAAAATTCTTTAGCCCAAATTCATTACAGGGTCACCTCAGCACTGCAGATGGAAGAGTTCAGGGATGAAAACTTAGACTTTACTGTGGTCTTCTACACACAGAGGAACCAAGGCTTTTATTCTTGGTTAGGCTGTGTCACACAGCTCTGGTACTGCTTCTACCTCTGCAGCAGAGAGGTACAGCTGAGCCACAGGGCTGAGCAGTGTGAAATTACAGAGAAACATCTCAGAAGGTCAGCTCAGAGGAAACCACACCTCCCCTATTGGCAGTGCAGGAATACAGGGAATACAGGACATGAGCCTTCAATCCTGGGCCAGTTATTTCTCATTCTTATGAAAATGCAATGCACATGCCAGTGCTATCCTATCTGAAGGTAATGATTAATTTGTGGAGTTGTTCAGAGTCTGCCTGAAAAGGATCCCATACTCAGGATGTCAGAATGGCTTTATGCCACCCACAGGTCTCTGCAGTTTAATGACAGCCATTCCCTGAGCAGCTTCATTAGACAGACAGGCTGAAACGCGAGCTTCTGTCAAGAAACCTTTCACAGAGGAGTTTGCATTTTTGAGTTTATAAAAAATGTTAAAGATTTAATAGGAAAAAAACCCAGTAACCCATTATTCCATCAGTATAAATGCAACATATGAAAAAATAATTGATCTTTGAAGCCTCAGAAACTGTTTAAAACTAGCATCAATATGCAGATATGTGAAAAAGTAATAAAAAAGTCTACTGATACTCCACATCTTTTAGACTTTGATGATATAATTTTTCTTTCCCTGTTTTCTAGAATATCATAAGCAGATGCAGTACACTAATTTTCTACAGAAAGGACACAAGGAACCAAATTTTCAGCTGACTTACTGAGGTGAATTTTCTATGTCAATTTGCAAAGTTTGCTGTGGCTTCAAAACAGTTTTTGTTTAAATCTGACATATGCAAACAATTTGCACACATAAATCAGTGGGGTGATGAAATGTTGATAGAGCTAAAAGACCTTTTGCTTTGAGACTCTTGACTGGAGGTGTCAAAAGTCCAAAAGTAAAAGAAGGGTTTGCAAGATAAGACAGGCAAAAATGTTCCTCAACTGCTCTGTCATTATTTTTATATCAGTGATTGCATGATAAAATATTTATCCATCAAGTCTATTTCTTTTCTTACATGGTTTCCTTAAATTTCCAGTTTCCAAAAAATGGAAAATACTTTTAAATGTCACCTGATGGAACAAATGAATTATAGTGTGTCACCTGATGGAGCAAGTGAATTCTAGTGCTATAGAATTATAGTGCTATAAATCTTGTTACTTAAATTCCTTCCTCTGAAAAATGCATTCTGTGTCCTTCCTTTTTCCCTTACTTTTCACTTCTTTTTTTTTTAACTGACAAAATGGGTAAAAATGTTTTAAACCAAGAGCATTTTCACTGTGTACACTGTGTACAGTGTAACCTGTATTTAAAAAGCAAGATACCAGAGAAATGAACACTCGGCACAGGAGGGGGGAGTATCAGGAACCACCCATCAACACCAAGATAAAAATTCATGCTACAATTTCACACAGAGAATCGTGACTGTTAAGAATGAATATTCATAGATAACTGCTTGAGAAAAGTGTGGAATAACCTGATATAAACTCAACAAAATGAAGCCTGGTAAAGCACAGTGGCAAAGCTTTCATAAACTTCAAGTCTAAATTCTGGTTTGTGGTTGATGAAGACCTTGCTGAAGCAGCAGCTTCACTCCAGACTCTTGCTCTTGTGCCCACACAGGTAACACTGCTCAGAAGAGTGAGGGAGTGATTTCACAGGTCAGTATCTATTTAGATGAGATTTAGGCAGCTCCAAGGCACAGGTTCACACAAGGACTCTGGGACTTTCAAACTTAGTACCAGCACCAGAAGAAAGCAAAGGTCCTACATCTCCAAAAAACAGGTGAAAGGACAGCTGAGCTGGGAAGGCTCAGAAAGGCCAAGAAAAACCCAAGCTGGAGACTGAATTTCCATTAGATCTGTGAATCCATGGCCCTTAAAACACATGATCTACTAATCTACATTAATCACCTTCAGCAATGCTTTTTTTATTTCCTTTGATCAAAACCATCTTGCAAACTCAATTTTTTTCCTTGACTCACTGTTCTTGTCAAAGGTTTGAATTGGCTACAATGCTGAGTTCTCCCCTTACCATTAAATATGCATGAATACTTCAAAGGCTAATGCTTTACTGCAGACTTACTGTTACATGGAAGTTTGTGAGTGGCCCTAGGGAATGTCCTCAGCTTTTCTGTAACAATAAACCCAATCAAGTGCTACCTATAACATAAGCCTAAAGTAGCTCACTTAATTTGCAAGTCTAACTTCCAAAATAGTGGAAAAGATCTGCAAACAAAGATGTTAAGTATAACAGCCTGTGGAAAGGAATGCAATGGCTGGGAGCTTGCAAAAGGCCTTAAGGACCTCCTTGCAAAGCTTTAGGACATTCTCTGACTCCTGGTCTTGTGCACAAAGCAAGTGACACTGGTTTAAATAACTGAACATTTCCAGCCAACGTAAACCAGCTTAAAAATCAAAATATGACAAAACATACCAACCATGAAAGTTATTTTGTTTGGCTTTGCTTTACAGAATGGTAAAATGTGAAAGGAAAATTGAGAAACAAGAAACAACCCTGAACTGAGTTAAAGAGAAAACTCTGTGTATGCACACATCTCCTGCTCCTGAAAATTCATTTCATATCCTACAGCTATAGGAAAAATTGGAGAATCCAATTAGCCAAACTTAATAAAGACCACAGTCTGACAGCTGTTTCTAAAAATGGTACAAAAATCCTCAACAGGAGACTGCTGTGCAGAGCTCAGGCAGCAAGCTCCACTCTGCACTTCACTGCTCACACAACTGCACCGATCAGGCATCCTTGGTGTGGTTCTATTAACAGGTATTTTATAAATGCCTTTGATAATAACCACACTGTCCTGACTGAAGTATTTGCACCTGGTTACTTTATACTCCTGGGCATATGGCTTTTTGCAGTAAATACAGAGCGTGAAATTATTTTTAATTATCTGATTTTCACATTTTAGAATATTCTGGGGAGAAAAACCTACAACACCCTCTTTCCTCCCACCTAAATGTTAAGAATAATTTAGGATTGTGTGATAGATAGATCTATCTATCTGTGTGTTGCTTTTACGTTGAAGAATGGAAAAATATGTACGTATTCACATGTGAAAATGTGTATTTATATATTATGTGATTCAGGTATGATGTATCATAGATATACCATTTAACTGATTCTAGTGGAGTTGACAAAATTTAATCAAAAGCTATTCTTATGGTGATGAGAGGGAGATGCTTTGAATAGTTGTGTAGGATGTGTCTTGTCCACATGGTAAATCTGGAAAACAGAAGGAAATGAAGAGTTGAGATGAGGCAAAGGGCTCATGTGTGGAGATCCCGAGCAAACAGCAGTGGCTGCTCCTCAGATGCTGTTCAGGAGCCAGAGCTTTACCAGAGGTCAGAGTTCAGTCCCCAGGGGAGGGATGAGACAGAGATTTGTCCCCGTGCATCAGAGCAGCTCCTTCCCTCCTGCAGGAGAACATTTGCTTCTGAAGTCTGAAGTGGAGGGTGCTCATTGATGGCCACTAACATTCCTTGGCCTGTCACAAGACAGATCCCTCACGTTGTTTACTCCAGTCCTGGCCACTGAAGACAAACTGGCATGTCTGAAAATGTCTTGGCAAAGAGGCAGAAGTAGAGGTATCTACATTTAACTTGTAATATGCTTGCAGCATGATTAAATAAAAACATAACCACCTGTTACCCTTAATTCAGTGGGAGTATCAATTTTCAATTATAGCATTTACTATCCACCCTCAAGTATGGCAAGGAACACCATGGCAACATAAACACAGCCGTGGCTGCTTGAGAAAGTTAAATTATAAATAGCAATGTATAGCCCATGAGGTCCTGGAAATAAACTAACTAATCCATAGGCATTTGTTACTATGACATAACATTTCCACTCCAATGCTGTTTGCCTCATCTCAAACTCCTTCAGAACAGATTTAGAAGTTCAGCATCACTTGACTCCAAGTGAGTTCAAGTTCAGACATGAAAAAACGCAGAGATAGTGGAGAAAATAAGCTATAGCAGAACACTGGAGAACAAATTAACAACAACAACAACAACAAAATTCTCATTTAGGCTTTATTCTCTTTCCACTGAAGTTAATGGGGAAAAAAATCCCGACATATCCCAAATGTATAACAGAGTCCCCTTAATATAGACAAACATGTTTTTATACTGAATCATCCCCAAGGAAAAAAAATAGAAAAAAGAAAAAAAGAAAAAGAGACCAAAAAAATGGGCTTAACTGAGTAGCAAACAGTTTAGAAATGCAAATAAACTTAGCAACCCTCTAAGACATTGGAGAAATTTTGGAACTTGGCGCTCTCTTTAGCTTCATTGTGGGAGAAAGATCCATGGTAACTGTGGGAATACAGGGATTCAACCCAAGCTCAGTACTCAAGAGGGAGCTGAATTATCAATTGTTCCAGCCTGCTGTGCAGTTCCTTATTCCCTGCAAAGCCCAGGCCAAGCAAGAGCAGCAGCTTTTTGCCAGCTGGCCACATGCCTGCTGGGGCTGGAGAGGCTTCCTCACTTCAGAGTGACCAGTGCCTCAAAAATGGGAGAAAGGAAAGGAAATCAAAGGCTCTATAACACTAGGAGTGAACATTGAGAGCAAAGAGGTAACTGAGAAGCCTGTGGTGTGAGGACAGCAAGAATTTCACTTAATGTAGGCTCACAGATATCACAGAGATTTGACACAAATCTGGGGCCTTCACCTAAACAGGTGATAATGTTATTTATGTAGGCAAAAATCATAAAGATTTAGAGGCATCAGCTTGGTCTCTTTCTTGTTCAGAACAACAGATTTGAGAAATTTACATTTTCTTTTAGTTCACAGCCATTGGTTAAAGTCCATTTTTGATCAGACTGATAAAAATCTGTAATGGATCCTCTGAGGTCATTGGAATTATTTCAGACTTAAACCATGCAATTAAAATGGAATTTAAATTCTCAACATTTCTGTTCTAAAAATATGCTGTGTTTTATGACACATATTTGGTGAAATCTTGGTCTCTCTGACATCAGTGACAGCACTCATTGGTATTACTATGGTCTAATTTCCACTGCTTTTCCATTCACACAGAGTGAAGCAAAACAAAAACTGTCCCACTGAAGGAAGATTTAAATCAATTTTATATCAAGTCTATGGGATAAAAGAAGCAGGTAGGTTATTTAAGACTGTAATAATGTGTGTATTATTTAATGTGCTTCATTTGGCTTACTGCAAGTCATTGTACAATTAATTTATTAAATGAAAATATTACCTAGAGGTCAGCTAATTTGCACTTTCAAAGAAAACTTGACAAAATAAGAGAAGTAGCTGGATAAATTTGTCAAGCATCTTTCAGAAGATAAGATTATACATACTAGGACCAGTGTTCAAATGGATCTAACAAGTGAGACTCTTTAAAAACCTTTATGTATGACCAGGACAGATTCAAGCTTGGCATGGGTAAGAACTTCAGTAGAATTATCATTGTCTTTACCTTTCTGATAAAGACAATTTTTTGGTTCATGGTAGACTTCTGTATTTTGGGAACCTTTCAATCAAGATGGTGCCACTAGCACAAAACATTATTTTAATAACTTTTATATAAAATGAGAGCAAAAACCTGAAAATATATTAAAAAATTAGTTGTGTTTGTCATCAGTGGCTGATTGCTAATCAAGCACTTGAGCAACAGTGTGTGTCACACTGGAGTGTCGTTATCACACAATTATTTTGTCATGCATTGTGATAATATTTTTACAGAACAAACCCGGAACACAGCCAAGACATGAATTGGTCACCACATTAAACCTAAGATGACATTTAGTGTGATGAAATGGAAAAGAAGGCATTCTTAGCATGCTCACAGAAAACAATTCCCACAGAGCCTAAGTATTCCTAAATCACTTGGGCAAGACTAATCTTAGAACAGACACGTAAAAACTCCTAAATAAAGACCATGATTTTTCTGGAGAGCACACGAACAAATCTTTCACTAAATCTGCAAACATTCATGTCCTGTGACTGACATGACTCCTGGTGCTTTAAATGAAGTGTGTGTGCAAGTCATGGATGTGCTGGAGCTTGGAGGGTGCACAGCAAGACCAGCTTTGGAACTGCAAAAGTACAAAACCAATAGAGCCCAAGACTGCTTCAGAATTTTCTAACCACAAACAAGAAAAAGATGCAAGATGCGTATTTTTTTCCCAAGAAGAGCCATTAAAATGTCATTCCTACAATTTAGCACCCTGCATTGTACTTTAGAAAATTAAAAATAGCATTTTGATACATATCCAAGGATTCAAAATTGGCTGATCACTTATAACCAAAATTGGAAAGAAATTATGAACTTAGAAGGAGATAAACAAGACTAAGCCCAGACTAACAGCATTATATATAAACACAGGTGAAGTTCAAGTCTGGTTTCTCCCACCTACGGACTGTAAATCCATCTGTTAGCCCAACTTGAAATCTAAATTATCTTTTCTTCACTCCTTTTTAAACACAGTCAATAATCCTGGGAAGCACCTTTCTCCTTGCTTTTTAGATGCCTGCAGACACTGGCAATTACTCTTAAATACATGCACAATATTCCTACAGAGAGGTCTTCAGGCTGCACTGGAGTGCTCTCACAGCAAATTTGCATGAAATGTCATTAATTGCTTTATTTTGGTATAAAGTCTCACAAAATCTACTGCTGATCATGATAGAGGCACTATGAACCAATGAAGATAAAGCTAAATATAAGAAAAATTATAACTGTGAATAAAAAAATTTAAATTCCAAGTAAGTTTTCCATTAATAAGGATACAAAGGATTATTCCTTACTCACAATTACTGAGAATATTCAAGGGCTGGCATGTGTGTGTTATCCATCCCCATCCTCAGAGTATAGAATGGTTGCTTGTGGGTTAGGCTGGACGGCCAAAATGGAAAGCCTGCGTGGATTTTAGCATCCACAACTGACTCCCTTCTATAAGAACAGCCTGGGGAACACATTTGTCAGCTCACCAGTCACACAGACTAATTTAGTGAATGAATCATTGTTATAAAGGATGGGTTTTCCATTATCTGACTAGGCAGCCTTTTGTACCCAAGAACACGATCTTGAACAGATTCTAAGAGTGCAAATGCCTATCACACTCGAATACTCATGAAGGAAAATATCATTTGTAACCTTTCCTAGCTAGTACAGAAATCTTTGTCTTCCTCTAACCTAAAGGGCTTTATAGACTTTAAAAGCTATTAATCACCTAAATTTTTTATAATATATGCAGTCAAGCACATAAAAATTGGTATAGTTATATTATTTCTAACCTTAAAAGTATGAAGAATGAAGAAATCAAACAGACTGGACTATGGGAAAATGTATTTGACGTATCAGAGCTATCAAACTTCAAGATGCCAATATTGACATCTACATTCATTATTAGGTACATAAAGAGAAGTTGTCAGAATTTCAAAAGTGCTGATCATTCGACATTAACCTCACCTCTTACAAGAACTTCATGCTCTCAGCAAGACAAAGTCCACCCCAAAATAAAAAAACCCAGAAAACTCTTAAGTTTTAAAAGCCAGTATTGACATTCTGTGTTTTTCTCTTGCTGTTCTTTTGTTTCCAAACCTACATTATGCTTCAAAAACAAACACAGCTCGTGCAGTTCTTGATAGCATCAAGGCTCTGTAGAGTGCTTTAGCTACAAAATGTCCTAAACCACCAACAGGCTGCATTTTCTTTTGTGGGAAATGCAAAACTGAGCCTGTACTTTGCTACCAAAGCCCTCAAATCAAATATGTGGTATTATTCACTATATATATGTATGTGTATATATATATATATATACACACCTTGGAGAAAACAAGTGTTGACAGGGAATGACAGAACACGGGAGATAAAGAGAGATGGATGTCAGGGTCTGGTGTTCCTTGGGTAATGTCTAATCCTTTCCACTGCAGGATTTTTTTAATGATTTACAATGAAGTCTGCAGAACAAAGATTGTCTTGTTTCTTTCACAGAGTTATACTGAAATGTGCAAACAGGAGTAAGGAGAGAAAACTGCATATTTTTGGATTTGTATTTGCAGTGGAAATCAGGGAAGGTTTGACATCTGCTCTGCACTGCTGTACTTTTACAGCTGACCACAACTAATGTAAGAAGGCCAAACCAAAGCAAGGTGTTTATTTTTTCCCATGCTAAAAACCAGCTCTCACTTTCATCTCTTCCTTCTTGCAACTAGACTGTGCAGCTAGGTTTTCTTTTACAAAAGAAAATTGAATAGGCATTCTTCCTTGGTGCTAACAGCTAACTTCTGGTGCTCTCTCTCCTGGGTTTTAGCTGTTACAGTGATTCTTCCCAGGCCATAAGATTTAAGGTGAATTTAAGGTCACACTGTATGTAGCAAAGGCCTTGTGAGGAGAGTAGACATGAGCACCCACCAAAGACCACATCCAACCCTTTTGCTGACAAGAGACATACACAAGGAATCCTTTTAAAGGGTAAAAAGATGCTCAGAATGGTGTAAAGAGGTTTTAGCTCAAGAATTAACTCTGAATCCTCCTCAGACAAACGTGGCAGTGCCTCCACTGTATTAACTGCAAAAGGCAGGTGAGGCTGCTGATGTTCTCAGAAGGCATCTCCTGGCAGAATGATTAACTCCAGCAAAAGGTCCTTCATGTTTCACAGCAATTCAGTATATTGTAAAGGAATTGGTGTGAGATGAATTAGAGCTGTTGATAGCTTAAATTAAAATTGCACAATGAGCCCCTGATTTTGCTCAAAAATGCCAGATAAACGTTTTCTGCAGAGGTCATGGACATGACATGGTCCAACTATAATTTCATTTACAAGTAATTAAAATAAATTAAATTTGATAAGATGACTTCAGCTTAAGTTTGTTTATAGTCCTCTTGCTTATCACCAACATACTGCTTTTACAAGTGTTCCATACATTTATATATTCCTTAAAATATGTTCTGTGGCTATAGTTGGGAAAGGAAGGAATGGACACAGTTGACCATTATTCAATGTATCTGTTTGCAGGATGAGTAGATGTAGTTTGCCCTGCAGCAGGTCACTGTACTTCAGAAAAAAAAAAATTTTTACACTTTATACCCTACTAAAGGCTTTGCTATACTACATACATATAGTTATGTCCAAATATTGTAACACCTGCTGACTCTCAGGGCATAACAACCCTTTCTCATATGCTTTCAATGAGCTTTAAATCTGTCTGAATAAAACATGATATAACATGTACCCTTTGTACACAAAATGGGAGACAGTGAAATCTTCTAAAGAAAAAGTGTACACAAGATTCAGAGGATACAAACACTGTTTACACAGATGTTGAAATAATTTTATGTAAATAATCCACACTGGGAGAATTCATAATGTTTGAAACAAGAACTAAACAATGGATATTTTTATAAAGCAGCAAGGATAACACCTCTAAAACCAAAATTTGTTAATGCTGAAAGGACTTTTTGTTGAAAAACCATGATCTGCATTTACAGACATTTTGCAGGTCTCTGCTTGTTTGTATTCATGACAATACAGCTGTTCCTCCACACCTCATGCAGGCAGTGCTCCCCACAGATCTAACTTGGCTTTTATTTAAAACACAGAGTGGGAGTGATTCCACCAGACTCAGCAGAGATAATCTTGGTTGAAATAAAGAACAAAGGAAAGAAAAACCTGTCAGGACTTTAGGTACTGGCATGCTTGTACAGTTCAAAACGAACAGAAACCTTAATGGTCATTCCCGTTTCCAAGGAAAAATCCCTATGACTCCTGTAGTTTATTTGATGTTCAGCTTTCCAATTTACACAACCCAGCTTCACATCACTCATAGCATTTTACAGCAGTATCAACTCCATTTTCAACAGGATACAGCGCAAATGTCTTTCTATCTATTTCCCTAAAGAAAAATCACTTTCCTCACAAATCAAGAATTACACTTTGCTTTGTCTCTTCCAGAAGAGTTCAGTACCACAATAACCTATTATATTTGTTTTACATTTTCAGATACAGGTATCTCTAAAGCACAAACCCATGTAATCCTTCCTGTGAAAAATTGTGGAATTCTGATTGCAGTGAGCTCCAAACCTGAGAATTTTTTAGCATCTCCACTCTTTTCAATTGCTTGCTGTTCTTTTCACTTGCTTAGGAATGTGGTTTTTTAACTGATGATATTTAAAACCCACAATGCAGCCTATTATAATATTCTCCCATATGATGTAACAAGCTATTTGTAAGAATGAACTAACACATGAAAATGCAAGGGAAAAATAACCAAGCAGCAAGCTTATTTATTAATTGCAGCTGGAATGAAGACTGGTAACATATCCTATGGAATTGCTGGAACACATCTTACTTGCTTTTTATACTAATGCAAAGAAATGGCTTTTTCTAATTTATAAGGTCTCAGTGTTAACAAATGGATTGAATTTGGCAAAAGTACCATAGATGAGGTAAAGAATGACATCTCATTGGCAATCATATTGATTTTGTCAACCAACAGTTCCATCCTGACCTTATATTTGCAAAGTTCTTACAGCAGATGTTATTATTTTGCTTAGCAGTTAACACGGTGCTTCCTTTCTCAAAATAATTTAAAGCTGACCAGGCAGCTTTTGACTATGCACACGTAACAGACTTAAACAGCTGTCAAAAATTCAATTTACTGAGGAAGGCTCAGCCTTGAATAAGAACTGTAGTGTGGTGCCACTGCACCTCAGCAAGAACTCTAGGAACAACCTATCTTTCCTGGTGCTTATGGAAAGGAACAAATATGCATCTCCAACTCCTGTATCCTGGCTCAAAATACACCACAACATTTCAGTCTGTAGCAAACAGCATTTCCCAGGAGATGTTTTCTTTGCAAGAAAGCATTTGGCCTCCAAGCAGACAGGTAGATAAACAAACCTCCTATAAATATTTGGGTATCTTATCTAATAAGGGCATCAAGGAAAGAACGCCTCAGGAACAGGATCTGCAGTAGCTAATGAAGGAATTTCCTATCCACAACAGTGCCAGAAACTCTTTAAACCTGGAGACAGTGCTGCTGTTACACTGACATCTATCAGTTTTTCACTCTTCCCTAGAGATAAATTTAGGTTGTAACAGTCAGCCAGAGCACGAACTCCTGCACTGCTGCGTGCACAGGTATTTACATGCGAGGTCACGACTTCCAGTTACTTGCCTGGACATTACACAACACTTTACTGCACATTTTTTCACATTACACACAAAATCTGACTACAGAGGATTGGATACAGGTGCTTGGCTGACAGAGCTAACACTTCATCTTCCTGCCTGTGCCAGATTATTTTCACAGGAATGATATGGAAACTACTCTGGTGCCGGTGACAACACCACAATTTAAGGACACAGTTCTTTCTCATTCATGTTGTGAGACTTCTATGGATGGATAACTGGCAAGGCAGTGCTAAAAAAAGCTGCTCAAGGAAGTGCTTTTGGATGTACGTACAAAGTGCACAGGCTGAAAGGCAGAACATCCAAACAACACAAAAACAGAGTTTATTAAGTCTACATAAGAAAAACAGCACCAAAAAGGGAATCTGTGCTTTTGCATAAGAAAGAACTGCATTTTTCCCACCTGTTGAGATTGGACCTCAAAAATTCTTGGGTGCTTAACTGCTGGTGGTGTCCATGCAGGTCAGATACCCAGTACTGCCCATCAGAGACCAACATCCTGACTGCAGGAAATTGCAGCTTCTGTGGAAACTGCCTTTCCCTCAAAGCCCACTGAACTTCAGAGTGACTTTGCACCCTGCAGAAGGCAGTTTGGGCCTCTTAGAACCAAAATGCTCTTCCCTTTTGAAGGGTGAGCATTGCTCCATCATGTTCTCCTGATGACTGCACAATGCAGCACCTTGTTCAACACAGATGGCAAAAAATCTCACTATGTTGGTAGTTAATGTGCAACTGAGGGTAAAAATAAAATCACACCACCTTCCTAAGACTGTAAGAAATATCACAAAGATGAACCACTATGAGATATACAATGTGGGACTTTATTATGCAAATACTGTAAGAAAAAGAAGGTATATGCTAAATTTCAAAATTTTGTCCTACTTCATTTTATAATTAATAATTAAATTGATGCTGAACATCAGATATGTTCTAGGTTCCTCATTCAGGCATCTCAGCTACAGTGCTTGGAATAAATCATGGATGATTCAACATAAGAGAAACTACAACATCGAGTATCTTTACTAATTCTGTTAACATTCTAGGGAACAAATGACATCCAGTATTGCCTTCTGCCCCATCATGAATCAACCATTCCTGTTTTGAAAGATTTTTGAACTTTTCTGCATCTGGAAATCTTGTTTAACAATAATGTTTCAAAATAAATTAGATCTGCTCCCTTCTGATGATGTAATGAACTGTTATTAACTAAGTGTGGTAGTCTAAGGACATCAGGAACTGGCTTGGATAAAATGTTGTCTACATTAGAGTAATGCAATAAACAAAGAAAATTATGTATTAAAAGAAAAAATGCCATCCAATATCACAGTGTATGATATTACTTGGATGGAAGCGTGCCAGAATTAAACCCATGTCTATGTAATTTCACGTACATGGTGGTTTTAGCTCCTACTCCTAGCAAAAGGAATTTCCTGAGCAGCCTGAAGTAAATATTTGGCAGTTCCAATTCTGAGTTTTAGAGAACTGTTAATTTACCGGATCTGAAGATACGCACAAAACGACCATTGAGACGACTACTCTGTCACATCCGCGAGGACTTCTGCACACATATTGCAAAAAATAAAACTGTGCGGGAAAACACTCGCCTTGATGGAGCCAAAGAACAAATGTGTACACTAATTAGCGGATTAATGAGCGAATTGGGGCGCTCCGCCCGGGACCCTCCGGCGAGGCCGTGGCGGCGCCGTGTTTGCCCGAGTGGGGCCGGAGAGGGGCTGTGGCGGGGCCGTGGCGGGGCCGGAGCGGGGATGTGGCGGGGCCGGAGCGGGGATGTGGCGGGGCCGTGGCGGGGCCGGAGCGGGGCCGTGGCGGGGCCGGAGCGGGGATGTGGC